>OY754311.1:81342243-81739743 GCA_963573325.1 Astragalus glycyphyllos
CCAAGTTATGGTGTAAGCATGCTTTTAATTTTTATCCCAAGTGTGATGTTTTGATGAATAATTTAGCTGAAGCTTTTAACAGTACAATTCTGGTTGCTAGAGATAGGCCAATTATTTCTATGTGTGAATGGATTAGAACATACCTAATGGGTAGAATAACTGATTTAAGGAGGAAAGGTGGTAGATGGCAGTTTCCCATAATGCCTAAACCCATGAAGAGATTAGATAGAGAGATAGAACATAGTGGGAATTGGTTGCCAACATGGTCTGCTGAAGAACAGTTTGAAGTAGAACACACTGCATTTGTAAATAGGTTTGTAGTGGACCTATTTAAAAGAACCTGTAGTTGTAACTATTGGCAGTTGATAGGGATACCATGTAGGCATGCAATAGCTGGGATGTCTTATAAGGGTTACAATCCTATGGACTATGTTGATGAGTGCTATAGCAGACAAAAATATTTGGAGTGCTACCATCATGGTATAAGTCCCATTAATGGCCAAAACATGTGGCCTACAATCTGGGAAGAGGAAATTTTGCCTCCACAATATAAGAGAGGTCCTGGGAGGCCCAAGAAGCTGAGAAGAAGGGAATTTGATGAAGACCCTAATGCAACCAAATTGAAGAGGCAAAATACCAAATATAGGTGTACCAAATGTAACAAACTAGGACATAATTCAAGGGGATGCAAGAGCACAGAAGTAAGTGCAGAAGCTCAGAAAAGAAAGGTATAACTTTACACTAATTATCTGAATTAAATTCTATTTTAATAATTTATGCAGTGTCTCAATTAGCTTTTGTTTTGTTACTTGCATAATTTTAGAGGAATCCAAAGAAACAGAGAACGGATGTTGCTGCAGTTGGTGAAGGTCATGTTGCTGATGCTGCTGCTCAACCACAAGTCACTGATGCTGCTGCTCAACCACAAGTCCCTAATCAACAACTCCCTAATGCTGCTCAACAAGTACCTAATGCTGCTGCACAACAACTCCCTAATGCTGCAAAGGTACACTTAACATGAATTCTGCACAATGTTTCTCAATTAACTGCTATCTAAAGAATTCATTCTCATATGATTCATGTTTGTCATAGGCAAGAGGAAAGACTAAACAACCCCTTAGACCCAAGCTGCCAGTCAAAAAAGGACCTGCACAACCAAATGCAAATGTGACAAAAGTCTCTGCACAACCACATGCAAATGTGTCTGCACAAGCTGCCACTCCACCAAGAGTGACTGCACCAACTGCTACTGCACATAGTTCAAATGCTGCTGATTATGGAGGTGATTTAACCCAAGAGTCAGAAAGACCATCTCCAGTGGTCATAGAGAAATTCAACAAGACTCTACAAGGTGTAACTAGAGTGGAGAAGACTGTTAAATATATTGCTGCCAAGTACAAGTTGTTTCAAGATTAGGAGATTTAGTAATTTCAATTGTAATGACAGTATGTTGGTATTCTAACGACAGTATTTTGGTATTGTAATGACTGTATTTTGTATCAGCCTATGATTGTATTTTGGTATTGTAAGCATCTGTGACAAATACTATTTGAAGTCCTTAACTAATGACAATTACTATTTGAAGTCCTAAATTATGCAGCATTTTCTGGTTCAATTTATGGTCAACAATTCTGGTTAAATACACCAACAATTCTGGTGTAATTATGCACCAACAATGTTTACAGCAACCAAACAAACTTTCATTAATAACTTGATTCAAAGTACAAACACTAATGATCAAATTAGGATAACCAACAACATATCCTACGACACTAATTTCCATTAAACCAAGCAACATAAACAGCAAACAGAACCCATGACAAAATCAACACAAATTGAACCCCTTGAAACCTAGATGTAAGCCCCTTAACCCTTTCCCTCTCATTTGCCAGTTTTGTCTTCAGCTTTTCTTTCTCTCTGGTGCTTGCTTCAATTAGCTTCTCTGCATAATTACAACCTTTGCAGCTTTGATTTTCTGAAGAAGACACTCCACAGGTTGTTTCCATTGAAGGAGAATCTTTGAATAAAAAATGTTTGTCACTAATTTGGTCATCCCACACAAATAATTTGCAATTGTCTTCGAACATCTACAATGGAACAAAAACAGTTAAGATTTTACAGTGAGACGAAGATGAAATTATATGTACAATAAGTTAACAACATACCCAGTGGAGGCACTTCCAATAGGGGCGTCCTGGGTTTTCTAAAGATCCAGAAATGTAGAACTTCATCGTAGTTCCACATGGACAAACTGGAAGTCGTCTTCTGCGAATGGGTGCATTTGATGAAGAAGCTTCACCGTGCGCATTCATGGAGACAGTGAGAAGGGAAGAGATGAAGAGAAACGAACGCAGAAGAAACTGAGGAAGGAGAAGGGAATTTAGGGTTTTTTATGGGTTCATTGATGACGTGGCAAGTCCTGTTGGGAATTAAAATAAAAGAAAACAAATTAAAAATGCCAAATCACACATCTGTTAGACACGTCAGGTGTTTTTGTCACGGGCAAGTAACAGAAGGACTAACGCCAAAATGGTGAACTTTGAAAGGTGTTTTTTTAAAAAAATAAAATTACACGGGGTAAAAGCAAAACACCCCCTATTTGCAGGGGGTAAAATCGTATTTAAGCCTTTCGTTAATCTAACGGCTGTAGTAAATATATCTTGTCAAAAACTTCTGTATATTTTTTTTACCGTCTTATTGGTTCCCGTATCCACTAGTTTTACCGATAACTAATCTACGCTTCAAACTTGAGACATTGAGGTAGGGGTGAGCAAAGGACGGGTTACACTTGTCCCTTACCCGAACCTAAATTTTTATAGGGTCATTTTTTAGACTTTAACCCATCTTTTGACCCGAACAAACCTAATATTTTTAGGACAAAGTAAGTCCGGGTCTATTTAGGATGAGACCGGATTGGCCCGAAGGACAATTGAAACAAAATTATAAGGGGATCACTCAAGATGACTAAAGTTAGAACTTAAAAGTGATAAATTGAATTTTCTTTTAATATTTTATCATGTATTCAAACTCAAAATATGACTTTTACAATATTATTTTAAAACAATGTTTCTACTCAATCTAACATAGATCAAGTTGAATATTTTATTTATAAAATTCTTATTACTAAGGTAATAGAGTTAAAAATTAGGGTGATGATTGAGTAAGACACAGATTGGGACGGGTTACAGCTAACTCTAACCCGTCCTTAAATTTTGATTGGGTTAATTTTTTAGATCCTTACCTGTCCTTAGACCCGAACAAACTCGATGTTTTGCAGGTTAAATGGGACGAAAACAAGACGAATCTTAGGGTTGGGACGAGTATTGCTCACCCCTAAGTTGAGGTGGGATCCGACCCTCACTCGAACCACTCTTGATGGTTAAAAAACTTGTATCTACTAGAAAGAGCCCCAAATAATAATTGTGGAGTAAACTCAGACTTGTCTTTTTACACCCAAAACTGACGCCTACAACGTATTTATATTTTATTTGTATACGATTTTGTTTTTTTATTAGTTTTTTTCTCTCCTCTAAATTTTACACACACTAAACATGTCATACTCATCAAAATACGGTGTAAGATATCATACTCATCAAAATACGGTGTAAGATACCATAGTTGTAAAATTTGGTTGTCAAAAAACCAACACTCGAGTAAATTATAAGTTTTACACAAACTTTTAGAATTATAGTAGTATTTTACATTTCAAAATAACACAATTTTGTAAAACTTGTAATTCCATGTCATGAAAACAATCACTTTGCCCATAAAATACTATCTTTCCAAAAAATAAAAAAATCATAATTTTTAATGAATATCATATTCAAGATCCTATTATCTCTCTTCTCCTACAATGAAAAATACTTGACAAAAATTTATATTCAAATTAAAATGGTTGATTCAAATGAAGTTATATATCAATTAGGATCCATTATAACCCAAGGGTGTGGTTGAGCGGTTGGGGCTTATCCTCCCTTAACTAAGTGTCGAGGGTTCGATCCTCGCCTTGGATACGGAGCAGCTTTAAGTCTCTGGGCCCGGTGGATACCCTGGTCTCGACCAAAAATTAGGATCCATTATTTTTATTGAAAAGTATCCGTAAGATTTGATTTATAACTAACAAAAATTTGTCTCTGCATGTAATTCAAATCAACTATTGATCTCATAAGTTGTGGAGTTGTTTGAAGCACATACTATTATGAAATTAAAATCTCAGTTATTTGATTACTATGAAGAAGGTGATCATCGTAAAGTAGTGTAGTTTAAGAGTGGGATGGTGTTTGTCTTGTATCCTGATGGAACGTTGAATGTTTCTGAGATGAGAATTGGACCAAAATTGATGATGGGAACAACATATATGATGAAATATATAATCATTTACGTTATGGATAAATGGGGAACCACTTGGTGGATCAATTGTTCCTCCTTTGAGTTGGAAAGGAAGGGAAAAAGAGAAATAGGAACTAAAAAGATACTTTGTTTATTCAAGTACCGATTTTGTCTTACTATACAGACATTGCTGAATCATAAATTATATCATGAGAAATTCCACTTGCCTAAAATTGATGCAAAATTGAATTCAAAGAATTGCCCCTTCAATGTGAGCCGGCTTTTCATCGGCATGACAAATCGCGCGATTGTTCAATCTTGTTCATGGTGATGTAGCTTAGCTTAGCTTAGCTTCTTAAAGGGGCATGAGTCTTCTGTACTTGAAGAACCAGACAAATGCAGAAAATATGCAGACCCCACAAACTCCTGTTATTATAAGAACCCACTGGAATGCAGAGGGAACGTCAAATAATGGGATTTCAAAATTCATTCCGAATATTCCTGCTACTACTCCAAAGATGGCAACCACAAATGTTGCAGTTGTCAGTAAAAGCTCAAACTGGATAAGCTGATTCCGCACATTATCCTGTAACAAAGAAAAATACAATCCATATCATCACGTAGAACTAGCCAATGCACCTTTTTATCATAAAGTAATTAAATTTGAAATGCCCCTCACTCCCAATTGTGAGTTGTGATAATTTGCGCATTCATGTATGAATTATGATCAGCAATAAAACTGGCATGAACCCTTTAGTGACTAATATGATGAAAAATAAGAAAAACAATACACACCAGTTGAATGTTGATGAAATCTTCCGTGTCGTCAATGTACTCTTTCAACTGAAACAAGAAAAAGTAAATGGTGATAAATAGTGGTGAAGTTGGAAAGAAAAAGGTTAATGTATATAACTGTGAGCTTACCGATGTCAATTTGTTTAGAGTGCTGTCAATGACAACAAAGTATGCTTCTAACAACATCTCAAGCTCTTCTATATTTTCTGTATTACTTTCAGTACTCCTCATGCTCTCATGTCGACTTCTTGCAATGCTCAAGCTCTTTTCAAGCTTCCGAGAATCAGGTGGTGATGAAACAGGAGAGACTGGAGCAGAGACTGATGCACCATCAACTGATCTAAATCCAAGCATAGACTGATCTCCATAAAATGACAACTCCATCCGTCTTTTCTTCTCAGTGAGATACATTTCAGCCATATCGCCATCATCATCCATAAGCTGCTCTATTTCGTCTCTAACCTGAATATATACATCCACAAAGCAAAATATAATGACAATACTCAGAAAATATGGGACCTATCAATTGTCACTTGAAACCATGGAGAAAAATAATATGAATATCACCTTCTGAACCCTCCTAGTCAGGGCAACAAGTCTGCTTTTCAATCGACGAACACGCTCCAAATTTAGAGTACTGATCTTCGATGTCAGTTCATCCAGCAAAGGATAAGCCTCAGTTTCTAAATCTGCTGCCTTTTGCAAATGAAACTGAGAGTGTTACTAACTAATTTATCAAAACCAAATAAACAAGAATATACTAAAAAGAGAACAAAACTTTGTACATGAGCACATTATCTTGGGATTTCTCATGCACCCTATTAGTTATTTTTCTATATGACAAACATGATTGAGCTAATTGATGGCAAGAAAAACAGATGACATCTGCTGGAATTAATACAAAAGGAAGAACAAAGTGGTTATACACAAGGTCACAAGGGCTACTGCACCAGAGGGGGGGGGAAAGAAAAATTGCAATAACAACATGAGGAAACAAAAGCCATATCCATCCAATATATTTGGTGGTTTTTTTATGGCAAAAACAGTACGCAAAAGCATCACTATGAGAGAGGAGATCGAAACTATACTGGCACCCCAAATCCCATCAATCATTTGCATCGTACCATATTTTATTAAAATTGCAACAGAAGGTTCTAAAGACTCGGCATTCTGTTACTAACTTGCTGCAAAAGAAATTTCCGGCTATTAGAAATTTGAAATAAAATAAACAAAGGGTGAGAAGGGTAAAGGGAAAGGAGAGCTTCATATTATTGTAATCAAGTTGAACAGAATCCAATCAGTTACAGCTTACAAGAGCTCTTTGACTTGTCGACTTAAGAGAGCTAGTCTCCTAAATGCAAACAGTGACAGATGCCCTTAACTGTTTAAAAAGCTAACAGAATCAGGGAAGCTAACTTTGATAAGCTCTGATATACTACAGTAACACAGTTATTGTAATACTGAAGTAAACAAGTAGATACCCATCAGATAAATAAAATTCCCCAAAAGATCATATAACCTTAACATGATAACACTTCCCAATTGTCATGCAGAAATTCAATGTTATTATGAAACCACTCCGTAGAATTACAATATTTCTATTCATAGCAACCATTTCTCTCTTCTAAAATAAGTTACTGAAGAAAGAAGGAAAACTCATAATCCAGAAATCAACAGATGTTAACCTCTGATTTAATCATGTACTTCTACTAACCTGTGCGTCAAGAAATGTGCATGCTGCCTCCAGGGCAACTTCAAGAGCCCTAAACTCAAAAGGTAAATAATCAGGGGAGTTGTTGCTATATGTATTTTCAAAACTCATACTACCTCTCCTTTGGTTCATGTCAGAAGTGTCTGATTGCCAGACCTCGCCTGCCCCAGCTGTTTTCAACTTCCGGCTGAGCTCCATCACATAATGAGTTACATAACTATCAAGGGAATTCAAGAGAAGAACCTCATCTGCGGTAATAATACACCGTATCTGCTCTAAATTTACAACAATAGCCTTTTCCCTACCAAGGATTGTTGATGGGTAGACAAAGAGAGGATCAAGTAGACGAAGATCGCGTGCAGGTAGATCACAACGTCGCATCATAGTAAACTTGTCTACCTCAATCTCATCGTATTTTCCAGATGTGTCAACACGAATCCATGATCGAACACCTTGGCCTCGCTTCTTCAGCCCCAAAACATCCACTCCTTGGAAAGCTTGCCTTCCAGAGGCGGATGGTCGATTAACGGCTACAACTTCTCTTACGTTAAAAGACGATGCAGGTTTTGGTGGGAGTAGGCGCTCTTTGAGATCTCCCATTGTGGAGGCTTGCTGCTAACTGCTGAAAGCATATATGAGACAAGGACATTAGAGTAGAAAGTCATTATTTTATTGATTGATTCCATACCATAGAATTATGTAAGCAGCATATATAACATACATATGATATGACAGTATTAATCTTTCTAGGGAATCATGTGGTATCAATCTCTCAACATCCCTGTGGGCTCAACAGATAAATTGTGCATCTTATATTCAATGATGATATCATCATTATTAGAATAATGACAAAAGTGTCTGAGAAGTGCAAGACTGTGAAAGGAGGAGAAGCAACCATGTGGTTATTCAATGACATCATGGTTAGGAGCATTAAATGCATCTTAAAATGGTTTAAGCGGTTATAATAATTCAGTGCACTAGGGTTATGTTTATGAACGGTCTTAATAAACGGCCCACTCCCGTAATTAGTGCCGCATCAGCCCTGTTTGACGGCAGTTCTCGCTCGGCAATATTAAGGATTGAAACCTTATTTTACCAAAATGGAACATGCGGGTTTTGGGGAGAGAGATACATACATACATACATACATACATACATAGGAAATGTACAGCAACGCATTTATTCTTCGTTCGCCAACAACAAGAAACCAAAGAAACATCATGTCTTTTAAAAGAAGAGGACAAATTCTTTACTCAGCGAAACATACGACCTCAAAAAAGAATTTAAACTCAAATTATAATAATAATTGTATTACGAAAGAGAAAGAGAAGGTGCATATATAGATAGAGTTATGGAGATATTCAATACCTTTCAGCTCAGGCGGTCGGTCTTCAAGAGAAACTCAAATAACATGCGAAGTTTGCCTTAAATTAGATTAGATTAGATGTGGGTATGTGATTCTGCCACCAAAAGGGGTTGTTTTTACAAAGATAATTCGAATTCGAAACAAAAATGAGAGGGTTAGACAGAGAATTGAAACCCTTGAGTTAGAGTAAAAACCTGAGAATGAGATTCTGATACATACATAGATAGCCGCCGAATTATCAGAATAATTATAACAATAAACAATAAATAAAACTGATTTCAGTTCAATTTAGTCCGATGTACGTGCTCTATCTCTGTGGAGTGGAGTGGAGTTCATCAATTAATTGGAAGAAGAAACAAACGAAAGAAGCGAACAGAGGGCCCTGCTCGTCTCCTCCTTATTTATATGCAAACCATTATTCATGGATTCGCACATCACCAATAATATGATTTTTTTTTTTGGTAATTATAATATGATTATTATATTCATAGAATTTTGTTTTAATTTAATGCTAATGTAAATAATTTTTTTGACATTAGTATATAAATAAATAAAAAATTATCCGTAAAAATATTTTTCATGTTTGTCAATTTTTTTGCCTATATTTACGCATATTATAAAAATACATATTAAATATACGCTTCTCCTAATTTTTCATTAAGATGTAGGCTTTAGCGGATTTCGACGAAATCTTGCTTTCAAGTGAAGTTTATGGAGGTAATTTTAGACCTGAGAAACCTATGTTGCTGGCCGAAATGCTATGAATTCTAACTTCCTGGATATGAGGCTCTTGTTCGCAGCACCTAGAGTCATTCTTATGACCCTGTTACAGTTAAGTTAAGCCAAGTTAGAGACAATTCTATTATCTTCAACAATAATACCTTTGGAAATATTTTTCAAAGGAAACGTAAACTTGAGGGACGTATCAAAGGAGCTCATCTTCAATTAGACATCTTATCCTTCAATGACTTAATTCGGCTTGAGAGAGAACTTCAGGGTCATTACTCCAAAATTCTTGAGGAGGGAGAAGTGTTTTGGTTCCAAAAATCAAGAAAGAAGAGGATCAAATTTGGAAACAAAAACATCAAGTTTTATCATACACAAGCCGTCATACGTAGAAGAAAGAACAAAGTCTCAAGCTTAATGATTAATGGAGAATGGTGTGACAGTGAGGAAGTTCTTAAGAGAGAAGCTCATAATTTTTTCAAAAAACTCTTTCAAAGCAACCATGTTGACCCTCATAGTCTGCATTTGGCTAATATTCCTCAAATTAGCCCAGAGCTACAAAACCTCCTCATCCAGCCAGTGACTATGCTTGAGGTAAATGATTCTCTCTTTTCTATGGATGCTTATAAAGCCTCGGGACTAGATTGATTTCAACCAATTTTCTTTCGTAATTATTGGAATATTGTGTCAACTGATGTTTATGATTTGATAAAGAAAGCCTTCTCTAATGGCCACATTGAGCAGGAAATTACCCACACCTTGATTGTTCCTATAAGATTGATGCCCCCAAAACCATGAAGAATTTTAGGCCGATTAGCTTTTGCAATGTTCTCCTAAAGTTGGTTTCTAAGATCTTGGTCAGAAGAATGAGACAGTTTCTTGATGATGTTATTGGCCCTCTCCAGAGAAGCTTCCTTCCCAACCGTGGCACTACTGATAACACTCTCATTGCTCAAGAAGTTGTTCATTTCATGCACAAGAAGAAAGGTAGAGTTGGCTTTGTTATGTTTAAAATTGATTTTGAAAAACCATATGGTCGTGTTGATTTGGAATTTTCACAAGCTTACCCTCTCAGAATTTTGCTTTCCCTACCCAAATTATTAATCTTATTATGAGTTGCATTACTTCTTCTAATCTGGATCTAAAATGGAACTGGAAGAAACTAGATAGTTTTGCACCTAATAGAGGCTTAGACAAGGAGACCCCGTGTCTTCTTATCTCTTCCTAAGGTGGACTCTAATCACTGGACTCACATCCAGATCAATAATGATGGGCCTCCAATTTCCCACCTCTTCTTTGCTGCTGATTGTTTATTGTTCACTAGTGCTAAATCCTCTCAAGCTAGAGTGGTTAAGGAATTCCTCGACGACTTATGTTTGGCCTCTGGTATGAAAGTCAGTGTTCATAAATCCAGGTTCCTGCCTTCCAAGAATATCCCTCGGACCAAAGTCACAAAGTTTGAAAATATGATGGATTTTACTTACACGTATGACATTGGGAAGTACCTTGGCTTTCTCCTCCTTAGGGTAGGGTAGAGTCACCAACTCAGATTTCTCCTCCATCTTAGACAAAGTTAATAGCAGACTAGCAGGTAGGAAGAGTAACCTTCTTAGTCAGGCAGATATGGCGACTCTTGCAATATCAATTTTGAGCTCCATGCCAACCTACACTATGCATAATCTCTGGATTCCTCAAGGAGTCTGTGACAAACTGGACTATTGCATCAAGCAATTCATTTGGGGAGGTAAGCATAATAACTGGGTTAAATGGAACAGAGTTAACAGACCTCTTGGTAGTGGGGGCATTGGTCTTTGCTAATCTAGAAACGTGAACACATCTATGCTTGGTAAACATGTCTAGGAAATTCTACACAACCCAGATAAATTGTGGGTTCATCTAAATACATACCTGATTCTCACATTTTTGCAAGGGTGATTCTCACACTTGGAGATCTATTATCCACGCCGCTGAGATCCTTAAACCTGGCTACATTACCCGAGTGGGTGAGGGTGACATCTCTCTGTGGTATGAAAAATGGCTTCACAAAGGGCGTATTTGTGATAGAGTCTCTTATGATGATATCCACAACCTAGATATTCGAGTTAAGGAGATTAATTGTTGTTAATGACTCTTGGAACTTCAATCTGCCCTACACCAATATTCCCAATGATATTAAACTTGAGATGCAAAGTGTCTTTATTTATCCTAGTTCTGAAGATACAATCATAGGAATTGCTAGATTAAGACACTTTGGGTTGTTTTTTTTTCTTCTTTCTTACTGATCAAAAAAAGTTATAAAAATAAAAATTTTAAATACAAACTTGTGCTTTAGTATATAATAATAAATTAAGAATTTAATTTATATACATTGTCTTGTATAATTAAATTTTATATACACATTTTAAATTGTCAAATATATTACTAAATAATATAAATCATTACATTTTGTTTTGAAATTCACACACACACACACACACACATATATATATATATATATATATATAGGTTTAAATATTTGATCCCCTGCAAATATACCCATTTTCCATTTACCCCCTGTAAAAAAAAGTTTACAGTTACCCCCTGCAAATATAAACAGTTTTCGGTCACCCCCTTTATTAGATTATGTAGTGTATAATGCATATAAACCATGTACGGTTACCCCCTGCAAAATATAAAAAGTTTACGGTTACCCCCTGGGTAACTAGAAACACGAGAGTGACTTAGGTTACTAAGTCAAAAGTTTAGTAACAAATACTAAATGGGTATATGAGTCATTTCCACAATAATTAAAAAAATTCGGTAACCACAAATATGAAGTCTGTGGTTAGTGGCCACTAACCACAGACTTCATATTTGTGGTTAGTGGAATCGGTAACCAGTGGCCACTAACCACAGACTTCATATTTGTGGTTAGTGGAATCCAAAACACTAGTTGGATGCCATTAACCACAAATATGAAGTCTGTGGTTAGTGGCCACTAACCACAGACTCATATTTATGGTTAATGGCACCACCGTGGCCGCCGCCACCAACTGCCGTCGGTCGCCGGAACTCCGCCGCCGGTCACCGGAGCTCCACCGTCAGCCGCCGTGTCGGTCGCCGGAGCTCCGCCGCCAGTCACCGGAGCTCCTCCGCCGGCCGCCGTAGCTCCGCCGCCGGCCGCCACTTGCAACCACCACATATATATATTTATATTATATATAATATATTTATATGTATATATATATATATATAATTAATAAATAAAAATGTTTTTTATTAATGGATGGTTGGTATGTGTAAAATTACATTAGCACCCTCTTTAATTCACAACCTTTGGATCGGATTTAATTAAAAAAATATGGATCAAACGGCTGATATTAACTTAGTATAGAATACTAAGGAAAAAGCTTAGTATAGAATAACTTATGTAGTGTATAATGCATATAAACCATGTACGGTTACCCCCTGCAAAATATAAAAAGTTTACGGTTACCCCCTGGGTAACTAGAAACACTTATTATTTGCAAGGTTGATTTTAAAACTTTTTTTTTACAGTGGGTAAATAGAAAATTGGGATATTTGCAGGGGATCAAATATTTAAGCATATATATATATATATATATATATATATATATATATATATATATATATTATTTTAACTAATTCAAAACTCATATATAATTAATTTTTAGGCAAAATATCTCTCGAGGTCCCTTAACTTATTTATTTGTAACGATTAGGTCTCTTAACTTTTTTTATAACGTATAGGTCCATTAACTTCTAAAAACGTAACACATTAACTTCTAAAAAAAGTGAAGTGGCTAACGGTGCTGATGTGGCATATAACAGTATTGATGTGGCAATTCCAATTTGGATTTTATTCAAAACTTTATTATTAAAAAATAATGACATGAATAAAAATATGAATCCCCAAATTATTAGGGTTTGTTCATCATTTTCTTCATCCCATCTCTCTCTCTCAACCCAGAATCTGACTCTCTCTCCACTCTCGGTCGTGGCTCTCTCACCTTCTTCTTGAATGCTTCATTGAAATCTGGAGCTTGAAGGATTTGGGGCATCAATAAAAAACTAATGTTTTCTTCAAACCCATTTCCAATTACCATGGCTAATTTCTTCCTTCACCATGGCTGATTTCTTCCTTCACCGTGAATGGCTGATTTCTTCCTTCAAACCCATTTCCAATTAGGCAATTACCCTGCTTTGTTGCCCATTTTCTTCCTTCGTTACATTTTTCTTCTCACTTCATCATCTTCTCTCACCCCTGTTTCTCTCCCTCTTCCATGAAAAGGGAACAATCTAAAGAAACAAAAGAGAGCATGCATGGTTCTTCACTGCAGTCTATGCAAGCCCCTATGATAATAATAGAACCATTATGTGGGATGAGCTCTATGATTTGGCCAACAACATGCAAGGTGATTGGATGCTTGCTGGAGATTTCAATGACATTGCCAGTGCCACTGAAAAGAAAGGAGGTGGTCCTATCCCTTATGCTAAAATCAATAAATTTACTGCAAACATCAACAGATGTAATTTAATGGATCTTGGAGCTGTGGGCTCCAAATTCACTTGGAAAGGTCCATTGTTCCAGGATGGTTTCCACATATTTAAAAGATTAGATAGAGCTCTTTGCAATGATGGTTGGAGATTAAGGTTCCATGAAGCCTATGTTAAAGTGCTTGCCAAAGTTGATTACTCTAATCATCATCCTCTTCTTATTGTCAACAAAAGAAGTCAGAACATTGGAGGCAGAATAAAGTTTAGATTTGAAAGCAGTTGGTTGACTGATGACACCTATCACAACTCTGTGAAAGAGTGCTGGCAGAATGATAGGAATGTAGAACAGAATCTGCAGAAGCTTGAAGAGTTCTTGAAGCATTGGAAGCAAAATTCTTTTAGAGAAGTTCAGAAGAAGAAAAAGCAGTTATTAGCTCGCATTGCAGGCATTCAAAACAAGCAAGCTAGTGGAAGAGAAAAAACTTACCTCAGCAAGCTTGATAGGAAACTGCAAGATGAATTAAACATGGTCAATTACCAAGAAGAAATACTCTGGTTCCAAAGGTCAAGAGCTAAATGGCTCATTGGTGGGGATAGAAACACTAGGTACTATCATCTTAAAGCCACTGCTAGGAAGAAACAGAACCAAGTGCAAGCTTTGAGAAACAGTGATGGATCTTGGGAATTTGATGATCAACACATTAAAGAGATGATGAATAATCACTATAAGACTCGTTTTAGTGATACTGGTGGAAACAATAATTGGTTCCAAACCTCTATGACTTATCCAGCAATTGAGAATGATATTATGCAGAAACTTACTGAGCAGGTGACTGTTGAGGAAGTGAGACAAGCCATGTTCCAAATGGCTCCTTGGAAAGCTCCAGGACCAGATGGATTTCCTGCTGGTTTCTATCAACATTCGTGGGACACTGTTGGCCAACATGTGAGTGAGTTTGTGACAAGAATATGGACTGATCCAAAGTTAATAAGCAACATCAATCAAACAGATATTTGCCTTATTCCTAAAGTGGACCATCCTGAATTTGTTGACCAATTTAGGCCTATATCTTTATGCAACTCCCTCTACAAAGTTGTTAGCAAGATAATGGTGGCTAGATTGAAGCCTATTGTGCCTAGACTTGTTAGTCCTTACCAATCTGGTTTTGTTCCAGGAAGGAGGATCCAAGAAAATATAGTAATAGCTCAAGAGATGGCTCATAGTATGAGCAAATTAAAAGGAAAATTGGGCTTCTTTGTTATCAAAGTGGACCTTTCTAAGGCATATGACATGCTAAGATGGCCCTTCATTGAAAAATGCTTAAATGAAATTGGCCTTCCTGACCACACAACTTCATTAATCATGAATTGTGTCACAAGTGTTTGTACCAATGTTAATTGGAATGGGCAGAGAAATAACTATTTTCAACCTCAAAAAGGACTTAGACAGGGAGATCCAATGTCTCCATATCTCTTTGTGTTGTGTATGGACAAATTGTCCCATTTAATTACTGAGAAAGTGGATAATGGCTCTTGGATTGGTTTGAAGGTTGGCAGGCATGGTCCTACCATTTCTCATCTCATGTTTGCAGATGATCTGTTACTGTTTGGTCAAGCTACAACTGATCAAATGCAGTGTGTTCTTAATGTGATTGATACCTTCAGTAGCCTTTCTGGGCAGAAAGTCAATCAGAGCAAAACAAGTATAGTTTTCTCCAAAAATGTGAGTGCTTCCATGAAACATAGCATTGTTTCTCTGTCAGGATTTAAAGAAGTGCCACACTTGGGAAAGTATCTAGGTATACCCCTCCTTGGGAGAGCTCCCAAGAGGGCTGATTATCACTATCTTATTGAGCAGGTTAATCAAAAACTAGCAGGGTGGAAAGCTAGACAACTCTCTAAAGCAGGGAGAGTAACTCTAGCAAAAACTGTCCTAGAAGCTTTACCAATATATCCTATGATGGCTACTAACATTCCAAAAGGTGTGCTTAAAGATATTCAGAAGATACAGAGACAATTCATCTGGGGTGATGAAGAACATCACAGAAAAATGCATGCTGTAAACTGGGAAGTGGTTACAAAACCAAAGTATTTGGGTGGGCTTGGCTTGAGGAGGCTTTCCACTATGAACACTGCCTGTCTCCTTAAGCTTGGATGGGAATTGAGGTGCAATAATAGTGCTCTCTGGTGCCAAGTTATTCGAGGCAAATACAGTAGACAAGCCACTGTAGACAACACTTGGATTCATAAAGGATCTGACTCAAGTCTCTGGAAAGCTTTGGCTCCCCTTGAGCAGATATTAAGAGACAATGAATTTTGGGTTATAGGTGATGGCACTAGGGTCAATGCCTGGACTCAAAAATGGTTGAACTGTGATGCCACAATTGCTAGCTTAAATATTGACATTCCCCCTCCTCTGCATAACCTTAAGGTTGCAGAATTGACTACTGCTAGTGGTAACTGGAATTTTGACATGCTGAGAGACTGGTTGCCAGAAGAATTACTGGCTCAATTCCATGCTACTCTCCCTCCTACTCGTGATACTAATGAAGACATTTGTACGTGGCCTAATACTGCTGATGGTGCCTATAAGGTAGCTGATGGATACAAGCTGTTATGCAATTTTAATTCCTCAACAATAACAGAAACTTGGAAGGCAGTTTGGAAGCTTGATACCAAGGAGCGTGTGAGACATCATGTGTGGTTAATGTGTCATGATAGGCTCCACACTAATGAGAGAAGGGCCAAAATGCATTTGGGAGCTGCAGATTGTAATCATTGTCCTGGAGTCACTGAAACATTATTACATGCCCTTCGTGATTGCACTCACGCTATGGCCATTTGGATTCATTTGGTCACGCCAATGCAACGAAATAGATTCTTTAGCAGCAACCTGCAAGATTGGATTAATTTCAACCTCAACTTTGAAATAGGGATCAATGCAGACATCACTTGGTCTGCCATATGGGCAAATGCTTGCTACTTAATTTGGAACTGGAGAAACAAATTGTCTCATGATCCTGTCTTTGTCATGCCTTGGCAACCTTGGACCATTGCTGTCAAGGAAGCCAAGGAATATGCTACTGTCACTAACTTGCAGGTCATGAATCCTAAGAGAAGCAAACCATCAAGACAAATACAATGGATTCCTCCTGGAGCAGGATTTATCAAGCTTAATACAGATGGCTCTTGCAACACTGATTGTGGGCTTGCTGGATGTGGAGGTCTTTTTAGAGACTCTGCTGGAAATTGGTTAGGAGGCTTCTCCAAATCTCTAGGGTCTTGCAATGCCTATGTAGCTGAAATTTGGGGTGTCTATCAAGGCCTGCAAATCGCTGTTGGGAGAGGTTACAACAAGTTACAAGTTGAGGTGGATGCTGAAGTTGTTGTTCAGCTGCTGCAAAATAATGACAAACTTGGAAGATGTGATGGTTGGATGCTTATGAAACGCATCAGAGATTTGATCAAGTCCACGAGTGGGGAATTTCATTTTAGACATGCCTACAGAGAAGCTAATGTGTGTGCCCACATCTTGGCGGGCATAGGATGCAACCAACTTGAAGATTTAGTTTTGCATACTGCTATGCCTTTGGGCTTGTCAAAGGCAATGAGTGATGACTTGAGGGGTGCTATGGCAACCCATTAGATGCTGTCTGTTTCCTTCTTTGGGCTTAAAGCCCTCTATTCAATCAAAAAAAAAATAAAGAAACAAAAGAGAAACAAATCTAAAAAAACAGAATCAGATTTGAACATCTGAAGAAACGAAAACAGAATACTCCGTCGCCGTCGTGAGCGGAGCGGCGTTCGGAGATGTGAAGAAACAAAATCGTCCATCGTCAAAGCCGTAAGCGAAGCTGCGTTTCGATTCTCATAGAGGGGAAGAAATGGAAACGATCGGAAACAGATCTGAAGAAACGAAAATGGAATCATCCATCATCACCGCCGTGGGAGGAGCACATTTTTTCAATCTCGCATAAGTGAAGAACCGTAATGTTCTTTGCTTTGGACATGGTGAAGTTACAGTGAAGATGAAAAAGAAATAAGTCAAATAACACATCAGAAATAAGTAGCACGTCAGCATGTCATATCACCTTTAAAAATTGGAAATGAAAAAAAAAAGTAACACGTCAGCATCCCGTTAGACACATCAGTTTTTTTTGTAACGGAGTTAACAAAAAAATGTTAAAAGGGGCAACGATGTTACATTTTTAAAAGTTAAAGGACTTATGCGTTACAAAAAAAAGAAGTTAAGGGACATATTCGTTACAAATAAATAAGTTAAGAGACTTCGAAAGATATTTTGCCTTAATTTTTATGAGTGTACCATTAATTATTTCTGGAAAAAGTCACCACTTATTTAATATATGAATATCTCACTTTTTGTTAAAAGTACGTGTCTCTATAAACACAAAATATTCTTATGAACTTTCAAAATACCACTCTTCTCGAACCAGAACGTCAGTATGAAACTTTGCAACAAATTGGGTTATAAGGACTTTGTGAGCATGATTATTTGGATACGACAATTGCTTATCCTCACTACTAGTTCACGGCCTATCCACAGTTGTGCAACAACTTTGTTGAAGATCCACACTTGCTGTATTGTTCAGATGATCATTCCTCTTGTTCCTCTCATTGGCACCAGCCCCTTCCTAGAGCGGAGTCTTTGCTTTTGTTGGACAAGCTGAGAGTCTAAGCTTTCCCTTTCTTTCTTTTGTTATGTTGCATGTAACACCACAGAAAAATACTACTCTTAATCCAATTCAAAAAGATACTATGCTTATATAGACACATGTTTCTTTTTTGATAACTAGTAACAAAAATGGTCCAAAAGACAAAATAATCTCTTGATTTTTCTAAATTGGGTATCCTTTGCACATAACTACAGAGACAAATCTCTCGAGTCAGGGTAAGACCATAATGTGGGCTGGATTTGAACCCAAGACGTTGGTTAACCTAGATGTGACTCAAATCATCTCATTCAAGTACTCTTGGGTAATCTCTTAAAATTATGATACATGATAGAATTAAAAATAGAGAAGTGCTAGCAACACTCTCTTTGTTGGTCTTCTTCCAACACCCCCTTTATGATTGGTTAAATATCATGTATGTCCCAATAAATTAATAGGTCCTATTTTTAAAGTGGTGGACCTACATGAGTTTTAAACAATCAAAAAAGTAAGTGTCGATTTTGTCAAAAAAAAGTAAGTGTCGAAGATAATGTTAAAAAAGAGAGTGTTCCTAACTTGATATGGTGAATGGATATGGGGATTCTGGAGTTGGGGAATGGAAGGAGAAGAGAGATTTTGAAGTTGGGGAAGATGAAGGTACCCTAACTTGATTTGAGATCCAAGTCCCCATTTAAAAATAAAATAAAAAGTAATTACATGGCAATGGCATAATGGAAATCTGTTTGGCACATCAACAAGAATTGGCTAACAGAATGACTAAAATGAAAAACTTTACATTTGCAAGGATTTATTTAAAAAATAACTTTGCAAAGACTAAAAATGAGGATTGTGAGTACATATCGAGTTCAAAACCGAGAGCAAGCGAAAGATGTCCCTAGCTCCAACCAACTGATCTACACCACTAGAATAAGATAATGTTCTACTCTATCTCTAATTGAATATTCACCTTCTTTTAATTGTACAACCATTTTTTTTATAAGGACGAAAGCTACAATGTGAATATTTTTTTTTATTCAAACAAACTTATATCATTTCACTTTCAATAATATTTGTAATACAAGATGGACTATAATAATGAACGTAGGAGCTAGCATAATTTTTTGATGCTCTACAAGGTGAATATTATTTTATTAGAAGTCATTGCTAAATTATGTGTTTGAGGTGCCTCATTAAATGCAAAGAAGAAGGTGAATGCTCAATTAGAGATAGAGTAGAAAGTTCTCTTATTTGGGTTAGAAGAAAAATGTGGGAGAGAGATAAAAACTAGTGGGACCCACTATCTTTTTAATCTCTTTGAAGTAAAAGTAGAGAAGAAATGCGAGGAAAATGAGCATTTCTTATTTAGTTTATGCTTATGCCCTTAAATAAAAAATTAAAGTAATTTTAATGAATTTTTAAGGGGAATTGATTTACTTTCAAAAATTATCAACAATTCTCTCTTCTCTTCAACCAAACACTTAATAGAGATGAATATTACTATATATGGTTATTTAAAGCAAATTCTACCACATTTGCAACATCTTTATCTAACCTAAAGCCCTTATAACCATATGTATAAGTTGGCCCATCAAATTTCCATCACAAAATTTTGTTTGTCATAACTATCCCAATACGCTTAAAATAACATCAATTATTGTTTTCATGTCCATATTCCCACCATTGTAACCACAATTATTTGCAAACTCAAAATGATCCCCATAATAATAAAAAGTTTGAAAGCCATCCCTAAAAAGCGGGAAACTATGAGATGTTTAATTTTAGGTCCCTTACTAAAAAATAATCATGTAAGTCCACAAAACTCCATTTTTTTATTCGAACTAGCTAGTCCCTGCAAGCAAGACTCAGACTCATAGGCACATGTGCGGTGATGGAGGAAGTGCCGACTAAAATGATGGAGGTGGTGCTATTCACCCCTTTTATCCGGTGATGACTACCCCCACATTATCTCTTAGTTGACTCAACCACATTTGGGATTTAGGGTTCATGCTTTTTGCCATGGGAGGTAGGGGTGTGCATGGTTCAAGAACCAAACCAACTTGGACCATATTTATGGTTTGGTTCAGTTTTCAAAAACCAGATTCTTAAAAACCGGTTTTCTGGACAAATCAGTTCCAGTTCGGTTCTGAACCGGTTTGTAACCGGTTTAAGCTGTAAAATCGGTTTTGGTGTGGAAATCCGATTTTAAAACCACAATATCTGCGAACCGGTTTTTAAATCCGGTTTTTGACTGAACCACTTTTCAAGCTAACCCAGTTTTACCAAAAAAACAGTTTTAAACCACATTTTTTAATTTTCTTTTCAAGTTGTGCTTGTTTTTTTAACTTCAAATTCTGAAACTCTTTACTTTTTATTTAAAATTTCAGGATATAAAATTGATCATGTGAGCGGTAACGAAACGATTGTGCGTAGAACAGAGTTTCAAATCAATTATCATGACCATCCATATTGGTTCGACCCACAGGATTATATGAAACATAATCATAACTCAGTTATCAAGCTAGCTTATACACTAACGCTTAAGTCACTCTCCAGTCTCCACCACTAGTGAAACAAGTAAAGTAATTAACAAAAGTCCAATAACAGCAAATCCAGCAATGAAGACAGTTGCAGCAAAAGTTGTGATATAGAATCCTGTTTCAAGCACAAAACTGCTCCCCATCTCTGAATTACTTCTTGTTGAATACATATGCTCCATTTGATGCCTATAAGCAGACATAACTTCTTTTCACAGGATCTAGTTACAGAAGTCAAAGGGGGATCCTAAAATGTCAAAGAAAATTGTTCATCATTTTATAACATGGGAACATAATTCATAAAAGAGTGTTATAACCTGATCCAATATCAGAATTATGTAAAAGGATACAAGATGTGTTAATCACATGGGTTCCTAATCCAAATCACACGGCACTATACCAAACAAAGAAACTGAGGTAAATAATGATGTTTGTTATATCATATCACACATTAATAAAGCAGCTACAGTAAGTCATTGAGAATCGAATAATATACAGGAAAAATTCAGAATATGAGGAATCAGAAGCATTATCAGAATCAAATTTAGTTCAGTTACCATCAGAATATGCAGTATTCAGCTAACATAACCTCAATCATCCTCAAGTCCAATTGGGACCGAAGAGCTACCGACATCTTGCACAACAAATACCTCTACAAAACAAAGAAATATATTTTATTATATATCAAGTATAATATATTTTTGTACTTTACCTCTTTCAATTCGCTCAAGTTCATCAAGATCATCAGTAGTAAGAAGCGTTGAAGATGCTCCTTTGAGCCAATCTTGGCTGCAAATGAGTGCTTCCACCATTGTAGGGGTTAAAGAACTACGATAGTCATCAAGGACTCTCCCCCCGGTACTAAAAGCTGCTTCAGAGGCAATAGTGGAAATAGGTATAGCTAATACCTCTCTTGCAATTTTACCAAGAATTGGGAATCGACTGGAGTTTTCCTTCCACCATTCTAGCAAATCAAAATCTGGGCTACATTGTTCTAAATCTTCTTTAAAATACTTTGTGAATTCATACTCTGTTGTGTTGCACCCATTTGTGTCATAGAATTCAGAACAATCATACGGATCAACTTCTTCAGTAGCACCCGGTTGATTGACATGATTACTTACAGACATGGCCACACCAGAATATTCCTCATAAATTGACTTCAAATGCAACTCTAATTTGTCTTTTAAAGAAGCCGCGTCAGCACTAATATAAATCTTACAAGACATCCATTCCACAAACTTCAATTTACGTCGAGGATCGAGTACAAGAGCCGTCAACAACAACATGTTAAGGCTGTCAGGATTTCCCCAATACTCATTATATTTTGTCTTCATCCTTGTAGCCATTGACCTTGCCTTTTCATTAACAGAATTACACATTATTGAAATTTCTTTTCCAATACCAAAAACTTCATACATATAAAGGTTGTTGGTCAAATATGAAGTCCCAGAAATGCGCAGTGTAGCATTATAGAAGATTTTTAAAAATGGAAGTAGGAATTGAACATGATCTCAATCTTCACTTGTAATCATACTTGTGTCCTTACTCAATTCAGTAACATACCTCTGGTCTGTAAAATAAAGCTCAGTAAAGGTTTGTTTATGTTTAAATGCAGCATCCAACATTATGTAGGTGCTATTCCACCTAGTTTCAGAATCCAATGAAACATAACCTTTGTACTTGATATTTTCATCAATGCACCTTTTGAATCTTGCAAACCTCGAATGAGAGCGTCTGACATACCTCACAGCTCCGCGAATTCTAGAAATAGACTCATTGGGAGGGAGAGATTTGAGAACTTGATTTGGTGTGTATAGTCCACAATTGAATACAACAGAACTAAAAGATCAAACAATATAAGTGTGTTAAAATTTGTGTCACTTTTGTTGTACACCACTTGATGGACTTGTGCACCCTAAATGCCACACGAAAGTTGGTATGTACACGTGGTATCATGTTCATATCTAATCTAATCTAATATACTCTAATCTAATCTATCTAATATCTATTTAATCAAACAAACAACTTACAAAAAGACCATTTTGGACATCTTCATTTTTTGACACATCACCACTGTATTTCTTATTTTTTTAATTCTATTTTCTATTCCTTTCGAACTCTCTCTCTTTCTTTCAATATTATTTCCCAATATTTCTCACTTTTTTACACATCTACTATTTGTGGCCCCCACATCCTTTATTTAAAAATATTTCTTTTCCCAATTTTTTTAATCTACTATATAGAATAATGTAATTAAATTAATATTAAATGATTTACAATAAACTCCTATTTACTATCTAATCTTGATAAAATGATTCAATGAATATGCAATCTTTATTGATTCTCAATGAAATGAATTGTACATCAATTGCTCTTATATAGTTGAGCTATTAATTCTGTTACAGAGGGTTGT
Source organism: Astragalus glycyphyllos (assembly GCA_963573325.1). NCBI lineage: Eukaryota > Viridiplantae > Streptophyta > Magnoliopsida > Fabales > Fabaceae > Astragalus > Astragalus glycyphyllos. The sequence goes on from OY754311.1 coordinate 81,365,288, forward strand.
TTTAATAACTAACACACTTAATTAACTAACTTCTAACTGATAAACTAATCAGTAGGTGACTTGTTGACCTTTGATTGTAGGTGACTCTGTCTTCAGCTCTGAGTAGTGTGTACCTGTAATAGCAGGTTGCAAATCATAGCCTTTGGGCTTTGTTTCCATTACTCCCCTGTCAAGCTCAAGGAGGGATTTCACCTTGAGTTTGTGTCTTAAGGAAACAAAAGTCCCTGTGCCTAGAGGCTTTGTAAGGATATCTGCCAGTTGAGCAGAAGCTGGGACATGTTGTATAAGAAGAGTCTTTGCTGCAGCCTTTTCTCTAACAAAGTGTAAATCCATTTCAATGTGCTTAGTTCTTGAGTGGAGAATAGGGTTATGAGCAAGCATAACTGCAGAGAGATTGTCACAGAGAATTGTCGGTAATTGATGAGGGACTTTGAGTTCAGTTAGCAAGGATTGTATCCAAAGCAATTCTGAGGTAGCTTGAGCAATGCCTCTATACTCTGCTTCTGCACTAGATCGTGCAACCAGGCTTTGTTTCTTTGCTGCCCAGGAGATCAGATTGGGGCCTAAAAACATGCACAGACCAGTTGTTTCTTAGGGAAAACTTGTTGTCTGGAGATGCTGGTTGTAGGTGAAGACCATGGTACAGAGAGCCACTGGGGTACCTAAGCAGTCTTTTTACAGCATGCCAATGTGTTTCAAGAGGAGAGGCTAAGAATTGGCACAGTTTGTTCACTGTGAATGCAATTTCAGGTCTAGTCAATGTTATATATTGGAGTGCCCCTACCACTGACCTATACTGAAATGGATCCTTGAGATAATCAGATCCTTGCTTGCTTAATTTTAAGTTGGCAAGCATTGGGGTGGGTGTACCATTACATTCAAGCATATTGACCCTTTTGAGTAGATCCAGAATATACCTTGTTTGAGTTAACAGTAGAGAACCATCACTGAATGTCTTTACTTCAATTCCAAGAAAATAGTCAGGCTTCCCCAATTCTTTTAGAGCAAACTGACTGTTGAGCTTGTGAATTAAATCTGCAATGAGTTTATTGGAGGAGCCAGTGATGATTATATCATCAACATATACAAGTGCATAAAGAGTGACTCCTTGATGAGCATAAACAAATAATGATGGATCACACTTGCTTGATTTAAACCCAAACTTGAGTAGAGCACGAGTTAGACACTCATACCAGGCCCTGGGGGCCTGTTTAAGACCATAGAGGGCTCTGTGTAGCTTACATACTTGACTCTTATCATTGCTTGTGAATCCTGGAGGTTGTTGCATGTATATTTCTTCAGTGAGGTGCCCATTGATGAAGGCATTATTAATATCAATTTGTTGCATTTGCCACTTGTGAGTGAGAGCTAATGTCAATACAATTCTGATGGTTGCTGGTTTAACAACTGGAGAAAAGGTTTCCCTGTAATCTTTTCCATGGATTTGATGAAATCCCTTGGCCACCAATCGTTCTTTGCACTTATTTAGTGAGCCATCAGGGTTCTGCTTTACTCTAAATACCCATTTGCAGGGAATAGCTTGCCTCTGAGGTGGTAGGGAAGTTAATGTCCAAGTGCCATTATTAATTAGAGTGTCATACTCTGCTTTCATTGCAGTGATCCAGACAGGGTCTTTGAGGGCTTGTTTAACTGAGGCTGGTTCAGCTATGGTTAGGAAAACTCTTGGTTTCAGTTTACCAGTTCTGAATCTAGTGTTCATGGGGTGAGTGGATGTAGTAGTAGTGTTGTTTTGAGTGGTGGAGTGATCTGGGGAGGGTGAACTGGTTTGTAGATTAGTTTGTGATGCTGGTTCAGGTTGTGTAACAGGCTCTGTTTGTACTGTGGAGTTTGTTGTAAGATTTTGGTCTGGTTCAGTGACAGTAGGTAAGGCACCAGTGTTATTTAGAGTGTTTGGGTGGTGTAATTGTAGCACTTATTGGAGGTTGAGTTGTGGTGTTTGTAAGCTGCTGGGAAGGTATGGATGGCAGTAAAATGGTAGATTGGGCTCAGATATGGTGTTGTTAGTGACATTTTTGAACAGATATGGGTATGGGAATTTTGTTTCATCAAACAAGACATCCTTGGTGATGTAGATTCTGCCTTCAGAGTTTAAGCATTTGTAACCTTTATGTTGTGGAGATAGCCCTAAGTTCACACACTCGGCACTTCTGAATTCAAGTTTGTGAGCATTGTATGGTCGGCGATAGGGATAGCAAGTGCAACCAAACACTTTGAGAAACTTGTAATCTGGTGCTTTATGATATAAGGCTTCAAATGGAGAAATGAACGATGTATGACTTGAGGTTGGTAGTCTGTTTATCAGGTAAACTGCAGTTGTGAAAGAATGATCCCAATAAGTTTTGGGGATAGAGGAGTGAGACAGAAGAGTAAGTCCCATTTCAACTATTTGTCTGTGCTTCCTCTCCACTGTCCCGTTTTGATGAGATGTATGAGGACAAGTTAGCCTATGTTGAATGCCTTGAGTGGTGAGGAGATTGATGAATGACCTGAACTCTCCTCCAAAATCTGTTTGGACAGCTTTAATAGTAGAATTGTGTTGTGTGTGCACTAGTGCTTGAAATTTAATAAAAGCATTCAAAGCATCAGACTTACTTTTGAGAAAATATAGCCATGTGAATTTGATAAATGCATCAACAAAGGCAATATAGTAATTGTAACCAGAGTTTGATGGTAATGGGGAAGGTCCCCATAAATCGGAGTGTATCAATTCAAATGGTTGTGTGCACAGTGGTAGATGGTGGTGCAAATAGTCTATGAGCTTTACCGATACAACAAGATTTGCACATAGGAAGATCACATTTATTTGGAACAACAATGTCATACATTTTCATGATAGATTTTACATCATGACCATTTGCATGTCCTAGCCGAGAGTGCCACAAATTGTAATTTTTGACAGTGTTCTCAGCACTAGAAGTATTTACATTTGAAGCAGATACAGTTTTGTCAAGTAAAACAGTGTTTCCAGAGCTAGTGCTAGGTACATTATTATGCAAAACAGAGACAGTGTTAGTAGACATAGTAGTTTTGCAAAAAGGTTTATTTAGTGATCTAATTTTGACCCTAGGTTTGATTGCAACTTGAAATGGTAGTTTCTTAAAGGAGTAGAGTCCATCAGGGCCTTTTACTCCTTTGAGCAAAACTTGTTTAGTTACCTGAGATTTTACAAGGCAATAATTGGTGTGAAATTCAAAATAGACCTTATTATCTTTAGAGAACCTAGAAATTGACAGCAAATTCTTTGAAATAGATGGCACATGAAATAATTTGTTCAGTTTAAAAACAATGTGAGAGTTAAATGGCCTTTATTGGCACTTGGTCTTTATTGGCACTTGGTGACCATTGCCCATAGAGACTGTGGTGGAGCCTCTGTAGGGAGTGCTTGTTTTAAAGTTGTGAATGTGAGGAGTGACATGGTGAGACGCACCTGTGTCTTTGTACCAGTCCTCTTCCAGAGTGCTAGTAGAGAGCTCCTCACCAGCAGCAGCATAGCTTACTTGAGGCTGAGCTTTGTCATTCTTTGTTGACCTTTGACTGTTGCCTTTGTCTTCATTGTTAGCTTGTTTCTGCTGAGAATTAGTGCCTTCAAAGGACTCATCGAATCTATGCCAACAGTCCACTGCAATGTGCCCATACTTACCACAAAGTTGGCAAGTGGGTCTTGATCCTGAGGCAGCCTGAGTGTTTGATTGGTTGATGTTGCTTCTGCCACGGCCACGACCTCTATTGTTGCGACCTCTGCCACGAGAATTTCCAGTGTTGTTGCGAGGGTTGTAGGAGGAGTGTGCAAGATTTGCACTTACAGAAGTATTGGTTAATTCTTGACGGTGTTTTTCAAATTGTGCTTCTTGCACAAGAAGTAAAGCTTCAATGGCAGAGACGAAGGTGGAGTCAGACTTACTGAAGATCATCATAACAAAGGGGTTATATTCCTCTGGTAGCCCATCGAGAATGATGTCAATTTTGTCTTGATCAGTTATATTCTCGCCAATTGATAGCAAGGAATCAGCTAGGGTATGAATGCGCAAGAGGTATTCAGAGATGGATCTTTCCCCTTTCTTGGTGTTCTTCAATTCTGACCTTAATTGTCGAATTCGAGCCTTGAGATGAGAGTAGTAGTGTTGATGAATCTTGTCTCATACTTGGTGTGAGTGTTTGCATGTGAGGACCCGTGGGAGAACTGCTTCACTAAGAGTTGAGAGAAGCCATGTGAAAAGCATTTGGTCTTGGACCAACCATTTTTCGTACTCTTCAGTGACCTTGAGCGCGATTCGGTCTTCTTCAGATGTGTATTGTTGAGGAATTTGGGGATTAACAAGGAATCGATGCAATTTGTATGAAGTAATGATACCTTCAACTTGCTGATTCCAAAGCAAGAAGTTTTTATCTTCGAGCTTGATTGATAGCTTCGGTGCCGCCATGAGACCCGAGTTAGAGGTCATCGAGAAAACGTTGTTGCTGAATGTTTCAGTGATTGCAAGAGCTTCTTTGGGCGTAGGTTCCGCCATTGACGAAGCTTGGAGTTTTATGCGAAAGCAATGGATTGATGATCGGTTCCTGCGATTGATACCATGATAAAATGATTCAATGAATATGTAATCTTTATTGATTCTCAATGAAATGAATTGTACATCAATTGCTCTTATATAGTTGAGCTATTAATTCTGTTACAGAGGGTTGTTTTAATAACTAACACACTTAATTAACTAACTTCTAACTGATAAACTCATCAGTAACTTTACTAAACAAGATGACCTATGATAGCAGGTCATTTGATGACTTGTTGACCTTTGATTGTAGGTGACTCTGTCTTCAGCTCTGAGTAGTGTTTACCTGTAATAGCAGGTTGCAAATCATAGCCTTTGGGCTTTGTTTCCATTAAATCTAATATCTATTTATCTAATCTAATACCTATTTATACAAACAAACCACATTGAAATTACTCAAACAAGCCTCCCTATTTACTTAAACTCATCTAACTAAGGACAACATTGTAATTTACTATCACACCTTTTTTCAAATTTTCTTCTCACTCCTACTTTTTCCCTACTTTCTCATACTTTTTTTTCAAATTTAAAAATTATAATTAAACCCACTCACTTTATTTTTCCACTATCTACTATAATCTACTAATCAACTAAAATAATCAATTGAAACAACGAGATAACTGCACTGATATATAAAAAAACACGGGATAACTGTACTGATATATAAAAAATACACGAAATTAATATCTAAAAAAACAAGAAGACTTAATGACTATTTAAACTACTGATTAATATTTAAAACACATGTATTTGTCACTAATACCTATAAAAGGACAAATAATTGTAACGATAAATTATAAAACACAGAATATCTATCTAATATCTATTTATCTAATCTAATCTAATATCTATTTATACAAACAAACCACGCTTAAATTATTACCTAAACAAGTTCCCTATTTACTTGACAACTCATCTAACTAAGGGCAACATTGTAATTTACTATCACATTTTTTCAAATTTCTTCTCCCAATGCACTTTCTTCTCATTCCCCCCTTTTTTCAACTTTCTCCTTTTTTTTTCAAATTTCGAAATTAAAATCAAACCCACCCACTTTTTTTTCCCACTATCTACTATAATCTACTGTAAAATAATCAATTTGCTTATCTAAAAAGACTAAAATAATCAACTGAAACTACAATATAACTTCATTAATATATAAAAAACAAGGGCCGCGATAACTTCACTGATATATAAAAAAACAAGAGATTAATATCTAAAAAAAGAAAACTTAATGACTATTTAAACTACTGATTAATATTTAAAACACATGTGACATTCTCATTCCCACTTTTTTTTCAACTTTCTCTTTTTTTTTTTCAAATTTCAAAATTCAAATCAAACCCACCGACTTTCTTTTCTCACTATCTACTATAATATACTGATCAACTAAAATAATCAATTTGCTTATTAAAAACAATTAAAATAATCAATTTGCTTATCTAAAAAAACTAAAATAATCAACTGAAAGTATGAGATAACTGCACTAATATATAAAAAACACGAGATAACTTCACTGATATATAAAAAAAAACACGAGATTAATATCTAAAAAAAGAAAACTAAATGACTATTTAAACTACTGATTAATATTTAAAACACATGTGACAAATATTTGTCACTAATACCTAAAAAAGGACAAATAATTGTCACAGATATATAATAAAACACGGGATAAATCTTTTTTATTGATAATCTACTATCTATCTTTTACTATCTATTATAATCTACAATTGAAACTACGAGATAACTGCACTGATATATATAAAAAAACACGGGATAACTGAATTGATATATAAAAAACACGAGATTAATATCTAAAAAAATAACAAGACTTAACGACTATTTAAACTACTGATTAATATTTAAAACACGTGTGACAAATATTTGTGACTAATACGCAAAAAAGGGCAAATAATTGTCATCTATCTAATCTATCTATCTAATATCTATTTATACAAACAAATTACACTTAAATTCCCAAACAAGGTTTCTTATTTATTGGACAACTCAACTAACTAAGGACAATATTGTAATTTACTATATCATTTTTTTCAAATCTCTTTTCCCAATGCACTTTCTTCTCACTCCCACTTATTTTCTAGTTTCTCATACCTTTTTTTTCAAATTTCAAATTTCAAACCAAACCTACCCATTATCTACAATAATCTACTAATCAACTAAAATAATCAATTGAAACTACGAGAAAACTGTACTGATATATAAAAAAAACACGGGATAACCGAACTGATATATAAAAAACACGAGATTAATATTAAAAAAACAAGAAGACTTAACGACTATTTAAACTACTGATTAATATTTAAAACACACGTGACAAATATTTGTCACTAATACCCAAAAAAGGACAAATAATTGTCATTGATATGTAATAAAACACGAGATAAGTATTTCTTATTGATAATCTACTATCTATTTTTTACTATCTACTATAATCTATTAATCAACTAAAAATAATCAATTGAAACTATGAGATAATTGCACTGACATATAAAAAACACGGGATAACTATACTGATATATAAAAAAATATGGGATAACTGCGATGATATATACAAAAACATAGAATAGTTGCACTGATATATAAAAGAACACGGGATAAAAACACTGATATATAAAAATACTTCACTGGTATATAAAATACACCAGATTGTTTTTAAATGATACTTTTACATTTTTAGATTTTAATATTTACCTATTTTTTATCTATTTTAAAATTGTCTTTATTTTCACGGGATAATATTCAGGCTATTTAAACTATGTCTAAGTTCATTCATAAAAAAACACGACAAGTTATCATTTATAAAAAAAACACGGGATAATATCCTACTAGTTATCATTTATAAAAAAAAAGTGAAATGAGAAAGAGGATGATGAGATCTTACCCAACTTGGCGGAGGTTGGTGAGTGGCCCCAACCTTTTGTAACCTCTTAATAGTTACCATGCTTTAAAAGTAAGAGGAGATGAACAAACAAAACAAGATCACAACAACATAACATAATACTCCATAAAACCACCTCCTCCACTCTCTCCCACCACCAAATCTCAACCACACTCTCAACACCTTTACCATTCTTCTTTTCCCCGCCTGGTAATCTTCTCACTTTCGTTGCCTTCCTAGTTAATTATTATTTGTATACATAACTTCAATTTTCCGTTTTGGTTTCATAGTTTTAATTAAATAATTAAAATGTATTAGTATGTTTATATGTTTATCCCGTTACCATTACGCATGTTATTATTACCTTGTGGCTTATATATAAGGAATAAGCAATATTCATAAATATGTAATTGGTAGGAGCAGAGATGATGATGATTAACGTGAAGGAGTCGACGATGGTACGTCCGGCGGAGGAGACGCCGCAGTTGGCGTTGTGGAACTCCAACGTGGACTTGGTGGTCCCCAATTTCCACACCCCCAGCGTCTACTTTTACAGGCCAAACGGCGCCTCCAATTTCTTTGAAGCCAACATTCTGAAGGAGGCTCTCAGCAAGGTGCTTGTTCCGTTCTACCCAATGGCAGCCCGTCTCCGCCGCGATGACGACGGCCGCGTCGAGCTTTATTGCGACGGCCAAGGAGTGCTGTTCGTGGAGGCTGATACCACTGCTTCCATCGATGACTTTGGTGACTTTGCTCCCACTCTTAGGCTCCGTGAGCTAATACCTGCCGTCGATTATTCTACTGGCATCGAAACGTATCCTCTCTTGCTCTTCCAGGTGTGTTTTTCTTTCTTCAACCTGTTACTTCTCTTTTCAGATACACACAACACGTTTGCTTTGGACAAACTCTTTTTCTTTTTTATTCATGTATTTTGCAACCGTGAATTCCTAAGCCTAATTTTAGAGACGTACTATGCTTCTAGAATTCTAACCCCACATATATAAATACTCTTATACGCATTCGTACTTATGGAATTGTACGTACAATAAATAAAATGAATTTAATTTATATGATTAATAGGTGTATAAGATTTTACATCATCTATCAGATATTACATCATTAAAAAAGTTAGTTAATTAATAATAATCTTAGTATTATAGTATAGTTAATCCTACCTTGAATTGAATCGTTATTAGTCGAACTCATAGTAATTAAATTCAAATAAAGTAAAAGGAATAACCGGTTACTTTTTTAACTTCATATTATAATAATAAAACTGTGAAAATAATTCGGTTTACATACTACTCCCTCCGTATCCTTTTAATTGTCGCTTTAGAGATTTCACACATATTAAGAAAAAGGTGTAAAAGGAAGAAAGAGAAGAAAGATTTTACATAATTAACCTTATTGGTGATAGGTGTATTCACCACCATCATAAATGCAAAGTAGATAATAATGTTTTGGGAGTGATGCTCATAGTATTAATTAGAGGGTAATATTGGTAAAAGTTTCATTAAAGATCATTATTTTGAAAGTGACAATTATTTTGAAACAACATTTTTAATAAGTGAGATCATTATTTGGATACGGAGGGAGTACGTTTTATGCTTATTAACTAAAGATCATTACTTATTGTCATTAATTAGTTATAGAAAAATATATTGAAAACATGTTTTGTCCACAGATATTGAAAACATGCTAAAAGATAAATACATAAATGCAACGCGGTTCAGTAGTGTTGGCGCTTTAATTGAGCTGCAGAATAGCCCAACTTTGTTGACTAAATGCAGTGTGAAGAAAGCATTATAATGGCGGAGGATTATTAGCCATAGGAAAGTACTAATAGTAGAAAGTCGCTGAACAACCACCTAAATCATTCGGCGGCACTTTATTTTTCATTTAAATTAAACACCATTCATAAATTCATTGGAAGATCTTGTCAATAAATTCATTGGAAGCATAATAACATTAATGTTATGAATCGTCAACACACCGAAGCGCTACCTTAATTAAAAAGCACCGCTTTATGCTTAAAGGTTTAAATTGTGGCCAAAACATTTAATAGCAACTCATCACTCACATCTAGAGCTCTCAAAATGAGACGCCCCACCCGACCCGGCCAAGTTCAATAGGCCAAAATATAAAAGCGAGTTAAGCTGAGTCGACCCAATTATTTGTTTGGGCTAATTGGGTTAAGCCCAAATAGCTCAGTCTTTTGAGCCTCTATCCTTTTAGCCCAACATCACTGGGTCATTGGGTCGGCTCGTAGGACTAGGTCAAAAATTGACACATCTTGCTCTTAATTAGTGGAGAGTTTTGAATTCGGTGGATTAGTCTTGGATTTTCATGGATTTGTTGATATTAATGTTCGTGAGAATACATTTAGCTTGAATTCACATGAATCGTACAATTTTTCAAAATTTGACACATGTATCCACTAATTTAATATCAAAGTAACGTAAAAATACAAATATATTTTAATCTAATATTTATTTATCTATTTGATCAAACAAACAACTTACAAAAAGACAATTTTAGACATATTCAATTTTTGACACATCACCACTCTATTTCTCATTTTTTAATTATATTTTCTCTTCCTTCCTTTCTAACTCTCTCTCTCTCTCTTTCAATCTCACATTTCCCAATATTTCTCACTTTTTTACACATCTACTATTTATGGCCTCCACACCCTTCATTTAAAAATATTTCTTTTTCCAATTTTTTTTTATCTACTATATAATATAATATAATTCAATTATTATTAAATAATTTACAATTAACTCCTATTTACTATCTAATCTAATATCTATTTATACAAACAAACCACATTTAAATTACTCGAACAAGTCTCCTTATTTACTTAAACTCATCTAACTAAGACATTGTAATTAACTATCACACATTTTTTTCAAATTTTCTTCTCACTTCTACTTTTTTCCTACTTTTTCATACTTTTTTTTTTCAAATTTCAAAATTCTAATCAAACCCACTCACTTTATTTTTCCACTATCTACTATAATCTACTAATCAACTAAAATAATCAATTAAAACTAAGAGATAACTGCACTGATATATAAAAAACACGGGATAACTGTATTGATATATAAAAAACATGAAATTAATATCTAAAAAAATAAGAAGACTTAATGACTATTTAAACTACTGATTAATATTTAAAACACATGTGACAAATATTTGTCACTAATACCTATAAAAGGAAAAATAATTGTAACGATAAATACTAATACACAGGATAAATATCTCTTATTGATAGTCTACTATCTATCTAATATCTATTTATACAAACAAACCACACTTAAATTACCCAAACAAGTCTCCCTATTTACTTGACAACTCATCTAACTATGAGTAACGTTGTAATTCGCTATCACATTTTTTTCAAATTTCTTCTCCTATTTCTTCTTATTCCCATTTTTTTTCAACTTTTTCCTTTTTTTTTTCAAATTTCGAAATTCAAATCAAACCCACCCACTTTCTTTTCCCATTATCTACTATAATCTACTGATCAACTAAAATAATCAAGTTGCTTATCTAAAAAAACTAAAATAATCAACTGAAACTACGAGATAATTGCACTAATATATAAAAAAAAGGGATAACTTCACTGTCATATAAAAAAACACGAGATTAATATCTAAAAAAAACTTAATGACTATTTAAACTACTGATTAATATTTAAATCACATACGACAAATATTTGTCACTAATACCTAAAAAAGGACAAATAATTGTCACAAATATATAATAAAACATGGGATAAATCTTTTTTTATTGATAATCTACTATCTATCTTTTACTATCTACTATAATCTACTAATCAACAAAAATAATCAATTGAAACTATGACATAACTGCACTGATATATAAACAAACACGAGATAACTGTACTTTTTTTAAAAAAACACGGGATAACTGCAATGATATATATAAAAACATGGGATAATTACACTGGTATATAATTACAGGGATAATTACAATGATACATATATAGAAACACGGGATAGCTGTATTGATATATAAAAAAACCACGGGATAATAACACTGATATATAAAAAAACACTGCACTGATATGTAAAAAAACGCAGGATAAATGCATAGAATGTTTTTAAATGATACTTTTACATTTTTAGATTTTAATATTTATCTATTTTTTTAAACTCATTTTTTATTTACTTTAAATTTGTCTTTAATTTCACGAGGTAATATTCAAACTATTTAAATACTGTCTAAGTTCATTCATAAAAAGAACACGACGCACCCGTGCGTATGCACAGATATTCTACTAGTTTGATATTATGTTCACAAGTCAATCATGTGGTTTAATGGAATTTACCTAATTAAGTCTACATATACTACACATTACAGGTAACATATTTCAAATGTGGAGGAGTGTCGTTAGGAGTTGGCATGCAACACCATGTAGCAGATGGAGCCTCTGGTCTTCACTTCATCAACTCATGGTCAGATGTGGCTCGTGGCTTAGATGTTTCCATCCCACCATTCATTGATCGGACACTGCTCCATGCCCGAGATCCACCTCGACCCGTTTTCGATCACATTGAATACAAGCCCCCGCCAACAATGAAGACTCCTTTGCAAATAACAGCAAAACCAGCAGTTGGAGATGCAGCAGTGTCCGTCTTTAAATTGACTCGTGACCAACTCAACATCTTGAAGGGTAAGTCTAGAGAAGATGGCAACACAATCAACTATAGCTCATATGAGATGTTGGCGGGTCATGTATGGAGAAGTGTGTGCAAGGCAAGATCACTTCCAAGTGATCAAGAAACCAAATTGTACATTGCAACTGATGGACGTTCAAGGCTTCTACCTCCCCTTCCGCAAGGTTACTTTGGCAATGTGATATTCACAACCACTCCAATAGCAGTGGCAGGGGATCTCATGTCAAAACCAACATGGTATGCTGCAAGCAGAATCCACAATGCATTGAAAAGAATGGACAATGATTATTTGAGATCGGCTCTGGACTATTTAGAGCTACAACCTGATCTAAAAGCTCTTGTTCGTGGAGAACATACTTTTAAGTGTCCAAATCTTGGCATCACTAGTTGGGCCAGACTTCCAATTCACGATGCTGACTTTGGTTGGGGAAGGCCCATATTCATGGGACCTGGTGGGATTGCTTATGAGGGGCTATCTTTCATAATTCCAAGCTCAACAAATGATGCCAGCTTGTCTGTTGCAATTGCTCTCCCGCCTGACCAGATCAAACTGTTTCAGGAATTCTTCTATGCAGACATAATTTGATCAATTTGGCCTGCTTGCTTGCCTTAGGCATGGAATGCCATTAATGTTGTTCATTTCCTAAGGCGCTCTTTTCTTTCCCTATTGATATATATAATTTTCAGGCTTGTTTTTTTTGTTACAAAAGATTATGTGCCTTGGCAAAGTAAGTAACATATTCTTTATACATATAATTGAACTTTAGAAACAAGTGCATATTATTCATTTTATAATTGAATTTGAATAGTAAATGTAATTTGTACGTCCAATGAAATTGGTTTGATAGTATAATTAGATACTTCCATGTAAAGAATTCAAAAGTATATCATACACAAAACACCTTGTCTACATAAGTCATTACTTGTTTTTCCATCGAGATTTATATATGCATTGATCTTTTGCTTTTCCAAAAAAAAAACCCAATGCAATATAGATAATCAATATTGTCTTTTTTGGTTCGGACCATCGCTGACTACCCATAGAGTGTCCCTACGCTTTCAATGAAAGACTAATCTTCGCTCGTGTTTAGAATTGAATTTCGCACTAGCCAATACCGAGTTTCGCACTAACCAATAAAAACAAAGGGTATCCTCTTATATAGGATATGCCATTCTCTTGTAGGATATGGCTCGTTGTGCTTGGATTAGATGGTTGGTTTATGCAGGCATGCTCTTCATAATTTATTCTTGGATCCGCTCTTGCAGTTGCAGCACTTTGAGGAAAAGATTAAGGAAGATGAAATATACTTCTTTTTTGGTGTGCACTGTGCAGTCTCTTGGCCTTTATGGTTGTTGACAAACAAAACAATTTTTCAGGAGGAGTTGCAGGGTATAATTAATTAATTATGTCTTATCATTTATAATGACTCTGACGAGGGGATGGTTTATATATAAGGGATAGGTAGAATTCACCATATACAATTAGATACGACTGGGATAGTACTCAAAATACTACATGATGCATGTATATTTATATAATCATGTAGAGTAAGGCATGGCTAGCTGTCCTTTTCTTCCCATTTTGTAACAAACAATGTAATAACACAGGCATTGGCTCGTATAGTATATTAGAAAGAATTCTCAAGATATCTATATCTTAGTCTTAGATACTGCAAACCAAACACGTACCCTCCTTGTATTAATCTAACTTAAAATATTTAAGAAATTAATGATTAGGGACATTTTGTTCAAAAATTTGTCCAATGTTAATTAAAGAAGCGGGTAGCAAATGAAATAGAATCCTTCTACTCATATATATGTGATTAGGACCCATCAACTACCTTCCTTATATAATTTTGCTGCTGCATGTATATAAAGCAAACGATGTATATATAGTCAGAAGAATGTATTCAGGGGACACTAGATATGAAGACTCTCTGTGTCTTTGTAGTTTCTCTCTTAGCTTTCCAGTTTGTTTCTACTGCCAAAGCAGCTAGATGTTTCCCAACTACTGATCATCTATCACTGGGTAAATTACTACTAATCATTACTTATACATGTCTACTTTTGCATTTCAAATATTTATTCTCACACTTATTAGTTATATATATATATATATATATATATATATATATATATATATATATATTTACTTTTTTAGTTGCAATGGAATGGAATCATCCTTAAACTCTCACACATGCAAAATAGAGATCCCGATTTCGAAGTTGGGTAACTTAAAAAAAATATTTAGTCTAACAATATTATTGGTTTTGCTAGTTGTATAATTAGGCCTTACGGATATATACTTAATTACATCCATATTATAGTTAACAGTACATATACATAATTTTAAGGATCAGTACAAGCTCTTATAGAATGAAAACATGTACAATACTGTATTACAAGGACAAGGCAAATAAAATTAATTGGAATGGTGTACTACAAGGACAAGGCAAATAAAATTAATTGGAATGGTTGGACAGATAGATAGCTATTTAATATTTAAAATTGGCTTACAAAATATATGACAGATGATTTATGAACGTTTGGTAAAAGGAAGAGTACGTAGTGTGTATATATAATAAAGGGTTAAATATATTTTTAGTCCCTACAAAATTTCACTATTTTGTTTTAGTCCCTATAAAATTTTTCATCGACTTTTAGTCCCTATAAAATTTCAAAATTTCGTTTTTAGTCCCTATAAATGCCAACTAGTGTATATCCATTGAATTTTTGAGTGATGTTTTGCATACATGTTGAGGACATTATAAACATCTCTTCTAGAAAAACTTTGAATTTTTTAACAACGCATAAATTAAATCTAAATTTTTTAAGTGCAAAAGATTCGATAAACAAATTAAAGGAAATACTAACCTAGAAATCAAATTTTGAGTTTATTTTTTGTGAGGGAGATATTTTTAATATCTTTAACGTGTATGCAAAATATCATTCAAAAATTCTAAAGGTATACACAAGTTTACATTTTATAGGGACTTAAAACAAAATTGTGAAATTTTATAGGGACTAAAAGTTGACGAAATTTTTTATAGGGACTAAAACAAAATAGTGAAATTTTGTAGGGACTAAAAATATATTTAACCCTATAATAAATAAAATTGGTCATTGACTCTGAGACTATATTCAAGAGCACTTGAATAAGATGGTAGGGGTCAAATCTTAAAAATTAAGCTCCTATTGAAATTGAGTTAACTCTTCAAAAATGTATTCTAAAAATTAATAAATTGATTTTAATTTTTGAAACGTGTAATTAATTTGAAGCAAATTATCAAACATCTGGTATAAATTAAATATTTTATAATTAATTTATATAAATATAATTTTTTTATTCAGTTTAAATATTAATAAATACTTATATATTATTGGTAAAATATTTTTTTTGATTGATTATTCGTTTTGGTGAAGATGATTATTATTTTTTGTTTGATACTAGTAAAACATTATTAACATAAAAAAATAGAAGGCAAATGGACCAGCGAAAATAGTACTTTTTGCAACTCCAGCACGCGCGCGCCCACACACACATATGAGTTAAGATATATTGACATTAGGTGTCAAACTTAGCGACTTACACCAATTAATAACTTTATATAGACACTTAAATTTATCAATCCGACCGTTGAATAATATCATATTATCCTTGTGATCATGTATATCAAATTTCAAAAAATTCGGATACTCATGGGTGTGTTATCTAACAATGCGTATTTGCTTATTTTTTAAATAACATATTAGCTATTGAAATAAAGTAGTGTGATGGACCGTCAAACAGTTTCGGATTTTTATGAAATTTTATATATATGATCTCAAATGTAATATTACGTTATTCAACGGACGGATTGATAAATTTCATTTTATACGCGAAGTTTTTTTTTTTCTTGACAAACTTATACGCGAAGTTATTATAGTTGGTGTAAGTCATTAAGTTTAACACCTGGTTCCTAACTCTCTCTCTCTCTCTCTCTCTCTATATATATATATATATATATATAAAACATACATCCTTTTTTAAAAGAGTGGCAGCACAAAGACTTAAACCCTGGGCTTTAGGGGTGCTACTGAGCATGCGGAAATCTACTTAACGAATTTGTATTAAAATTGCAAACGAAAGATATATATGTTTTGGGCCCTAAAAAAGTTGGATTGGGCTGAGGCCCTGTGCTATTGCACGGGTCTGCATAGCCCAATGGTCGGGCTGCATGCAGCAGTGTTAAATCTCTTGAGGGAGAGCTTTGCTGCCCATTGTGGTCCTACTCGGCTCGAGAGATTAGCCTCTGCAGTTACGCACAGATGATACTTGATTTATGAAAAAAATAAAAATTTGAGACTATATATAACACCATATGTGTATTGTTGCATGGTTGAGCAGATATAAATGGGATTGAGGGAGGAAGAGGTGGACATCATCACTCGCCACCACCTACTCCGAGCTATTCGCCCGGACCAGTTCAGAAAGTGAAGTCTTCACCTACGGCCACATATGTTCAAAGACCATACCACCCACCACCACCACCTTCTCCCCATCCTCCTCCTGGACTAATTCCGCCGCAGATCTTCACTGCTACAGAAATCCCACCAGCTCTTAATCATCTTTCCGATCCCTATGCATATGCGGTTTCAGCATGATATTATTATCTAGAGTAATGTTATTTAGCCAAAATGTTCCAGCCAAAAATAGCGAAAAACCAAGTTACAACATCAATTAACCAAGTTTTATAGGTCACTAACCAATGTGCTTTTTCACAGTTTTAAGTCAATGACCTAAAAAACTGTGAAAAACCATGTTGGTTAATAGTCTATAAAACTGAATTTTTGGCTATTTTTGGGTGAAATATTTTAACTAAATAACCTTATTGTATTATCTACTATATCTACATCTATATAATATTCCGCCTCGGATACATGAATAAGGCTGTGTGTGTGTTTTAAGATAAAACAACTTCATGCGAGTAATATATGTCGTACATGTGTTTGGTTGTAAATGTGTATTTAAATAAATTATTGGAGTTGGTGGATAATCCAATACCAATTTTGCAACTCGTTTGGTAGTGGGATCATTTAATCTATCTTACATAAAAATTATAAGAAAAATTGTTGGAAAGATTAATTACTATCGTCTAGCGGACTTTACGCCTGCACTACAATCATACAAAGGTGTATGCTGTCCCTTAACAATAACAAATGTAGATAATAAAAAACAAACAATATGTAATGTTATTTAGCCAAATTTTTCCACACAAAAATAGCCAAAAATCATATTGCAATACCAATTCACAAAGTTTTTTAAGCCATTAACCAACTTACTTTTTCACAGTTTTTAGTCAATGACCTAGAAAACTGTGAAAAAGTAAGTTAGTTAATGTCTTAAAAAACTTGGTGAATTGGTACTGTAGTATGGTTTTTGGCTACTTTTAGTTGGAAATATATGGCTAAATAACATTACTCATATAAAAATGTCTTAAAAAAAAAAAGGATTTTGTAACAAAATCCTTACCATATTTAGAGATTAATCAAATATAAAAATACAATAGGTTGCACATTTTCTTTGCAAAAAGCCTTAGATAAGGTTTTGCGTGGCTACATAAAATATAATAGTAAGTAGATAATAGACTTTAAAAAAATTATAAAGAGAACAAATTAAGAATCAAACAAATATCGAATGCAAACAACAAACAAAATAGTTCAAAACATATCATTGCCAACATGTTTAAAACCTGATTTCAAATTTGTCAAAAAAAAAAACCTGATTTCAAAAAAAATAATTGACTTTAGTTTCAATTATTTTTGCCATATGAAACATGTCCAATTTCAATAATCACGCCATCAAAAAGCTTGTACAATTTGCATGTCCTTTTTTTTATTAGTTTCTAAGTATGACCGATTATTAGCACGAAGATGAACGAAAGTTGGGAACACACTACCATATGAATTTTCTAGATATAATTTTTCCCGAAAAATACGATGAAATCTCTCTTAGAAGGCTCTGGGAATAGTTAATCTAAACTGCATGACACACAATAAAATAATGTTTTAATAGGTGCAAAAAAAGTAGGACTAAAAATATGAGAGAGAAGCTCTTCCTTCTCTCTAGAAATATTTTTCCTCTTCCCAACCCTAAGGTTAGTGGTGGCCCCTGGCCTTTTCCTCCCCCGCCATGGAGGTTCATCTCTTTGACATGGAGTTTCTCTCCTCCCTTATGGAGGTTCTGTTTCACTCCTTTATTGAAGAATATGGTATCCATGGAAGATAAAAGAGAAAAGATTAAGACTCTAATATTCATCAAAGTGAATTGATACAAAATGATAAGAGTTGTTTCTAAATTGATTACATGAAGCCTATTTATAGGCATATACTAATAACAAACTCACTTTTTTTTTTGACAAACTCACTTATAACTACCAATTATCTAACAAACTCACTTATAACTACCAACTATCTAACAAACTCACTTGTAACAACCAACTAACTATCTCTCTAACTTCTAACAAACTATATATCTAATAGTCCCCCGCAAGCTAGAAGTTATTCACAACACTTCTAGCTTGACATGAACAATAGAGAGATACATCAAAACAAAGGAAAATTACAATGATTCATAACTAATCAACTACTGTGAGCCTTGAATTTTTAAACTCCAAATTTGACAACAACCAATGGCCTAAATGAATTCACAACTGGGGTCGATCATGCAACAAACTTGCACTGATATTTCATAAGCATTTTCAGCATGCTCTCTTTATTCGTCACTTGATTCCATGGCAAATCCCTTGAGAGCTATGTTGTATGCAAGCAAGGAGTGGTACACATGCGAAACATTATACTCCACATTGATTTGCTCATTAGTTGTAGCTTCAGATTCATCTTGATTATTCTTATGAGCAAAGAAACATTAGGTGCAATAGGATCCGCAAGAACATCTTTCTTGACTTCTTGAAAGCGGTACACTAGTAATATGCCACCAGAAATCATAACAACACCAACAACACTGAAATTAGGATCAATCCAACCACCAAAAGTATAACAGATATATATTCATGCATATACTTCCTTCTCAAACCAGGGATAAAGTCACCCATTATCATCACTGGCAGAACCTTTGATGATTTGAACATGATAAAGATCCATTTGTTAAGCCATGTGAACCCATGAGTGCAGCGGAAAATTTCGGTTGTAGAAACAAAAACAGAAACTGGATCAAGAATCGATTCAAGAAGAGACACCAATTTCAGAAAATCGAAATCTCAAAGAGAAAAGGAATATCACGATCCAAAATGAAGTTGAAACTCGGCTTCAGATCACAATCATCGAAAATGAAAACGAAAGGAGGACAATGAAGCGGAATGCAAGATGGCGATGTGAAAGAACGCCAAAATGCAATGTGTGGAAATGCGGAACACACAACAGAGAAATTGAAATCGAAACTCAAGAAATGGGGAGTCGAAATCAAGAAAGAGAAGGTTGAAGTCGCAAATCAGCCGAGAAGACGAAAATGCAAATCAGGAAATGAAATTGCAAATCGCACATGAGGAAACAGAGTTGCAAATCGTGAAATAAAAAATGATGAAGAAATGCGATGCAACAACGCTTATGCAGAAGAAAGACAAACACAAAATTAAATCGCGAAACAGAATCGCACGAGAAGAGTGCGTGAAGACGATGAAGAATAGAATCAAATGGATTCAAGAATTAAAAAAACAAATAGGAAAAAGAAAACGATCCAAAAATGAAATCGTAACGTAATCTTGAAGCGATTAAATGTGAAATCGAACCAAGATTAAGATGAACGATTCTGAATCAAGATCAAGGGAGAAGAGATATTGCAAAATTAGAATCAAAAAGAAGAAATCGTGATGCGATGATCATGAAATCAGAATCACAACCGGAAAAATCGGAAAAGCGATATCGAATTCAAGAACAAAACATAGAACATGAAGCAAAAAGAAAACAACGCGGATAAGAAAGGTAGAAAAGGAAATGAATGAGAAGAAAACTAATAAAACGAAAAAGAACCTGCAGCGGAATTCAGATTCAAGGTGGATACCATGTTTGCTCTGATACCATATTGAAGAATATGGTATCCACTTCAATATGGTATCCATAGAAGATAAGAGAGAAAAGATTAAAAGGCTCTAATATTCATCAAAGTGAATTGATACAAAATGATAAGAATTGTTTCTAAATTGATTACATGAAGCCTATTTATAGGCATATACCAATAACAAACTCACTTATAACTACCAACTATCTAACAAACTCATTTATAACTACCAACTATCTAACAAACTCACTTGTAACAACCAACTAACTACCTCTCTAACTTCTAACTAACTATATATCTAATATCCTTTGCTACCTCTGCCGTGAGGTGACCCCCATCACCGACACAATCGCTACCCTCCACGGAATCTTGGTCAACACCATTCGTCTTTCGCCTCGGGGTGTGCGACCACCACCCAAACCCCCGCCTTCGTCGTTCCCCATCACTGGAGCACCTTCTCACGCAACGATGAACCTTCTGCGACCAATGCCGAAGCCTCCATGTGGACTGACCTTCACCATCGTATTTCATTTCCTCTCTGGTTATGGTTTACAACTCCTATGCTTTTGTTTCTTCATTATGTTGTTTTTCCCTTCTATCTCTTGTTTTGTGGCTGGTGGTTAGGTCTCTGTATTAGGAATGTTTGTATTAATTTTATATCTATGGTGTTTGATGAAAAACCTTTGTAATGGAGTCTTATATGAAGGCAGTGTTAGCTATCATTGACGTCGGGGTATCTCATAGATATATTAAGGTCTCCTTCACTTGATTCTATTTGTCACTTTGAATGGCGAGGGAACTTCTCTTTGCTTAACTTGAGTTAGATGAATCCACATGTTTTGATAGGGTTTATGATAGACTGAGTCATGCATTTAGTTGTTGGTCATGTAGTCTAGAGTATATGATAATTTGAGTCTTTCGTGTTAGTAGTTGATCATGCAATATAATGTTATGTCTGTGGTTATGGTTATGTTGTGCCTGTAAATGATATGGTATTAACTCTCTCTAGTTATTTAACAAGCTGTTTCAATTATATAGGCTATTTTGTAACTTAACTAGATTGGTTAAATGTTAGTTAGCCTTAGTTAATAGTAACTGTAGTTTAGTTAAGCTTGTAACTAATTCACTCTATTTAGTTACAGTTAGTTCAGTTTTGTAACTCACTTTTGCAATCAATGGAAAGGATTTTCCCTCTCTTCTCTATCACTGTTTGCAAAGTCAATATGGTATCAGAGCAGAATTTTTTCGCACCACCGCGAATCACCGTCAACTCTGATTCCTTCTCACCGTGTGCTCCGTCGCAACGGCTTCTTCTTCCGCATCTTTTCTCTCTTTCTGATTGCCTTCATCCATGGCTTCCATAACTCAGAATCATGATGATGTTTTCCATCTTCATGCATCGGATAATCCTGGTCTCATTCTCGTCACTCAACCGCTCACCGATAGCAACTTTAGTTCCTGGCGCCGTGCGATGTTGATGGCTCTCGACGGTAAGAACAAAGCCGGCTACGTCACCGTCTCTTCTTGGCTTCTCAATTCCATTAGCAAAGAAATTGCTGCTAGTGTGATCTACTCCGGTGATGCCGCTGCGATTTGGCGAGATCTCCACAACCGTTTTCAACAACAAAACGGTCCAAGAATTTTTCAATTGAAGAAGGATATCGTCAATTGCACTCAAGGATCGATGTCGATTGGAACCTACTACACCAAATTCAAAGCTATGTGGGAGGAATTAGCTGAGTATCGTCCCATTCACACCTGCACGTGTGATGGCGTTAAGCCTCTGGTCAATCATCTTCAAGATGAGTGTGTCATGACCTTCCTCATGGGATTGAATGAACAATTTGTCAACATTCGTGGCCAGATCCTTCTCCTGGATCCTCTTCCCTCGATTGACAAAGTGTTCTCCATGGTTTCGCAAGATGAAAAGCACCGACAGATTGGTTCTTCATCTGCTTCATCTGATTCACCGGTTGCTTGTGCCGTCACCACTGGTGCACCGAAATCCACTCGCCGCGAACGACCTAGCTGTTCTCATTGTGGCCTTCTTGGACACCTCAAGGAGAAATGCTACAAACTCCATGGATATCCTCCATCTTACAACAAGAAGCCTGTTAGCAAGTCCACCACCGCCACTATCAACAATGTCACTGAATCAGATTCCAACACCGTTGCTGTCTCTAACCAGCAGTATCAGATGATGATGCAATTCATGCAGGCACAAATAGCCAAGGCTTCAACACCTGATGATGATCAAATTGATGCTTCTTGCCTAGGTATGGTTCTATCCCTCCTACATTCTAATGAATCACTTCCCTATAGCACATGGATCTTTGATTCAGGTGCCTCCTCACACATTTGTTGTACTCTTGAGTCATTCTTTAATTTCAAACTCGTTTACAACAAACATGTCACACTACCTAACCTTACCAAAGTTGCAGTTACTGGTATAGGTTCAGTCAAGTTATCTCCTAGTCTCACATTGCATAATGTTCTATACATTCCATCTTTAGTGTGAACCTAGTATCTGTTAGTCAATTACTTGATAACTCAGACATGTCTCTGACATTCTTTGCCAAACAATTTCTAATCCAGGGAATTAACTTGCTGACAGCGATTGGTAAGGGACAATTGGAGAATGGCCTTTACACATTTCATTCATTCATCTATTCTGGTAACTCAGTTGCAAACAATTCAGTGTCTCTTTGTAACTCTGTTGTTTCTAATTCAGCTGAAAATGCCTCTCTTTGGCATTCAAGACTAGGACACTTATCAGACATTGTACTAAAATCTGTTAGTAATAAAATTCCCATTTCTATTCCTAGCAATTTTACTACTTCTCATTGCACTATTTGTCCTCTGGCCAAGTTCAAACGTTTACTTTTTCAGTCTAACTCTCACATGTGCAATGCTCCTTTTGATTTGATTCATTGTGATGTATGGGGGCCTTATGGCCATAACACCTATGATGGCAAAGCCTATTTTCTAACCATTGTTGATGATCATAGCAGGTTCACATGGATATACTTGTTGTCCTCAAAAGCTGAGGCAACAACAAGAATTAAACAATTTTTTGTCCTTGTAAAAACTCAGTTTTCTAAAACTGTTAAATGCATTAGGTCTGATAATGCAAAAAAATGGCTTTAGTGGAATTCTTGCAGGAACAAGGTACTCTCCATCAGTTCTCTTGTCCACACAGACCACAACAAAACTCTGTTGTGGAAAGAAAACATCAACACCTTCTGAATGTAGCAAGGGCTCTCATATTTCAGTCAGGTCTACCTATAAAATTCTGGGGAGATAGTGTTTGTACTGCTGCACACATCATCAATAGGACACCTACACCAAACCTTGATAACAAATCCCCTTTTGAACTTCTACATGGCACTCCACCATCCTATGCACACTTGAGAGTGTTTGGTTGCTTAGCCTATGCAGCTACTATCCCATCATTGCGCACCAAATTCACACCCAGGGCCTCTCCTTGCATTTTACTTCGTTACCCTCCAGGTTATAAGGGATACAAGCTCTATAATCTGACCACTAGGAAGTTTCTCATTTCAAGAGATGTCTCGTTTCATGAACACTCTTTCCCCTTCAAAGACTTCCCCATTTCTGATGTATCACATGATGCATTCCCTGACTTTGTATTGCCTGCAACAACACCTTCTTTTGGTGATTCTGACCCCCCATTACCCACTGTACCTGATGTTCTTTCACCTGATATTGCACCAGACATCCACATTGATCACAATATACCTGCAAATGTCCCTGCCAGCCCACCTTCTGCACCTCCTCTCCGCAGGACCACCAGGACTATCAACCCCCTGCTTACCTCCAAGATTATGAATGCAACAATGTCACCACCTCCAGCAGCCTGTCTCCTCAATTTCACTCTTTTATACTACAGGTTTCAGCTATTCCTGAACCTCTCTACTATCATCAGGCTGCCAAATCCGAGGAATGGTGCAAGGCTATGCAAGAAGAGATCAATGCCCTTGAAGCTAATAACACTTGGACAATTCAACCCCTCCCTGAAGGAAAAAAATCAATTGGTTGCAGGTGGCTTTTCAAAGTCAAATATAAAGCTGATGGGAGTCTTGATAGATATAAGGCAAGGCTGGTAGCTCAAGGTTTCACACAACAACTTGGTTTGGATTTTGTTGATACTTTCTCCCCTGTAGCAACCATTACTACAGTGAGAGTTCTTCTTGCTCTTGCAGCCCAAAAGCATTGGCATCTAATACAATTAGATGTCAACAATGCTTTCTTAAATGGTGATTTACTAGAAGAGGTTTACATGAAACTTCCCTTAGGCTATCCTAGCAAGGGGGAGAACATGGTGTGCAAGCTCAATAAGTCCTTGTATGGCCTTAAGCAAGCCTCAAGGCAATGGTTTCGGAAGTTTTCATCTACTATCATCACACAAGGCTTCACTCAATCTACAGTTGATCCTTCATTATTCACAAAAGGTTCAGGCTCTTCCTTCATTGTGCTTTTACTATATGTGGATGATATCATCCTTGGAGGCCCAAATTCCACCATCATTGCTGAAACTCAAACCATGCTTCAAAGCTTCTTTAAACTTAAGCTTTTGGGACCATTGAAGTACTTCTTAGGTCTTGAAATAGCCTCCACAGATCAGGGCATCTATCTATGTCAGAGAAAGTATGCTATGCAACTTCTCACTGATACTGGTTTCCTAAATTGCAAGGCCTTACCTACACCAATGGATCCTAACCTCAACCTTGTTGATGACAAGAGTGAACTATTAACGGATCAATCTCAATATAGGAGACTCATTGGAAGATTGATGTACCTCACTATATCTCGACCAGATATAGCTTATGCAGTCAATAAACTCAGTCAATTTATGACTGCACCAAGATCCACACACTTGCATGCTGTTCACCATGTTCTGCAATACATCAAGAGTGCACCTGGTCAAGGATTATTATTCACTTCTAGTCCTTCTTTGGATGTCTCTGCCTATGCTGATGCAGACTGGGGGAGCTGCACTGCAACCAGAAAATCAACTACAGGCTTTTGTGTCTTCATTGGAAACTCTCTGGTTGCCTGGAAATCAAAGAAACAACCCACTGTTTCTAGGTCATCTGCTGAAGCAGAATACAGGGCATTGGCACTTCTCACCACTGAGTTGCTGTGGCTCAAACAACTGCCGAACACCTTTCAGATATCTGTTGAAACATGCAAAGTCTTTTGCGACAGCAAATCTGCCATTCAATTGGCCTCAAATCCCAGCCTCAATGAGAGGTCAAAACACATAGACATTGATTGTCACTTTATCAGACAACATGTCAACTCCACCTTCATCAACTTGTTTCATGTGGTCTCCAAACATCAGCTTGCGGATCCCTTCACCAAAGCTCTGCCCAGGACTCTCTTCACTGAACTGATCTCCAAGTTGGGCATCTTAAACCTATATATGCCAACTTGAGGGGGAGTATTAACTCTCTCTAGTTATTTAACAAGCTGTTTCAATTATTTAGGCTATTTTGTAAATTAACTAGATTGGTTAAATGTTAGTTAGCCTTAGTTAATAGTAACTGTAGTTTAGTTAAGCTTGTAACTAATTCACTCTATTTAGTTAGAGTTAGTTCAGTTTTGTAACTCACTTTTGCAATCAATGGAAAGGATTTTCCCTCTCTTCTCTATCACTGTTTGCAAAGTCAATATATGGTGAGACCATGTGATGAATGATAATCGCATCATGTTTGTTAGTTCTCCTGCAATGTGTTTTCTATGTGATTACTCTCATCTTCTTTCCTTTGTGGCGCGCTATTCGCAAACCAAACGTGTATATGCGTAGATGGTGATCCTACGGATGACACATATAGAGTTGATATGGACACTTAGGAATATTTTGAGCACTGCTGCTTTAGCTTATGCTTTTCTTTGTTGTTATTTTCTACTTCTGATTACTGATTATTGGATTAATGGTTATTTACGATAAGAAATAAAATGGATGTAAACTAAGACACGTGACATTAGATTTTTATAAGGTTTGATTTCCTGTTGGTTTGATTTCCCGTGAGTGCTTGCATTTTCATGAGGCTATTTTGTGGACTAGAGTTTATTATTTTAGTGTTCGAATTTATCTTTATCTTTATATATAGCTTCTCTTTCTATTTTCTTTCATTATGTTTTTTTTGTTTGATGTGGAAACATTAAATATTATTGATATAATTTATTGTCATTCATTGTTCCAGCGAGGAAAGTTAAGAACGTTGTCGATATACTTGTTTTTTACACTTTGTTTAAATATTTATAATTGTCTTTTGATTTCAAATAGATAAACACTACATGACCCGTTTGGATTAGCTTACTTTTGAGTTTATGATAAACAACTTATGGAGATAAATAAGTTTTTATGTTGATTCACAAGTTCTCACTAACAAAAATTATATCTCCATAAGTTATTTTTCCATAAACTACCTTAACAAACTTATGAATAATACATAAAAGCTTATTTATTTGCATAAGTTATTTTGCATAAGCTCAAAATAAGCTCTATCCAAACGGGCCCATATTGTTATTTCTTTTGATTCCTGATGAGTAAACATTACACGTTGATTTTTTTTTTTTCTATTTTGCCAATAGTGTCTTTGTATTTATATGTTTTTTTATAGGCAAAATGGTTAGTAATTAGTGCGCTAGTTGTTAAAGGGGAGGGGGAGCGGGGTTCGAACCTGGTACGCCTACATTTTTCCATCAACGATATCCCTTTAAATTTTGACTTCCAGCGATGAAACATTACTCACTATCAATATATTTCATTGTCTTTAAGGAGTGTCAATGAAATCATTACACATTGCCACTGTCATTAAATTTTATATTTTGTCTTTATAAATGTATTTAATTTTTATGAATAATTATTCCGTTTTTCATGAATAAAGATATTTTTTATAAATAATTATTGGACTTTTGAGTCTCCTCGGGAAAAGCTTACATGTTATTGGTATAATTATTTTTTTATTTTCCCTTTATGAATATTTTTACTCTTTAAAAATGAATATTTTGGTTTTTATAATTTATTACCTTGCTTATGAGTCTCGACGAGAAAAAATTTCACATGGAAAAAATTTATCAAATTTTGTCCTTATTTATATATATATATATATATATATATATTGCTTTTGAGTTCCAATGAAAATATCACGTATTGTCGGTATAATTCTTATTCCCAACGAGGAAAACACGTCGTCATAATTATTTTTTGTATATAATTTTAGGAAAAATTACTCTTGATGTCCTTTATCTTCTTATAAAATACCGGTTTCGTCCTTTATCTTTTTTTCCATATTGATCCTTTACGTTTTAAAATGATGATAACGTTGACTTTTTTTTTGAATTTCCATCCAACTCCGTTAAAGAAAGTCTACTTGGCTGCTTCACGATTGATTTGAACGTTACAGTGCTTTAGTAAGGCCTGAATTATAATCTGCGTTATTATTTTGGTTTCTTTTTTATTTAAAAAGACTAGGTTAGGATTTTCCCCTTCAAAGAAATCCTGATCTCTTCAGAAAACTCAGATCTAGAAAGAAGGGTTTTTGATGTCTTGCTATATATTGAAAGAAATCAAGGGGCCGGGGTTGTTTGAAGAAACCTAGATCTCTTTCCGTCGTAAATGGGGTCGTTATAAGAAATCTAGATCTCTTTCCAACTTCATCATCTTCGCATATCTAGAATTTTTATTCTGATTCTGCACTTCATCTTCCTCAGTTCAGTTGTAATTGAATTTTCTTAAGTCCCTTTATCTTCTTCTTGTTCACCGAGTTGTTTAAAGTGCCTGCTGCAGAAACGTGTCCATTGTGCAGGTATGAAATCAACTTATTGTTTGAAAATTTATTACATTTTCTGCACATGATGCAAGTTGCATTTAGGTGGTTATTTCATGTGTTATATGTATTTGATGAAGGTCATATCTAGGAGGTTGTGTTAGCAATTTTTTTGGTTAAGGAAGGCGTGCTAGCATAAACTAGTACCTATTGTGTGGAAGGTATATTGAACGATTATTATGGAAGGTATTGACTCCTGGAAGGAAAGGTTGCTAGGATTTTTAGTGAGGATTTTTGACGGGAGAAGAAGAACCCTAAGAAAAGGGTACAGGATGATGAGTCATCAATTTTTTTTATAAACCGGGTTAATATCAGTAAAAGTCATGTAGTCATCCACGTAAGTAATATAACAACCGGGTTAATATCGTAAAAGTCATGTAGCCATTTTTTCAAAGGAATCAAACAAAAACTATGAAAAAAACTCATTGTTGCTAACATTTTGAAACACAAAGGACGAATATGAGAAAAAATATAAAAGACGAAACTTTGTTCGTCTTCATTTGGTCTTAATTTAAAATCAAGATTAAGGATTGTGAGAGTAACTTTGTCTAAATTTTGTCGACAATATATTTTATTTCCTTTAAGTGTCCCTAACAATAAAACATTATATATTGTGATTATAATTATTTTATATATTTTTCCTTTATAAATGAATAATTTCATTTTTATTTCTGATTAAAAAATATTATATTTTAATGATATAATTTATTGTCATTAATATAATGATTTTCCCTTGATGAGCTCTCTCAATCTTTTCGAATTTTTGAAGGAATAAATATAATATTATAAGAATAAAGAATGTATAGGTTAGTGGTGATTGGCGAGTGTGCAGAAGTGGGGAACGACACGGAGTGGAAGACGTGGCAGAAAGGTAGACCCCACATCGAACCCTTTAAAACGCCCCCCTTCCCTTTCCTTCCCGACTAAACTAACTAGCACTTACATACAGGCCAGGCCAAGCTTCAATTTCATTTCTCTTCTTTTCTCTTCAGCTTCCCAACTCTTTCTGTCTCCTAGTATGCTCATCTAACCCTAACATTACATTCCTCTATACTTTCTCTTCCTTTCATTTCCACCTTCAACCTTATAGGACTTTTTTTCTTCTTTCTAAAAACTAAAATAAAATAAAATAAAATCTTCTTGATTGAAGGTGTAGCGTAAGATCAACCGCTCAAATGGTTATTTCCTGAGTAAGATTTTTATTTCCACGTTACTAACTATCATTCATTTGAACACTCTCTTGTAAATTTGGGAGAAACTTCACAGACTTGTTTTATGGAAATTTACGACGCTACACTTCAATTTTTCAGTTGTTTTCAAAATCGAACCTCGCATTTTTCAAGTAAGGTACCTCTGCTTGCTTCTCACCGTAAATTCTATGGTAATTTCTTGATTTCTATGTATCACTTGTTGTATAATAGAATGTAGACTCTGATTTTTTGTTATCCTCAACTTGTATCAGTTTTTCACTTCTGCTTCCATGACAAAAAGGAGTGAAGAACTTGGGTTAAGTTTGACGACCTCTGATTCCGCTTACATTGACAACATTGCTGGTGATTGTCAGCCCAATGCTGCAACCACCCCTCTACCCATGGTTTCGTTGTCTCCTTTCCCCCATTGGAATATGAACGAAACATCTCAATATCATGCTAGCAATAATTTGAATATTGGTTCCTCCCAATTCAAGAACTCTCAGAATTTCCAAATGGACTGTAATAACTTGTATCAAGCAGAAGAACACAAGTCCCGTCCATACAGACCAAACTATAGTTTTCCTTGTACACAACAAGGATACACAAGGTCGCCATATCAACACACTAGGCTTGGCAATCTAACAATATCTGATGGCGGGACAAATGCTTCCCTCAATCCAAATAGTTTTGAGAAGCCTGGCAATGGTGGAAAATGTGTGCCACAAATGGCCAACCCTAGTGGAACATCAATGACTGGTGATATTCGTCAGTCTCTGCTTAATACCAATCTGGGAATGACACAGTTCAATCCAAATCAAGCTGGTGCAGAACCATCCCTCACTCCAGGACAATTTTATGAAAGATTTATAACTGCTGGTTCTGGAAGTAACAGAGAGTTTGAGTCCAATACTATTATGCCAAAAGTCAATGTGACTGGTAATTCTGAGAGGGCATTTCATCCTCCAATTAATATATATCATAATCAACTGGGTAGTACAAGTTTCTCAAGTCCTGGTTTAGACATGAGTCGTGCCTATCCAAGTTGTGGAACATCATCTAATTTTGCAAATGCTGATCATCATGAATCTCCATTCAATTCAAAAACTGGGATACATTTGGGACCATCATATGGTTTCCAATGGCCAACTGTTGGTGACCAAAACCATCACTTAAGGCAGGCCAACAGGGTTTGTGTGAAAGACATAGGTATGGAATTTGCAGATGTAGGGCACAGAAATCAGATTGGAAGAAGCATGGTTGTACCTTCAATCCCAATTGTTGACAGTCAGACTATGCCTTGTGAAAGTAGACTAAGAAGAGTGGATGGAGAGTTAGTTCCCCTTTCAATTGGAATGGTAACTGATGAGTCACCTTCTGAGATACTAACTGAAAATAATGGGAACTTCTCAT
This sequence comes from Astragalus glycyphyllos, assembly GCA_963573325.1. Taxonomy (NCBI): domain Eukaryota; kingdom Viridiplantae; phylum Streptophyta; class Magnoliopsida; order Fabales; family Fabaceae; genus Astragalus; species Astragalus glycyphyllos. The sequence goes on from OY754311.1 coordinate 81,395,982, forward strand.
CACGCTCTATTCCCATACCTCCTTTAGTCGTGGACACTAGAAGCACCAGAGTGCAGAATCCTTCAAGTATGTGTTATACCACTTAATCCCTTCTTTGTTGTTTATAAACATTGGTATATGCCACAATTTGTTGAATTTCACTTTATTCTTGATAAGCAACCATGCAAATGATCTTGTTTAGTAGACCATATCTGTTTCAAATGATTTTTTCTTTGGTGTTAAAAGATTCTTTTCAATGCTAGTGTTTCTTGTCTTCATAGTAGTCTTAAGATTTTGTCCTTACAAATAAAAATATTAGTAGACCAGATTCTTCTGTTTATTCTCTTTCAGCAGAAATAATTTATCTGCCTGATTGGCGTCTGCTTCTGATCTGTGGAAAGACGTTCTTTTACAGCATCACCTATATGTCTAATTCGTGGTGCTTCCTGCCCATAAATTTACGCATCGATGAAAATTTACTCTGTTTAGTTTTTGCGAAACTTGAAAACTTAGCATAACTAAGTATCACTTGGAGGCCTGCCAATGTGATGATTGTTTTCTGTATGGAAAAATGTGGTACATGGAGTATTTCATTTTATGTATTGACACACACACATATGTATATATATATATATATATATATATATATATATATATATATATATATATATATATATTAAATCTCTAGTTCTTGAAAAAAAATTGTTGTTGAGTAAATGACTTGTTACTTGTAGGTCATAATGGTCAATCTCAGGTGGTTGGTTCTATTCAGCAATCAAGCTCTCTTCCTAGACAACATTCTGCTTCTGGTGATTGCCTTCTCAAACCAATTCTCATATCAATTACTCCTGGGCATCTATTTGTTTTTATACAATAATAATAACAACAATAAACCTAACATTTTCAGATCAAGCAATACAAACTGTAAAGGAAAACAGGAATGCTCAAGTTTCAAGGCCACCCATCATATCATCTCTGAAGAGACCTGCTTCCCAGCCACCGGCGTACACTGTGCAGGATCAACGCAGGAAGACTGTACCAACACAGCCTTTTATTCATCAATCAGTTCCGACTTGGACCAGATTGGCTCCATCAATCCCAAATACACCCCAGCCAATTCCTCCCTTGATCCACACTGCCCAGCCCCCCACACTCCAAGCTACTCAATCTTCGATTTCTCCATTGTTACCTTATAGTCCATCATTGCCAAACACAACCCAAGCAATTGCTCCTCCAATTCCCCCAGCTCCATCTCTCCCACCCATTTACATGAGAACCTCATCTTTCCGCCCCTCATCCCATCCTCCACTTCTTCCAAACCAACAACTGATAGCTCAGTCTCTGGCTCGCCAAGGCACACCACTTATGCCACCTCTCCCCAGCCAACAACTGATAGCTCAGTCTCTGAACCAACAAATGATAGCTCAGTCTCTGGCTCGCCAAGGCAGTCCATTTATACCACCTGTTCTCCCAAACCAACAACAACTAGTAGCTCAGTTTCTAGCACGCCAACACACAGCGCTCAGACCACCTCCTCTTCCAAACCAACAACCAGCAGCTCAGTCTCTAGCTCGCCAAGAGACAGCACGCCAACACACAACACTAATACCACCTCCTCTTCCGAACCAACAACTAGCAGCTCAGTCTCTAGCTCGCCAACGCATACTGCTCATACCACCTCCTGCCACCACCACTGGTAGTTACATCAAATATAAAGGTATTACTAGGAGGATGTTAATTTCTTTCGGCACACTTTGCGATTTCCTTTTGTGTCCCTACATGATTGCTTCAAAGTTTATTCATTATTTGTTTTTCTTTGCAATATATCTAGGCTTAATTGCATTCACATAATGGTGCATTAAAGAAGTCATAAACACTTAAATCGTTATCATGTCAATAAGAATATTGTGCTGTTAGATTTCATTTACAATTAGATTGTTTGATTTAAGAAAGCTTTTTCAGGAATGTCTTAAAGCTATTTCCTATTGCTTCCTTTCCCTAAAAAAGGAGAACCAATTCATTGGCAAGGTTGATTTTAACTAAAAGTATATTTAGAGGCACAAATTGACATTTTTTACATTAAGCAAAATATTTCATCGATGACAATCCCTGGGAAGTGATGTCGCTCATTAGAAATGGGGTGGTCACCGAGTTTTATGACCTACACATTTATGAATTGTGACTTAACGGTGGCAGAAGTAACAAGTTGGTGTCTCCGTAGACATCATTACATATTATGTCAATCTAATGTATGTGAACTCTATGCTTTTCCAGATCAAACACCTGAGCCAAATGGATATAAATGTCTGTTGTGCAAGAGGGATCTATCCTATGAACCAGAAGGGCCCATTTCGCAGCAACCTATTCCGCCTACAGTTGCTGTCCTATCCTGTGGTCACACCTTTCATGAGTATTGCTTAGAGCGAATAACTCCTGACGATCAATCCAAAGATCCTCCATGTATTCCTTGTGCTCTTCTCGAGTAGAGAATTTAGGCTCGTATATTTTGAAACCATCTAGATCTCAAAGATTCTTCAACAGAATTTTGGATTAGAATGGGTAGGTGATTATTTGAGTATATCTGATGGATAGTTATATTTTCATGTATGTGCTGTCATGTCTTGGTATATTGTTGATGACATTATTATAAGAATAATTTTTTCATATACATCTTTTCATACCAGTTGTGTGCAATTGTGATCCCTTTTAGTTATTTTATCATAACTACACTTAGATAACTTGGCACACTACTATCTTCTCTGGAGTAGAATCTGGTGGTGAAATGCATGTAAGAAAATTAGGAGTGGAGATTCAAACTCGCAACACTCCACTTTTCTCTTTTACCATTAAAGTTGACGAATGGTTCGGGCTAACAGCGCCAAAAATGCCCAAAAAACACAGGGCTCGAGTATTAAATCTGACATGTTACGGTAACAACACAAATATTCGCGTCACGAGCCGATACATTTCATAGTGTTTGTAGAGTTTCAGTTGCGCTAACCATGCTGATTAACAATCACTGCATCAGATGGGATTTAACTCTTGTGACGCAACCTAGACTATCTAGAAAATTGTCTCTATGTTTCATATCTCATTTGAAGATTGTTTTAACACCTATTTTGGATCTTTTGTCTATGTTTACTGCTAAGTCACTAAACTGTTTATATTGCAAAATTTCATATGTTACAATAGGCCTCAACTCAAGGTTGTCAAACTCGAGAGTCTACATAGACTTGTGGATACGTAGACTCGACTCGTAGAATCGTAAGAGTCTATGAAATATAATAACATTAGAAAAGATATGAATGACAAATATACATAATAGAACATCAATTAACACAAAAATAATACAACATGCCAATGTTTATTCATATAAAAAAGTCACAAAAATAAAATTGTAATGAAATGAAAAGACCTGGTAACTTATAAAATAAAGTAGAACAATATATTACTCGCTAAAACAATTTGATTAGTTGTAAAAAAGTTGTATAACTCTTAAATTCAACTAAACATGTAATTATCTCACTAAACTAAAAAAAGGACAAGTAGAGTGAACAAAACTAGACACGTGACTACACTGCACAATATTTATCTATTTATTCTTTTGAAACCAACACCATTTCGAGCCCAGAACCAATACATTCTTCATTGCTCTTCTTGCTCCAGTGAAAACTAGCAGCAAGAGACTAGAATCTCCCTCCTTTCAGATCAAAAACACCTTGAGGGCAACATTGGAGGACCAACACCACAATAGAATGAGTCGCAGAAAAAAACATGCCTACTCACTTCATTTTGGGGGTTTTTGACGAGTTTTTTTGCAAACTCTTAGACTCGCCCATAAACTCCCGAGTTTGTCGGTTTTGTCCGAGTTTGATCGAGTCTACCTAAGTCTGACCGAGTCTACACTGATTCTGAGTTTGTACGCGAGTCAACTCGTTTTTTATGCCTAGAAACGTTAGCTCGTCCACTCAGACAAGTTTACGGGGCAAATCGCGAGTTTGACAACCTTGCCTCAACCTATGTGCCAACGCTAGTTGTATCAATCAACAATAAACACTCATATTATCCTCCATGTAAAACAGAATGGATAACAAAGGTAAATGTATGTTGTTATGCCCTTTTTCTAACCCAAGCCTAGTACACATAGTGATTTGAGCGTTAGAGTACATCTCCAGGTACCCATCGCTAGGATTTTCAAGTAGGTCTGACCAAACCAAAATACTTCTTTATAGATCACAAATTTTGTGTACTTACGCACACACGAGTGGTTATGATTGAAAGTTATTTGGTGGTCACATGACTTACTCAGAAAGTTATTTTGTTCAAAATGATTTTACTTGGAGGGTTATTGTTGGAAATTAACATTAGGTCGGTGTAAATCAAAGACTAATTAATATTTTAATTACAAATATACAAAATAGTTTTTTTTTTATGTTTGACAGTAAATATTATAATTTAATTTTAATGCATTATTCCAAAAAAAAAAAACTTTTATGTTTGATAGTGAATATTATAATTTAATTTTGATAGTTTTGTCAAATTATTGTTAGGTAATGTTAACTAACGCTTAATATTTAAATTATATATAAATTTATTTATTTAATAATATACATTTTCCATTAATATTTTTACAACTAAGTCCTAAATAACAATTAATTTTTTTGACCCAGTTTATTGAAGTTTACTATTTATTAATATTTTAACTTCAATTTGGTCCAAAAAAAAATTTAACTTCAAATCTATAGAAGTTGAAAATTACATTTATAAAAATCAATTCCTGATATTCAATGTTCAAAACATTCAACGATTGCATTAATGATACATATTGGTGTAAATGGATTGCAAGAAATATTTCTTTAGCAGTATTTTTTCTCGGACAATTGCTTCACCTACGTAAGATTAATTTTCTCATATTTAGGAGCAAATTTCGCACTATCCAATTCTGGTATATAAGTATTTAAAAAAGTCAAATAATTTAATATTTAACTTTCTTCGTGTATTTATATTTTATTTTATTTTAATTCTCGAATTGTGAGATAGCCAAAACTCACACTCCTATTACTCCCACTTACTCTATGTGTGTAGGACATGCATACGGACAGGGGAATCTCATGGGGGAGATGCTTTCATTATTGCTTCCAAATAAATTCCATAAATAATAATTGAACACAATCTAAATGTTATTATGCGTTTGTAACTTTTTGTGCACCTTATTATTATATATTATAATATGAGGGGATTGGCCTATATAAAGGTGACTGACTGAGATTAATATTCCCTACAATAGTGCACTGCGTTATTAGAGTAGAGAGAGAGAGAGGTGAGTGCGGTGCCATGGAGAGTCTTGCAGTTGCTGTTCAATTCACACAGACACAACCCTTTTCAACATCACTTGCTTTGGGTGCTTTCTTCTTCCTCTTACTACTACTCATCCGCCTCAGACCAAGATTCACTAACAACAAACATTCTAAACTCCCCCATGTGCCAGGTAAGTATCACTCACCTCACCTATGTTAATTTGCTTTTTTTATTTTGGTATGATATGAGCATGTGGATCGGTGTTTGATCTAACATGATTGATTATTAAGGAGGAAGGCTAAGAAATAAAGTGTGTATTTTGGTTTGATGCAGCGGTTCCAGGTCTACCAGTGGTAGGGAATCTTCTGCAACTGAAGGAGAAGAAACCTCACAAGACGTTCAAACAGATGGCTGAGAAATATGGACCCATTTTTTCCATCAGAGCAGGTGCCTCCACCCTCATTGTTCTCAACACTGCTCACCTTGCCAAAGAGGTCCGTTTTCTTTTAAGATTCTATTTTCAAATATTCAGCCCTTCACTATCAAATGAATTATTGCATAATAAAAGGTTGAATCAATTATAGGATTTGGTTGTGGTCCTGCTTCATATTTATTGTGTTGGAATATCACTTTACTTTTTGATTGAAAATTACATTACATAGATAGAGTATTGGCTATTGGTTCTTTTCTTCTATTCTCACAATATGCACTGAAGCTGGAAAGAATCAAACACCAAAGTATAACCTTATAAGTAATAATAAATAGGATGAAACAGGGGAAATGGATGGTGATATTTAACTTAGGAGTCCACAATTAAAACTAATGGGTATGAGGAGGCAAGGGGAATAACGACATCGATTGTTTCTAAGAATTGTTATTATATATGTTGAATTATAAATTGCAGGCAATGGTGGCCAGATTTTCATCCATTTCAACAAGGAAGCTGTCAAATGCACTCAAGATTCTTACTGCTGATAAATGTATGGTTGCCACCAGCGACTACAATGAATTTCACAAAATGGTCAAAAAACATATTCTTGCAAACGTTCTCGGACCCCATGCACAGGTAGGTTGGTTGGTTAGTTACAATAATCTTTTTCATGGTATGGTATTGACAGTTGTTTGGTTGCAAAATCTCCCTAACTGACTAAGGTGTATTTTTCAGAAGCGACACCGTTTGCTCAGAGAAGTAATGATGGAAAACATGTCGAGGCAGTTTACAGAACATGTGAAGTCTGTCTCCAAATCGCCAGTTAATTTCAGGAAAATATTTGTATCAGAGCTCTTCGGCCTAGCACTGAAGCAAGTAAGTGTTTGTTTCTTTCCCTCCCTCCCTTTCCGAATAATATTACAAAATAGGATTTACAAAAGGGAGGTGGAATTTGCATTGCATTGCAGGTTCTCGGAAGCGATGTTGAATCGATTTATGTGGAGGAGTTTGGGAGTAGGATATCAAGAGAGGAGCTATACAAGATTCTGGTGGTGGATTTCATGGAGGGTGCAATTGAGGTGGACTGGCGAGACTTCTTTCCATACCTGAGATGGATTCCTAATAAGAGCATGGAGATGAAAATTGAGAAAGTGCATGTCCGCAGAGTAGCTGTGATGAAGGCATTAATGAATGAGCAGAAAAAGAGATTGGCATCAGGGAAGGTACAACATATACGTAATTGGTTATTTACAAGTTGATTTGATTACCAACGTGATTTGATTGTATGGCATGTGACAATGTAACATGACAGGAATTAAACTGTTTTTTCGACTACTTGATGTCGGAAGCTAAAGATCTGAGGGAAGAAGAAATGAGGATGCTTCTATGGGAGCCAATTATTGAGACATCAGATACAACGTTAGTTACAACAGAATGGGCTATGTATGAAATTGCTAAAGACAAAAAACGTCAGGAGAGGCTGTATGAGGAGCTTGTAAAAGTATGTGGAGGTGAAAAGGTTACTGAAGAGGAACTCTCTAAGCTACCTTACTTGGGAGCTGTATTCCACGAAACATTAAGGAGGCACAGTCCAGTTCCAATTGTTCCTCTGAGATATGTTGATGACGATACAGAATTAGGAGGATATCATATTCCTGCAGGAAGTGAGATAGCTATAAATATATATGCGTGCAACATGGATGGGGACAAGTGGGAAAATCCTGAGGAGTGGATGCCAGAGAGATTTGTGAATGATGAGAAGAAATATGAGACGATGGATTTGTACAAGACAATGGCATTTGGAGGAGGGAAGAGGGTGTGTGCGGGGTCACTTCAAGCCATGTTGATATCTTGCATTGCAATTGGGAGATTGGTACAGGAATTTGAGTGGGAGTTGGGAGCAGGGGAAGAGGAAGAGGAAGAAAATGTGGATACAGTGGGCCTTACCACCCATAGGCTCCATCCCCTTCTCCTCAAACTCAAACCAAGAACTAATTCTCTATCATCTATCTAGCTAGCTATCTCCCATCAACAAAAAATAAAGCTCTTCGCTACAGACAATTGTAATCAAATAAGACTTTTATTATGTTTTGTTAGCAATACAATAATAATACCCTTTTATTATCATAATTATGTAAATATAAATGCGGTAAGTAAAACTATGATTGATATTATGATAATGAAAATAGAGTCAATGAATACAAATATACCTTAATTCACTTGCAGGATCATCTCGTCACGTCCCTGAATGAGACGCTACGTTTGTCGACCGTCATCTCTTGTCTTCCAACACTTTAACGCGTCTCTTCCTTTGCCTTTTTCTTGGCGTTGATTTCTTATTTTCTCTCTTGTCAAGCCTGCTGCATTGTGTTATGTTGGGTTTTACTATATTTGTTTGGGCGAATCTATATTTCCATCCCCCTTTTTAATTTTCCTATCTCATTTGAAGCCTATTTTTTAACACCTATTTTGGACCTTTTGCCCATGTTTCCTGTTAAATCACAATACTATTTATTATATTATAAAATTGAGATGCCAACCCTAGGATATCATATATGCCGCCTAGTACACACACATATTCACTTGGCCTTTGGATTCTCTCCTTCCAGTCAGTCTCCCTAAATCTTCCTCTCTATCTCTCTCTCATTAACGATGAGAGAGAGTGAAAGTAAGAGAGAGACAAAGAGGAATGAGGGAGATGTAGGGAGAATGGAATTCATTTGAGTGTTAGAGTACATGTACAGCAGGTACCCCCACCTCCCCGCTTTCAACTAGGCCTTGCCAAGAAATTTCTTTGTAGGTCACACACTGGAAATGGAAACTAAATATAACTAAGCTTAAAGAAGAGAATCGTGACAGGGCATACAATATTTAGGAGCCAAGTTTGCAAAGTCCAAAAACAATTGAAAGTAAACAAGTGATCATTGGAGCAAAATGATATTGTGGTCCTAAATTTGTAAGTTTTAGATGGCATCATCTGTTCCTAGTCCTAGCTGAAAATTTGAGAGACACCACCCAAATACAAGTCAAGAATCTTCATTTTCTTTTGAAAATTGTAATGGACGACAAAATCCATGAATTGTTTTGTTTGTGGAGTTGAGAGTTTGAAGTAGGAATGGTGGCAAGAGGTTTGGCATTAGACTATGCAACAAAGCTTTGCATCAATAGAAGCCAAACAGATGCAAAAGGCCTGGTAACCAGTCAAAGGATATCTGCAAAGGAAAATGCACTTGATGTCAGTCTGTGGAACTCACTTCAAAACAAAAATCAGAAGCTGAATAAAAACAAGGGTTAGTTGTAATAATACCTGTAGTCCATAACGAAATTAGATTTTCCAACCCTCCCTAGCTGCAGGATTGTCTGCCTCCCATTTTCCTAATAATAAATAACAGCAGAGACAAGTGAAGCGAGGCAAGCAGAAAACATAGATAACGATTGGTGTGACTGAGAAGAACTACTCATTGTAAATGCAGCAGTAACAAAAGGATTTGAAAAGAAGAGAAAAACCAAGATTTTATTTTGATTGTAAATTTTTAATTAACACTTGGATGATGATGATGATGATGATGATGATATTGATTGGTGTACCTCTAAAGTGAGCTGAAAGTTTTTGACAGATCTCTGGATTCTAAGACCCGGCCTTCCTTTATCTCTAAAGTCAAGCTCAAATTGGTTTGTAACCTGAAGGAACGGAAGGGAATATAAAGTTACCGAGATGCATAATAACTGTAGTCTATACTATAAAGGAGAAAGGAAGTTGTTTGCTTCTGATACTACCAAGTATTAGTACCTTGTTGTAGAGTGGAACCCTTGAGAAAAGTTGATGGCAATTCATTGGCAGCCCCTTGATATGTTGAACCTGAGTGGTGTTCTTGAAAGAGGTAGATTGATGGTTGGGTAGATATGCTTTAACGCTTCTGTGACTTCCTACACATGTTGGGATTGTAGGCACATACCTGGAAGCAAGCAAGATTTGGAGTTAGCATGGGTGAGGAGAAGGAGAGTTAGAGAGAAAGTTGGATGAAGATTTGCTTACTCAACAACAGCAAGAGGGGGCTTTCGTTGTTTGCTATGACGACTATATCCCTATTAATCAATCAAACAAACATTTCATTTAAGTGATTACATTGACATAGATAGAAGAAATGGAAGGTAGCCGTCTAATACCTGATCCCAAATGTGGTATTTAGAGCCGGTGAGGTTAGCCGTTACGGTGCCAAGGAAAGTATCTTCTGAACTGGACAATAGACCTTTTAGGTTCTGAGCTACGGTGAAGTGGGACCTCCCACTCCTCCGCCGCTTGTGGTGGGCCACGGCCAGTTTCCTATTCTGTCGTCCCTGACCTTCATAGGTATAAAGAGAGAAGAAAGTGGCGGCGGGAGAGAGTCCATGTCCATGACCATGAGGCATTGCTTCCTTAACAATAACACATGTACACCTTCCTATGTCGATGGGCAATGGTCTACAGATGAGAGACTTGTTGGGTAAAGTGGACCAGGATGAAGCAGGAGCTGCTTCGGAGTCAGAGTAGTCCCATATATTCAAAGATTTGGAGTTGGATGAATCAAGAGGAAGAGGATCGTTCATTTGCATGCACAACTGTAGCGAAGAAGGCTTAAGGCTCCTCCACTCTCTCTCTCTTGTTGGGAGAGAAGAAGAGGAGACATTATTGATATTGTTGACGTTTTCCTTATTTTCGCTCAGGGGATTTGAAAACAAACTTGAGGAACCACCATTCATCTTCATTGCCTACTTCTGCTTCTGCTTCTCTTTTCTGCTTCCTATTTGAACTCAACTGCAGGGCATTTTGAATTCATTTCCACTCAATTGGTGTTGCTGCTGTGTGGGTCCCCTTCGTGTCATGTTATCTTTTTTTTTGAATTTGAAAACAACCGACTTTGGTTGGGGAACAACGTATCAATCAATCTTCCCAATTTTGGTTCCTCTTCCCACTAACGGTAACTAGTACTCAACTTCATCTCATATTTTATTTAGTTTACGGTAAACACATCTCTAACTATCTCTTTTATTCCTAACTTTAGGAATAGGAATTAAATTGATCAACATGAAGTAAATTTGAGGACTAAAATGCATACAAGATCTTTTTTCCCCATAGCAAGATTAATTGCCATGTGCCCCCCCCCCCCCCATGTTGTCCTTCATCAAATGCTTGAGTCTATTTTCCACTTGGTTTACAATTCCTATTTGAATTATCAATGGTGCCGCTAATGCTAGTGTAGATGTTATGTAAATGTTTTACTCATTGCATAAAGAAATTTTTGGTCACTTGTAATTGACTGATTCGGAGTTCTTCTATGTGATGAATTTCAATGACAAGATGCTTGAGGAATTTGTTCTGGGCAGATGTAAAGTCCAGATTAGCATACAATTATTTAAGCGATATGGATGCGATTGAAGCCAGTGATACTGTTGAACCGTATACGTGGCTGTTCAGGGCATAGCTTACTTTATTGCATATTGTCAGCCAAGAAATCTAGAGATAGCAATTTCCAAGCCAAACATATAGCCTACACAGCCTATCGGCAAGTATATTTCTGAATGGTATAATTTGTACCAAAATGAACTTTACTCTCACTTAAAAATGAAACTAATAGATAGATTTTAGTCCCTATTCATGGAAGTAGTAAACATATAATCAAATAAATCATGCCTACAGCCTGTCATCATGATCAAAACTACGTAGACTATGTTTAGTAGACTCCAAACTGTCATTATATCAATCACCTAAAATTTGAAGGAGGAAATGTAGCAGACTTCAAGGCAGAAATCTAACATGGCCAATGGCCATTAAAAAATATATGATAGCACCATAAATCGACTTACAATTTACCTTTGCTAATTAATTAGAGAATACACTTAAGACGCTGTTATACAAACTAAACCACTTATAAATCATGAGTAAAATAGTCCAATGTATCAATAAAATCACTCAATCCAAATCAGAAAATCTACCACGCGAATCTGCCAAGAAAGACACATTAAGTTGTAAAAATGCAAACCCTAAGTTGTAAAAATGCAAACCCACCCCCTAGCAAAAAAGAGGTAAAAAAGGCTGAACAAAACTATGAATCATCAAAGGTTAGTGATTTAATCCTCAAAATCGCCAGCATTTTCCAGCAAGTAGTTGGCTGCCAATTGCTCATCACGGTCACATGCCAAAAATGCCTCAATGACCGAGGCTCTATCAAATCCCATAGCCTCGAGCTTCATACCATGAGTAAAAATCAATCAGCAAAAGTGAAGATTAATGGGATAAATCAATTGAAACGAAAAGAGCAGAAATAAGACTTAAAAATGCAGAGATATACCCTTCCAATTGCCTCCTGCTCAGCTGGCGTCACATTGATAGCATGAGGCATGTCTTGCTCAGGCTGATCAAAACCATCACTAATAGAAGAAAAATGGTTACATTTCTAAATAAAAAGTTTCTATGAGCACCCATAATAAAGTGAAGATAGTAAACTACTAATTCAATCTTATATAAATAGCTCCTGGATAGGATAGCTAGCCACCAAGTCAAAAAGGTTCCCTTCATGTTACAAACATGACAATGGCTAAGGCTCAAGAGTTGAGATGTTATAGGATAGAAAGATGATTTTCATATCAAGTAATGTTTGTAACTTGTAAGTGCAAAGATGATAAGATATATTATCATAAACCATACATGGCAAGCAGTATACTCACCCTTCAGAACCATCAATGGGTTCATTTATCAGCTGAAGAAACTCAGCATGATGCTCATCAATTAGTCTTAAAAGACCAGGATTCTGCTTTCCAAGCTCCTGAAGTACAGGCTGCAATAGAAATGATCTTAGAAGTTAACAAATGAAGAAACGTCAGGTATTAGGTGTTTGGAAAAAATAGATAATTAGATACCTGTAAAATTTGTGGATTCGATTGCACCATCGTACGCAATGCTTGAAACTGAATATGCAGAACAAAGAATGTTACTTAAATTTATCGCCTTTGGACAGAAGAGAAGAATAACAAATGATTTGCAGTACTACATTGTCTACTTATCCACATAATAATGATGGGCAGTATATTGACTAGGCACTGCTACTTATTGGGGCATACGTGAAATCATTATACATTACCAACTAGCCCCAGTCATATAAAAACTGTAATGTGATTTACCAGCCAAGATAATACACCTCAAAAAATATCTCTTGTAATTTCTTGCATAAACTAATGCCGTTTGAGATCGAATTAAGTACAGAACATGAGAACATAGAAATTGTTGTTTACTTTCTGGAAGTTCTTTGTACTTCATTTGTTCTTTTAAGGATGTTAGCAATGAAATAAGGTACCCAATAAAAAAATATATTTCAGGCTTCATAATTTAATGTTATTTCCTGGCATAAATTGTCAAGCAATGGTACAGGATATTCACTTAGTAAATCCATTGGCATAACAATTTGAACATACAAAAATTATTTCTTATGACATGAATGTGCAAGACAAAAGAGTCTTGACAGTGAGTAAAGTAATTGTGAAACAAAAAGCACACCTGGGGATTGTTCCTCAGGAATTCAAGTGATCCAGCTCCAGCACCGGTACCAGAAATTGTCTCCTACAAGAGATTCAATTCAAAACTTAAAATTAAGCACAAACAGTTACAGCAAAAGATGCAAATGACAAGGTACAATGATTTTGATGATTCATTCAAATTATAATTTATACCTGTGGAAACATATTCAAGGGAGACGAGTTTGGAGCCCCAGAAACAGCTCCAGCAGCAACACCGCCAGTGTCGGCTTGACTATTTGGGTAATGAGGAGCCGGCACAGCAACCTCTGTTGCTTCAGGAATTCCCTGCAATTAAATAAATAATTTTTAAATTAAAAAAGATACTGCAGATAATTGAAGTAGTTGGAATCTACAATGAGCAATGTATACATACAGAATACAAGTAATCTACAGCACGCTCTGGGTTATTGTAAGCTGCACGAAGAGCACGACTAACGGTGTCTCTATCCCAGCTTCCACCACCCATGTCCATAAGCTGCTGAATAGTCTGCTCAAGATTAGTACCAGCGACTAAATTTGAAGCAGCCATACCATAAGTATCTGCAGTCACACTGCAACAATAAAAGCATTCAGAAAGCTTGACTACAAGAAAAAGAAAAATGGCAAACAGTTCAATTTGTTGATAGCAGCTAGGGGTGTAAATAATGTCGTTACAAAGACTCATCCATATTCTCATCCAATACTATTTCTAAAAATACCAAATGTTTGGACTTGGATATAAACCAAGCCCATTTTATTATTCAGCTTGTTTTAGGTTATCCAGTATTTAGTAATTAGTTGCCAGCTTTATATATAATATCCAATATTTTCCAAAATCGCTCGCAAGACCACCATCAGCAAGATATACAAGTTTAAGGGTTCACTTCTCACCACGGGAGGAACACGAGGTTAGAGAGAGAAAGGGAAAGTAGTAGTAAACGAATGTAGAAAATGAAAAGTATAGAGAGAGAGAGAGAGAGAGAAATTACTTATTTATTTTTTTATTTTTTGAGAATTTTAATATTATTATTATTATAATATAAAAATATTAGGAGGTTATCTGTTGCATTGTTGTTGAGAATCGACTTAATGTTATGCTGCAGGTCCAACAGTCAAAATATTAATTTATAATATAAGCATGGATGTGATCCATAATATTATTAAAACTAAAAAAATATTAGGAGGTTATCTATTGCATTGCTGAGAATCGACTTAACGTTAGGCTGCAGGTCCAACAGTCAACATGTTAATTGATATAAGCATGGATGTGATCTTTCCTTATATTTTCTACTATACTTCATGGAACTGATTCAAGCCAGTATTAAATTTCCCCCTTGATGGCTTGAAAGAAAAAATAATTAACTAGATCTGTCAAATTTAGCAACAGGCAAGTAATAATACTGATCATAACATATACTTGATCAAGCCAACCCCAAAGTAATCAGGCCTGCCAAGTTAGTATTGGGCCAAATTCAAATCACAACAACAGCATTTTGCATCTTGAATAGCCTTCATCAAACAGAAACTACTTAAAGCAGTACATAGGGTGGCATAAATAATACAAACTTGGTTATAATGTATTAATAGTATATCCAGATACACGAAGAGATAAAAGCCATACTTTGTCGCCGGGGCGTCTGATGCGGACGCATTAATGTCTGCAGATCCACTGAACCAAAAAATAAAATAAGTTACGAAAAAACTTAAGCTAATGTAATAAATAACTACAGGTAAAACTGCATCAAATAAACTCACACTGCTTGTGTTGCTGGTTCGGAAGTTGGTGTTGATACAGTTACAGGTGGATTGCTAGCAGGCTGTCACACATGCACAGTCACTACCTCTTACAAGGGGAGAAACTCAAATGCCAAAAATATAATAAAATTAAGTAAACATTATGCCTGAGTCGAAGAAGTGCCAGCAGATCCCAAAGCTTTACTCTACAAATAGAAAAGTAAAACGGTATATTAGGGCTACAGAGGCAAAATGCTTTCTCGTATGGTCAATAAGAAACCTAAAACATGTAATATCCATTGCAAATTTGCAATCAAGAAACATGAAAAATCTAAAAATAGTTCATGATTGTGGAAACAAAGGCCTTTGATTTGAAAGAGACAGCCTCGTATGATCAATAATGCAGAGAAAATTGAGCGAATCAAATTACTATGGGCAAAGCAGTGGCTTGTCAAGAATGAAGGGTGTGCTTGTTTATCATTTGTCATGTTGTCAAACATTTTTTATAATGTAAGTACCACCATATCTAAGCTATCACAGGCATACAATCATTTTTAGACATACAAACTGAACCAGTTAAACCAACACTAAATTGTGGATTTGTCTCTTATTCAATGAACACTTCTTCCTATAGCACTGAAATATCAATTTCGTTTAAGTATTTCAAATATGCGTAGAGTACACGTACAAACTAACCAAATATGTTAATGCATGCCATACATAAAGTGGTCGATGAGTTAGCGATATTTTGCATCCAAAGTTTAATAATCTTCCTGAGTTTACCCCAAAAAAAAACTGCAATGGGATTTAATTTAGAATTATAACATTAAAATTGGGGATTTTGATTTGGGATTATATATCGTCCAGGGATTTTATTTTATCTTTGGTTACTAATACTATTATATATATATATATATATAAATGCTTAAAAACTAAAATAATACTTACGCTTCATGAGTAATTAATAAATAACAACAAATGTTCAAATTAAAAAATGACTAATAAAACAAGGTTATTTTCTGAAGCATTATCAGCTGCTACAGCCATGGCAGCCATGGTGTTGGCTGCTAAAGCGGGCGCTGCAGCCGCTACAGCACTTGACACGCTTTTCTACATAACAATGCAACATTCATATTTTTTTTCCTGCTGAAGATGTCTGAAGGCTGGGCAGAGGATAACTATACCCATTACCCAAGACGAGGAATATCATAGGTTTATTATTCACACCAAAATACTTATCTCGATCCTAGTGCCACACTCCACTATATTTATTTATTTTCATGCCCATAAAATCAACAAGAGTACTTTGTCGCTCTCCGTCAGTTGATCATAATAGATTCAATGTTCTTGCTACATAACTTTGGATGAGCATAATATGTTTAAGTATCGGAAGGCAAGATTTTCAAGAGGAGAAGAGATGCATAATGGAGAAGCATTCTATTATGGATTTGTATTCAGTAAGGATTTTATTTAATCAGGATTTATCTGAAATCTTGTATTTCATTAGAATTGTGACTTATTTAGAATTTCTATTATTATCTGAGTTATAAATACCCTATAGGTGCCCTATGTTTGTCACTCCCTTTTGAATAACTATAATAATCCCGGTAACCATGTACCACACCCCCTTGAACACTGTTTTGATTTGCGCATCAGACTATCATTGTAGGGGGGACTCCAGCAAAACAAACAATCATTTGGGGGGATTTCAAACTTAAAAGTTAATTTCATTCCATGTAAGATCCAGGATCAGATCATATCCTAGTTGATTTAAGATAATAACAACAACAACAATAATAATATTGTTTAACAGAGTTGTCATGAAGGAATAAAATATTAATATACCTTACTAAGCATGACAACAAGAAAGCCATCTTCGGAGACCTTATTGTCAGCTAATGAAGTTTCATCTTTTAAAACCTTGCCATTGTGGATCAGCAACTGCTGTCCGCATGGGTAATTATCTTTTCCTTGTACATCTTCAATATTCTTTTTGACCGCCATTATCTGAGGTGAAAAAAGTAACACAATTCAAAATTGGCCTTTTGAAATTCAAGAGATACATATATGATAAAGAAACAGTGCTAATTTGATTAATGGATAAAAAAAAACAAATAGCAGTCGTTTCAACTGTTTTATTCAGCAGAGAAGCTACAATTTGAAAGAATGATAAATAATTAGAAATTGACGTTAGATCGAAACGGGCAACATGGAATTAACGGATAGTCCTAATTGTTTAGTGAACAGCAAAAAATAAAAGTGGAGAATGTTCAATGCTGGGAATTATGCAATGCAAATTCAAACAAAGTAAAATTGGAAATAGGAGATGAAAATTAGAGGTTCGAGAATAATGAATTGAAAGAAGAAAGCGATAAGAAAACTGACAGAATCAGAGGGCTGAACCCTGATTTCGAAATGGCTGCCTTTCAAAGTCTTGACAGTGAGCTTCATGATGAGGAGGCAACAGCACCGATCCGAATCCGGCTCAGCTATGTACGCTGATGGAAAAGGAGAGGAAACCCTAACCTGCCCGCCCTCTAACACTTTCCCCTCTTACACACACGCTCTTCACTCCTCTTCTCTATTCTCTTTTTTTTCTTCTTTCCGGTAAATTATAATTTATACCTTTTCTTGAAGAAAAAATTACAGTTTATACTTAGTAGTGTATGTAGGTCTCTTGGTTTAAGGTTTTAAAGAACTTTTAAAGATTTTTTATTTAGTGAAAGAAACTCTTGATAGTATTCTTTAAAGGTTTTAAACCAACATAAAATAGTATTTACCTCGTTTATTGAAGGTCATTGGAAAACTTGAAATCAATGGAAATTGTCCTCTTTAGAGGTGTAGAGGAATTCTGAGATTTGAAGGGACTAAATTCATCTAGCTTTTCCTAACTCATTCAAACCTTACTCATTCTCGAGTTTATTGTTAGGAAGTTTGGGGAAGCACCAGAGCAACACTGAGCTAATGACCAAAGCTCCAAACAGACCGAGACGCAACATCTCAGCCCAAAACCTTAAGGCGGGTGTATGCCCCCTCCCCCCCTCCCCGGCCTTCCTATGATTCATTTAGCTCATTCCTAGCCTATGTGGGACTAACAACTCACACTTCTCAACAATCTCTCCACATGTGTGAGTCACCCATATCACTAGCTTAAATCGAAACCAAGATCCACTTCCCACTCCCCCCACCGATTCGAACCAGGGATCTGATACCACTTCTTGAGGAGTCTGGGGAGCGCCAGGAGCAACACCGAGCTAATGACTTGGACCCCAAAGAAACTTAGACACCACATCTCCACCCAAAACCTTAAGGCGATACATAAATTTGTATGTCATTAGTTAATTCACACAATGTGCTATCAACTCACTCTTTTAATTAAGTTGATGTATCAAATATGGTGGGGTTTGTAAAACGAATGTCTTGGGGGTGGCTTGTAAACAAGGTGGGTAGGAATGTATCTATTGATTTTGGGAGTTGGTGTAACAACCCTTTAGATTGTTTTTGATTAATTGTATGAATTAGAGATTGTAAACGGGTTGAGGTGCCCCTTGTACCCCCTTAATGAATCTTTGACTTATCAAAAAAACCCACTCTTCTAATTCAATTACTTCATTGCATGGACATTAAGAAAGTCAATGTTTACGTGTATATGTTGGAATTAATAATACAAGCATGAATACACTATTGCGGAAGACAAAAAGATAGGAGCATGCTTCTATATAATCAAGAACAAAACCATGATCTTGACAACCTTAGGATCTACGACATGTTGATATATCAAAGATTAGATAAATACCTAGATCCATAGCAAAGAGTGGAGAACGAATCCTGAGAAGAAAGAGGGAGTGATAAACGAGCAACAGCTACTCGTCGGCTTTATGGTTCTTCCTCAACTGGGACTCCTAATGCCTTAGACTCTCATCAGATGGGGAGAAGAGAGTAAACGTGTGTGTTGCGGTTAGTCCGGTATATTGGGGACCATAGCCTACTTATAGTGTGACAGTCTATTAGGGTTCCCATTATCCCTCTAATGGGCTATCACTGACATCCACTCATATTGGGCCCATATCAATAATAATTAATTAATTAATTATAATTAGAAATCCAATATAGCTTTTTACTTATTTTGATCACATATCAATCAAGGCTCCTAATTGATAAATAGCTAATATAATTAATAAAGAATATATGCCCATTATTTATGATATTGGAATAAAATATTCCAACAATCTCCCACTTGGGCAATATATTATACTAATTATATCATAATTCTTTAGGCCGGCCTCTGAATGCTATTTATCTTTAGATTTCCCTATACAATCTGGTCCACCTCATATATCAACAATGAGACCAACGCGGCTGTCGTCACTAACGTCTTTTGTGACTGTACCCAGATGACCATCATATTAACATACTCGATGACATAGATCGATATGGATGAGTGGCGTGGAAATTTCATGCAATGTGATCTCATGTCATGCCTATTTCCAACTGGTCCAACGTCTTTAGTGAGATCAAAC
This sequence comes from Astragalus glycyphyllos, assembly GCA_963573325.1. Classification (NCBI taxonomy): domain Eukaryota; kingdom Viridiplantae; phylum Streptophyta; class Magnoliopsida; order Fabales; family Fabaceae; genus Astragalus; species Astragalus glycyphyllos. The sequence continues at coordinate 81,415,473 of OY754311.1, forward strand.
TGAAGTTGCTGAAAATGCAAAATTTGTTTTGCATATAATATGATACAAACATATTTAATAATAACTCAACTTAATTTCTACAGAAAGCCAAAATAACATAAAGTCTGTATCAATACCAAAATTCTAGAACACAAGGGAAACACAAGAAAAGACTCCCACTAATCTAAGGCAATCTCAAAACCAACACCCATATGAGCAATGTGCTCATGGTAAACTTTAGGTGTCAAGCCTTTGGTTAGTGGGTCCGCTAGCATAAAGTTGGTCCCTATATATTCTATCAAAATTTGTTTCTCTTGAACTCTTTCCTTCACAACAAGATACTTGATGTAGATGAATTTCGACTTTGTGGAACTCATGTTGTTGTTAGAGTATAGGACGACTGCACTATTGTCACAATAAATCTTCAATGGCCTCTTAATGCTTCCAATGATGCTTAGGCCTGAGACAAAATTTCGCAGCCACAAAGCATGATTTGATGCCTCAAAACAGGCCACAAACTCTGCTGCCATGGTTGAAGGAGCCACTAAAGTCTGCTTGGCAGACTTCCAGGAAATAGCCCCTCCAGCCAAAAGGAAAATGTAACCAGATGTGGAACGTCTGCTATCCGGGCATCCCGCAAAATCAGAGTCAAAATACCCAATGACCTCTAAGTTATCTGACTTCCGATAGGTAAGCATGTAGTTTCTTGTTCTCTTCAAGTAGCGCATCACGCGCTTCACCGCTGTCCAATGTTGCATACCAGGATTACTCAAATATCTACCAAGAACTCCCACTATAAATGCTATGTCAGGATGAGTACAAACTTGAGCGTACATAAGACTTCCCACAGCCGAAGCATAAGGAACCTTTTGCATCTCTACCTTTTCAATATCTGTAGCGGGGCACTGATTGAGACTGAACTTGTCTCCTTTAGCCACGGGTGTATCTCCCGGTTTACTATCTTTCATGAAGAATCTATCCAAAACTGTATCGATATAGCTCATTTGTGACAATCCCAAGATACCCTGAGAGCGATCTCTAAGTATTTGGATACCCAAGACAAAGGAGGCGTCCCCAAGATCTTTCATCTCGAAATTCTTCGTGAGAAATCTCTTAGTTTTGTGCAATAAGCCTATATCATTACTTGCTAATAGGATATCATCGACATATAACACCAAAAAGATAAATTTACTCTCACTGAACTTTTGGTATACACAATCATCAACCGCATTAGTCTGAAAACCATAAGAGGTAATAACTTGATGAAATTTGTAATACCACTGACGGGAATCCTGTTTAAGGCCATAAATGGATTTCGTTAGTTTGCATACTGGTGTGTGAAAAACGTGTGCAAGTATACACAGTCACAAACAAGTAGTATAAAAAATCGAACCCACAGGGATTGGATTAACTCTTGTATGCTTAAGAAGATATAAATTAGTGCAGCTACACTACTCACAGTTTTGGATGGAGTTGAAAAGAAAACAGAATGTAAATATGCAATAAAATGTAGAGGAAATTAGTTGAGAATGATAATTGAGATGTCTTCACCAAATAAGTCACTTTCAAGAGTTATGTGCTTTTATGTGGTGCAGATGCACTGAGTGCAGCTGCATCAGTATGTGCCTTTCAGCTACTTTCTTGAGAGTTTCGTTACAAGCTTCCTATGTCTAGGCATGCTAAATAAGTTCACTCCTGCCTTTGAAGTACCCACTGTATCACCCTAAGGACTGTGTTATCCTATGTCTAGGACTTAACAAGGAATTAACAAGCTTTCTTTATTAAACAAGTTAACAAAGACTTTATTAAACACTCACCCTTATTAGTTCTTGATTTCTAGTTATAAACCATGTCTGTGAATATAACTCTACTTATTCTAAGCGATCAACCTTAAAATAAAATGGATGTAGTATAACACAAGAACCAAAATGCATACACCATATAAAAACACAATAACTTTCTCAAAAGATCATTATAAGGTTAGAACATCTCAACTAAAGAGATTTAGCTCATCATAGGCATTGCAAGGCAAATAAAAATGAAATAAAACATGTTGAAGTAAAGGAAATTACAAGAAAAAACAATAGGGTAGAGATTACACCAATTGAAGAACTCTTGCATAAGTTTGCCAAGCAGTGCAGATGCACTGATTCCTTGCACTAGCTAACTCTATGAAGAAGTGAAGGGAGAAGTCGTCAATTCCTTCCTCACCTTCTTACAAACTAACAACTAATTTAAACTATAAAGAAAATAAACTTTGAAACTAAGAAAAACTAAACTAAAAAGAACATAAAAATAAGTATGTAAAAATCTATATATCTTTCAAGTGAAGAGTTGAGTCCTTTATATAGGCCTTGAGATTTCCTTCAAGTGAGGGTTTGCTTGGAGACAAAGTTAACTTAACCATGGTTACTTTTCAGAAGTTGATGATGCCATTTGAGTTTTTCACTCAAGTGCAAAGAATGGTCCAATTAGGTGTAGCCATGTGTCATTTATAAGATGACTCTTCAAATGGTCATATATTGTAGGCACCTCCTTTGAAAGGTTCCCGTGTGACCCATGTGATTTGTGACCAATTATGATGTCATCTTGTGGTGTCTTTATCTTCTTTGAGTTTGAGGTGCTTCCGATGTTGGCATTTTTCCTCCCTTTCAGGATGGTGCAGCTGCATGCAGGTGCATCCTTTTGCAAGTTGCCATGGTGCCTCCATGTGACTTGTGACTAAGCATGATGTCATAGAGATATTTATGCCATGGTACGAATTGAGGTGCTTCCATTGTGGAGTAATTATATCTTTGGTGCAGGATGGTGCAGATGCACTAAATTTGGTTGCACTGTGGTAATCTGGTGCAGCTGCATCTAGTGCAGATGCACTGCCTGTTTTTCGGTGCAGATGCATCAACTGCAGGTGCACTGAACAAACACATCAAACATACCAATATATATACAAAATGCTAAGTCATGAGTATAAACCTTGAATGTTGTTTATTTTATTCATACTACTATATTTAACACATATTGTACTTGATTCTAAACAATTATTTAGGTTTAGATGCGTATATAACTCTATATAAAATAGAGTTAGCACATACCGTAGACTTTGGATCACTTGAAACAAAGTTTTCTGGTTGCACCATATAAATTGTTTCGTCAATGTTTCCATTTAGAAACGCAGTCTTCACATCCATCTGATGCAGCTCTAAGTCAAAATGAGCCACTAGTGTCATAATAATCCTGAGAGAGTCTTTCGAAGAAATTGGAGAGAAAGTCTCTTTGTAATCAATGCCTTCCTTTTGAGTGAAGCCTTTGGCGACAAGACGAGTCTTATATCTTTCAATGTTACCCTTGGAATCCCTCTTGGTTTTAAATATCCATTTGCAACCAATGGGTTTCTTACCTTCAGGCAACTTGACAAGATCCCAAACGCCATTGTCAGCCATTGACTTCATCTCATCCTTCATGGCATCAATCCCCTTAAGAGAGTTAGAACTATTCATGGCCTGACTAAAGTTGACTGGATCTTCCTCAGTCAAGTCAATACCTTCCTCATGTTCTTGGAGAAATACAACATAGTCATCCGAAATTGTACTTCTCCTCTCTCTAGTGGATCTTCTTACCGGCACCTCTTGAGGTTGTTGAGTTTGAACTTCTGGTGGTGCTTGAGGAGGAAACTCAGTGTTGACTTCTTCTTGAGCAATGTTAGGAATAACATTCTCATTCATTTCTGGATCTGTTGCTTGAACAATGACAGGTACTAAGACTTGACCACTCTCAGTAACAGTTTCTTCATCAAAAGCAACACTCCTTATGTTTCCTTCCCCTCCAAACTCAACATCCTCAAGAAATCTTGCATTTCCCATTGAAATCGTTCTTGTAGTGGGGTTGTAAAACTTATACCCGCGAGAGTGTTCTGCGCACCCAACAAAATAACAACTAACTGTCTTAGGGTCCAACTTACCTTCATGCGGCCTGTAAGGCTTGGCTTCAGCTGGACACCCCCAAATGTGTATGTGCCTAATGTTGGGCTTTTTTTTTTCTCTTCTTGTGTTGAGAATTTGAAGCCAAATGAGCACTTTCAGTCCTTCCCCTCCGCAGTCTCTCTTCCTCTTGCACACAGTGAGACATAAGCTCATTGAGGGACCATTTGTCCTTCTGAGTGTTATATGTCACCACAAATTGTCCAAATGGTGCAGGAAGAGAGATCAAAACCAAATGCACAATCACATCATCAGGGATGTGCATCTTTAGTGCCTTGAGTTTTGATGCAAGGTTGGACATCTCCATAATGTACTCCCTTACGTTCCCTTTACCATTATACTTCATAGAGGTAAGCTTGGCCAAATGACTACTTATCTCAGCCTTATCACTTTTTTCAAATGATTTCTCTATTGATTCCAGGAACTTCTTAGCATTCTCATTCTCAGTAATTGAGCCCCGGAAAACTTCCGGAATTAATTTCTTGATGATCATGAGGCACATTCGGTTGGACCGATCCCATTTCTCAATTTTGAGCTCATAAGAGTTCTCCGGAGTGGGAATGGGCCGTTCCTCCCTCAGTGCTTGGTCTAAGTCCATACATCCGAGAACGATTTCAACGGATTCCTTCCAAGACTTGAAATTCATCCCATTCAGCATAGGGATTTGGTTAATTTGAGTAACAAAATTGGAGAGCTAGCAACAGCAACTAAAAAAAGAACAAATAAAGATACAATCAACATTAGTAGCACATCAAATTATAAATAATTATTAGATGTGCAAAAATAACTTTAATTGTGAATTAAAAGACCCAAACAAGATACTAAGCGCACCATTAGTCCCCAATCTTTGGATTGCAAAGACTAACTGCAAGCAGTACTCTCAACGCAATGATCAAATATTGGTGATAAGTCCTGTCAAACAATGGTTGCCTTTGGGCACCCCAATTGCTCACATGGATAAATAACTTTATAATCACCACACATTTACCATCACATGCATGTTATTATTCGGCCAAGTTGCGCCTTCCTTTGGGCAGACAACAACTCGCATGAATAATTTCACGCTACATCTTTTGTAAATTTAATCACATTGACCTACGTAACAGAGGTTACTTTGGCAACGTATTGTTTCAATCAACTCAATTAAAAATTACTAGACAATTTTATTAATAATAATAATATGGGAAAGGGTCTTAATTCACATATATCCTACACATAAGCGTAGAAAAAAAACTGAATGTACGGTTATGGCCTCCTAAACGCAAAAGAATGAAATTACAAAAAATTACAATTCTTCAGCACAAAAATAGCCTCTCCAAGTGGCGTCCTCATATGGTGTTGTCCTCTTTTGCCTTTCTCGATCAATTACAATATTTGAAATAAAATAAAATAAATAAAGAGAAAGTCACGGTGCGCAGACCGTATTTAAATTAAAATCACGACACGCAGGTCGGCCAGAAATAAATAAACGCATAAACAACACCGAAATACTAAGGCCACAATACAAATCATTCAATAATAAGGTTGCTGAAATATTATTGAAAATTTCGTAAAATAAAATATTAGCTAGATACGATCTTTATTACCATATATAAAGAGATGTGATCCTGTTATTTATACAGGATGGTAATAAAAAAAAACAAATATGGGTAATATCTGGACTCAATCAAGCGGACATTGACTGAATATAATTGTTAGCCTGTAATTTCGACAGGCTTCATTGAAAATGGTCAACAAGGCTTGACTTATATTTCGACAAAGACCAAAGTATTTCGACAGAGTAAATGGCCATGCGCAGGGTAAATTCGACAAGCTTCCGAGGAAGCAAAAAAGCAAGAAAGAGGAAAACAGACACAAGCTTTCGACAGACAGAAAACAGAGCAGTTATGCGCTGAAGAACTAGTAGTTGGTCGAAGCGTGATGAAGCGGTTCTTGTCGAAAGTAGGAGCAGCAGTTATTAGTTTTCAAATTTCTAGGCAGTTACTTAGTTAGTTTTCCCCCTTCTTTTCTTAGTATAAATAGGAGTTTCTGAGAAGAAACAAGGGTCACAATTTCATATTGCAATTCTCACGCTCTAACTTCCACATTCAAGAGAAAAACGAGTCAGAGAGCAATGTATGATCTTGTGTACCATTCTCTTTCATTTTAATGCAATTTACTTCTGTTTTCTCTTTACCTTTATCTGTTTTACAATTCAACTCCTTCTTCCTTGAAATATCTTGATTGCTTCGCGCGTAAGGAATCAGTTATTTCTTCTTCTTTTCTGTTTAAAAAGCAAAACACTGAAGAACATCACATCAAACTAAAAACTCTAAACACAAATGGTCTTAGGATTCACTGGTTGATCCTGCAAGTTAACCAAATTGGAGACCAGCGGTGTTTACCAAAATCCACGGTAAACAATAATATAAAATCAAAATGAATCAATCATGATCCTAAGTAATAATTTCGAATACAATATTACCATATTCTCTTGGATTACAACCAATATTTATTTCCCATTATATTCCTAAAGAATAAATCAATCAATGTGAACCAAAATTGTACCTTATACGAATTGTGAGTACTTTACGTTATAAAACAATGAACAATCAGCCAAAAGAAAAATTGTATTCATGTGATATAACAAATGAAAGAAAAACAAAGAATTTCACCTATTCACATGGAAGCCAATAACACAATAAGAAAGGTTCAATGACATGTTGATATATCAAGGATTAGATAAATACCTAGATCCATAGCAAAGAGTGGAGAGCGAATCCTGAGAAAAAATAGTGAGTGATAAACGAGCAACAGCTACTCGTCGGCTTTATGGTTCTTTCTCAACCGGGACTCCTAATGCCTTAGACTCTCATCAGATGGGGAGAAGAGAGTAAACGTGTGTGTTGCAGTTAGTCCGGTATATTGGGGACCATAGTCTACTTATAGTGTGACAGTCTATTAGGGCTCCATTATCCCTCTAATGGGCTATCACTGACATCCACTCATATTGGGCCCATATCAATAATAATTAATTAATTGATTATAATTAGAAATCCAATATAGCCTTTTACTTATTTTGATCACATATCAATCAAGGCTCCTAATTGATAAATAGCTAATATAATTAATAAAGAATATATGCCCATTATTTATGATATTGGAATAAAATATTCCAATAGTATATTCATCTTATATATAAAAGAAATATGATGACATGAAAGGTTTGGATCTCTTGAAACTTAACCAATGGGTTCGAATTCAGCATTTGAAATGCATCGGCGTTAAAACCATCTTTGAAAGAAACCACTATGGCATCCTTGTTATAATAATGTTGCCAGGAATCATTTTCTTTTCTTGTGACAAAAAAAATCATTTTCTTTTTGTAACAGATCGAAGAAATCGCTATCTTATATCAAAGCTCTTTTATGTAACAAAAAAAATATCAAAGCTCTTTTTTAAAAAATCGATACTAAGATAGTGTTCGATTGGAGTGTAATCGAGGGAAGAGGAAATTATGATGTCAAATTTTACTTGTTTGGTTAACATTTTGGAAGGGATGAGAGGTTTGAAAAATATCTCCTAACTCAATTTTAACCCTCCTCCACCACTATTGAGGAGTTTTGAGGAAATGAGAGGGAAGTTAAATTTGTTTAAACAAAATTACTTAAACATACATTGAATACAATATAAAAAAAATATAAGGACAAAATGAAAAAATAATTCACATCTCCATTAAAATATCTACCCCAGTAATGTCTATAATCAAATAAATACACACTAATTAACTAAACAAAGGCTTCTTCTACTTCTTAAATAGCATTTTGTTAGTATTTGATATCTCAACATAACTCTTAATTACGTTGATATATAGTACTGACAACTTAAAGTGTTAGGAACTTTTCAGCCACACTAACTCGACCAACATAATCAGCTGCAACAAATGAAACAATACAAGGAGGACATTCCTCAATCCAAACTGAATCAGTAGAAACTAAATCAAACTTAGCTAAGTGGTGTGCTGGAAAATTAGCTATGATAGAGATTTGATACCCGATGGAAAATGATAATATGTGATTACCAATTCCTAAGAGACAGATTCGAGCCTCAAAATGACTTGGCTCGAATAGAATGAGTTCTACAAGACAGACCTGCACGTTATCATGATCGAAAATAATTGTCATTTGTTCGAAGGCAATATAAAATGGAAACTGATACTAAAAAAGAATTGAATAAATGGAGTTCATAATATATTGACGATTTATTTAACTTACCCCTAAACACTTTTTTTTTTATTATAAAGAGGACTTTAAAAGCCCAAGAGAGAGAGAACTATACAACCACCAGTCTTGGAGTAGGAACTCCATGTTTATCATTTACAGAGATGTGCCCTAAATTCTTAGGAATTGTATGGTGAAAAACAAAATTTTTCTTTTGCCCACAGCCTTGACAAGCAAGGGCGTTGGCAAGCTGATTTGCCTCTCTATAAGTATGAGTGAACTGAACCTCCCAGTCATCAAGATGGGTCAGATGATGGATCCTTCGAATAATGCTCCAGCCCTCCATGGGACCCTGATTGCCATTCTGAATCTGAAGGATAATACCTTTGGAGTCCATTTCAACCACAATCTTATTTAACTTCATAGTTCTAGCTGTTTGGAGACCCATATACAAACTCCACAATTCAGCCATATAACTGCTACAATAGTCTAAGTGCTTGGAGAAGCCACCCTGCCAATCACCAGCTGCTCCCCTAAAGACACCTCCACAACCAGCAATTTGGTCTTTGTGTTTGCTAGCACCATCAATATTTAATTTGGTCCACATAGCAGCAGGAGGTTCCCAGGAAACCAGAAGAATCGTTTCTGTTTTTGGAGGCTTCATAATCTGCTTCTGTTTTCTATTCTGGTAGTCAGTAGCTTCACCAATCACAGCTTGCCAAGGTTGCCAAGGTCTAATAAACTCATCATCATGAGCTGCCTTATTCCTCCAATTCCACAGAAGGTGGCAGGCATTTGCCCACACAGTTTGCCAATTTAGCTCACTGTGAATCCCTAAATTATTTGTCATGTTCAGCTCGATCCAATCCTCCAAATTTGTATTGAAAAACTCAGCTCTTGCTTCTATTCTAACAAGGTGTATCCACACAGTCAGAGCAAGGCTACAGTCTCTCATGACATGAATAGTAGTCTCAATTGCAGTGCAATGATCACAGTTTGGCCTGCCAATGGTCATTTTGAATTTCCTATAATTTGTCAATAATCTATCATGTTTGACTAGCCATATGAGGTATCTCACCCTCTCTTTGGCTTCTATTTTCCAGATTTGATTCCAAAGGACACTGCTACCATTTGTGGGAAAGTGGCACAGCAAGTTGTAGGCACTAGACACAGTGAAATTGCCTTGAGAATTATTGGGCCAGATACTCAGATCATCACCATCAGACACTGTAGGAGGAGGCTTTGATGTAATTTTGTTTAAAACAGCAGAAGGTAACCAATTCTGCAGTTTGCTCAAGTCCCAGCCACCATTAGCATCAAGAAGATCAGTAACAGTGCAATTAGCAAGATCTGTGGGGATATTCAGAGGCATATCAGATATCCTAGTGTCCTGGTCTAACCATTTGTCTTGCCAAGCTTGGATTTTAGTACCATTCCCTAAAGACCAGCAGCTGTAGCTTTCAAAATTGTCCCATAACCGAATTAAATTTTTCCAAAGGCTTGAATCGTAACCTTTAGCAGTCCACTTCCTGCTTATATTAGTGTTCCTAGCATACTTACCTCGAAGGACTTCACACCAAAGTTGTTGACTGCTACTTCTTAACTCCCAACCAAGCTTCATGAGGCAAGCTTGGTTCATCACAGACAGCCTTCTAATACCAAGGCCACCTATGCACTTAGGAGACGTAACTGTATCCCATCCAAGAGCATGAACTCTTCTATGGCCATCTTCATCACCCCATATGAAGGCTCGTTGCACTTTTTGAATTTCAGAGAGAACTCCTTTAGGCACCATAGTAGACATCATTGAATAGGTAGGCAAGGCCTCAATGACTGCCTTGGCTAAAGTAGTTCTGCCTGCAAGAGACAAATGTTTTACTTTCCACCCTGCAAGCTTATTATGCACTTGTTCAATTAAAAATTGATAATCTGCTCTTTTTGGGGCTCTACCAATAAGAGGCACACCCAGATATTTTCCAAGAGTTGTGACTTCTCTAAAGCCAGACAAAGCAACCAAGCTGTTTTTCATGTCCCTTGTGACATTTTTGGAGAACATCAAGCTGGTTTTTGCCATGTTAATTTCCTGCCCAGATAAGCTGCAAAATTGATCAAGCACATGTATTACTCTCTCCATTTGAGGGATGTCAGCCTGGCCAAATAATAACAAATCATCTGCAAACATTAGATGAGTTATTATTGGACCATGTCTTCCTGCCCTAATGCCTTTCCACAAGCCCTCTTCAACACTTTCAGCAATCAAATGGGACAATTTATCCGTACACATAACAAAGATATAGGGAGACAGTGGGTCACCTTGTCGAATACCCCTTTGGGGTTCAAAAAATTCTGATCTCCTACCATTCCACTTGACATTAGTCTTGACACTAGTTATGGAGCACATAATTACTTGTATCAGCTTACTAGGAAGCCCAATTTCTTCAAGAGTATGCTTGATGAAGGACCAACTTAATTTATCATAAGCCTTCGATAGATCAACCTTGATAGTGAAGAAACCTTTCTTGCCTCTCATTTTGGCCATACTGTGAGCCATTTCTTGAGCGATAACAATGTTTTCTTGTATCTTACGCCCCGGTATAAACCCAGCCTGGTGAGGGGAGATAATCAAAGGAATGATACTTTTAAGTCTTTGAACTAAGATCTTACTCATAATTTTGTAGGTAGTATTGCATAAGGATATAGGTCTGAGTTGGTCAATGAATTCAAGCCTACTAACTTTGGGAATCAAGCAAATATCAGTAAGGTTCACTCTAGCAATTTGCTTCGGGTCAAGCCAAACTTCTTGAACAAAATCACAGACACTCTTACCTACATCTTCCCAAGAGTGTTGGTAGAAGCCTGCAGGGAAGCCATCAGGCCCTGGAGCTTTCCAAGGGTTCATGCTAAAAACAGCTTGTCTTACTTCCAAATCAGTCACAGGGGACTGCAAGGTATCCAGCAGCTCACTAGAGATGTCGGGAAAAGTGATGCTAGTTTGATACCATTTACTGACATTCAAATGTTGAAAGAAAATATTCTTGTAGTACTCATTCACTAATCTGGTGATGTCTCCTTGATCCTCCACCCAAACCCCATTGTTGTTTCTTAGAGCTTGAATGTGATTTTTTCTTCTTCTAGCTGTAGCCTTTAAGTGGTAGTACTTAGAGTTTCTATCTCCATCAGCTAACCAAATTGCCCTAGATCTTTGAAACCAATATAACTCCTCCTGATAATTAATGTCTCTTAGTTCCTATTGGAGTTTATCTTCAAGTTTGGTGAGGTATGCTCGCTCTTTACCAAAGTGAATATTTCTCTGGATGCCTACTAACCTAGCCAAGAGCTCCTTTTTCTTCAACTTCACTAAGCCAAAGGAGTGCTTTTTCCAATCAGCAAGATGGTGCTCTAAATGGACAAGATTGGAATCAATGGATTGGTGAGAATTCCATTGAGTAGCAATGGTTGATCTGTATGAAGCATCTGTTAACCATGCACTCTCAAATTTAAAATAGTAGGGCATATTGTCACCCTCCTTGCCTTTAGGGTACACAAGCAAGGGATGCTGATCAGAATACTTGACTCTAGGAAGAATCTGAACAACTCCTTTAGGGAATCTCAGTCTCCAGTTGTCATTACTGAATGCCCTGTCATGCCTCTCATAGACTCTCTCTCTTCCTTCATATAGGGCTCCCCTCCACGTGAATTTTGTGCCAATAGAACCAAGATCAATGAGCTGGCAGTCATTTATGTGATGAACAAATTTGGATATCTTTGCATGTTGTATGGCTCCCCCACCCTTCTTCTCACTAGCATTTGCAATGTCATTGAAGTCTCCCACTAGCATCCAATCCCCAATCATTTGAGTAGCAATAGCTCTAAATTCTGTCCACATGTGATCTCTCAACTCATCACTTGGACTCCCATAAACAGCAGAGAGAAACCAAGGTTGTTCTCCAGCAACTAGAACCTCAAGATGGATAAATTGAAAATTGGTTTGAATAGGTTTCAAACTCAAAATTTCCTCCTTCCAAGCCACAACTATACCACCAGCAAAACCGTGACATTGAGTAAAGCAGAAGCCATTAAAACCCAGGGCCCTGCAAGTCTTCTTCAATCTACGAGGATCCCCTCTTGTTTCCATAATTATAACAATATCTGGATGATGAAGATCCACGTATTGTTTTACATTGCTGAACAAATCTTTGTTAATAGCTCCTCTAACATTCCACGACAGAATTTTTTCATGAATCATTATGACAATTAATTTTAGGAGAAAACCAAGCCCAAAATAAAAATTAGGACCCAAAGGTCTCAGTAACAGTCTCCATATCAGAGTCACTCTTGTTGGTATCAGAATCTCCAGCTTTGACTCCAGCTGCAAATTCAATTTCACACAAACAATTGTTAGTATTTTCCATGACAGAATCCAACATAATACTCCTTCCCTTTTGTGGTGAGACTTGAGGACTGTGCTGCATATTTGTCATATTTATGTCTGGAGGTCTAGGCTCTTGATTCTGTGGCAGCTCCAAGATACAAGGAGTATCATCTTCGGGGGTCTGTCTAATCTCATGATCTAGCTCCTCATCCATTTCTCTAGTAATGACTATAATATTACCATCAGCATCCATTTCTACAATGTCTTCATACCTTGTCAAGCCTGTATTACCAAAAGATGACACATTTTGCTTTTCCTTAGTAGCCATTGAAGTGCTGGGATTGCCATCAATGTTTGCATTTATGTCCACAGTATTATCTGCTCCAGTTTTATCAACATTAATCTCAGTTGTCACCTTATTTCTATAACCAGCACGACCATCAAAATTAACTACCTCAGGCTTTGAGCCTTTCTTTGTGGGGTTGTGTCTCCTGGGAAATCTCTTTTGGTCCACAGTGTTCCTCTTCTCCTTGTCCAAATCACCAGTACCCTCTTTGTCAATCTCTTTATCCAATTCAGTGAGATCATATTCTTTAAGCACATTAAATCTAGACCCCACATGTTGATTAACTATAGTTGCACCCTCTCCACGACCACCAACCTGCTTCTTTCTGGTGTTTCCCCTATTTTTCTGAACAATGGTCCAAAGGTTGTTTTCCTCAGGTTGATCTTCCTGTCTATTCTCTTCTTGGTGCTCATCATTTTCCTCAGCAACTGTGAACGAACACCCTTCTTTGTAGTGGCCAAACCTGCCACACTTGAGACAAAGTAAGTGCAATCCTTCGTACTCAATTTTGTATTGTCGTGCTTTTACCTCAAAGACAGCAAGTAAAGGTTTGGACAGGTCTATCTCTACACATAATCTTGCATATTTCCCTCTCTCATGCGATAGAGTTGTTTTATCAACTTTCACAGTCCTTCCTATTCTATTTCCTACGAAATGTAAGAAAGAAGGATCGTAATATTCTATAGGAAGTCCTGAAAATCTTACCCACACAGCAACATGATCAATGTTGGCTTTCTCCGGGTGGAAATTAGGGCTCCATTCCCTCACCGTCAAGTAGTGATCGTAAATTAACCAAGGGCCTTGTCCTAAGGCAAATTCGCGATCTTTGTCACTTGTGAATGTCACAAGATAGAAATCGTTGCTCAGATCAATGATCGAGATTACCCCAGTCGAGACCCACAATTGGTTCAGCCTAGCCTCCAGGGCTCTAAACCCAATTTTCCTTCCTAGGAGTTTAACAATGAGTCCCTTCCTCCATGGTTTCTGTATACGGGCTTCTTCCCATTTCGAGAGCGTAAATGCTGGGCATTCGTGCTTGCCAATCCTTTTTTCCTCGATGATGATTCTGCCATTAAACATTTCCTCAGTGAATTCAAAAGCCTCATCTTCTTTATTGTTGGAGGTGTGATCTTTAGACTCTTCAGTTGTTACGCCAGTGACAGTATCCTTGAAAGAACGTTTTACACTCGAATTGCGATTTTCCAACCCATCATCAACAAGCTCGCCGTAGAATACCGGCTTTGATGAATCGTTGGTGAAGGTATGTGATCCCCCCTTGGCTTTCTTGTAGGTTCGCCGTTTCACAATATTCGGATCTGGTGGGGGTGGCACGGTATCCGGCTCCTCCGCCGCCATTACGGCGAGGAAAAGACGGTGGAGTCAAACCACGATCTTGAGAGAGGGGTTCGGGCCAACAACGACGCATATAGCTGAACAATAATAGGATTTGGTTTTGACTCCAAGAAATACCCCTAAACACTTTTGCTTCCGCATATAGCTGAACAACGACGCAATTGTCTACATCGCCACATGAGAGAGGGGTTCGGGCCAACAACGCTTAGTTATGTACTTTATCATTGAAAACTATGTATTCCGATTGTTATTTGCTTCTTAGTACAACTTGTACTAATTAGATCCCCCAAAATCAGTATAATCTTTTTCTTATAAATCAAGTTTATGATGTTTACGATAAATCAGTATAAATAAAAGTTCTCTATAAATCAAGTTTGTGAACTGCAATAGAATAAGTATATGATGTTTACAATATGAATCCTATTATAATTTAATATTTACTGTTATTTCACATATATATAATTGAATAATGATTTGATGTTTGTTTGTTACTATTTTTTTCTCCCACTCATGATAAATTTTTGGACTCATGTCTCGCTTTAATAACTAAGCACAACACATGCATGCATGTAAATGTATGGTGATTGAAAGAAGAAGTGTGATAAACTAAATTTAGAGGTCATAATTCATAACAGTTAAGTAGGTATACATTGTCAAAGTAAGAAACTGGCCTAGCAATTTGAAGAAATTAAAGCTGAACCATGAATTTATTCCACTTTAAAGATCCTAAAAGATTGGCCGGGAAGAAATGAGAGCCAAAGGAGCAATGGATGAGAAGGCTATATATATATAAAGTGATGAGCAACCATGAAGTGATGATCTCTGGCTAGCTATATACCATATATCTTGATTGAACAAAATGTATGTGTCTTCTTCATCATCTTCCAGTTACAGTACATTAATAGTTTTGGTCTCATTTATATTAGTACTGCTGCCGCTATCTATAACATCATTTGACATAACAAAACTGCTGTCCCAGTACCAAGCATACAGCAGTTTCAGCAACTACCTCACCCAAACCCAGCTTGCAACCCAAATAAACGCGAGGCAAAAGATAACCGTGCTGGCGGTTGATAACAGCGGCTTGGCCCCTGTTTCGGGGAAGCCAATGGATGTCATCAAGAAGGTTCTGAGCATCCACGTCCTCCTCGACTACTTCGATGTCCAGAAATTGCAGCACTTGGGAAACCAAACCATAACCGTTACCACATTGTTCCAAGACAGTGGAGAAGCTAAGGGGATGCAAGGGTTCATGAGGATCACTGATCTCAGCACTGGGGCAGTTACCTTTGTCTCTGCTTCTGATACAAACGGAATCGGCTCCAATTTGATCAAAGCCGTCGTTGCACAACCCTACAATATTTCGGTGGTGCAAGTCAGCACTGTCATCATGCCCCCTTTTCTGTTTGCCAATTCCTCCAACACTCCTCCATCACCTGCTCCGGCCAAGGTTCCCGTAGTGTCTCCGGTTCCAGTGATATCACCTGTGCCAGTTGCCACGCCAGTAATAGTTCCAGTGCCGGTGGTTTCGCCCGTACCAATAGCAACACCAGTTCCAGTTCCGGTAGTATCACCCGTGCCGGTTCCAGTTCCGGTAGTATCGCCCGTGCCAGTTGCTGTTCCGGTTCCGGTGCCAATGTTATCTCCTCCGAGTCCAGGAGCAAGTGATGCACCCGGCGCTGCTGATGCTAATAAAGGAGATGATCCTAAGTCAGGGGTGGTCACCAAGTTTGATGTCAACAGGGTGTTAGCTCTTTTGCTTACACTCTCCAGCTCGTTCTATGTAGTAGTATTGTCCATGCATGTATAATACATGTACTTCGTCATTAATGCGATGTCATGTCATCTTACTATAGTATATGTTAGTACACCGTAGAAGCCATGCCATAGGACAGTTCAGAAGATTAATCTTTTACAAATACAATGTCTGGAGGAATTCCATAAATTAATTAAGGTCATTAATTGTTGTTGCTATATATCCTTCTTTGACAATATACAATCACTTGTATCAACCCCTATACCTACGTGTTCATAGATTGATTCTTTGTTAACCGTTTCCAAATTCCATGGATGGTTAATTGTAAGGCTCACCTCCGCCTTTGAGACTCACTTCCAAACGGCGAATGCTTTCGTATTAAAACTCCTCTCACTTTTATTCACGGATCATCTTTAAGTACACATCCAATTCTAGAGAGGTGTAGAAATGAATGAATTGTAGAGAGGCATATCATTAATTGCAAATAATGTGTAGAACTCCCTTTTGATTCTATAATAAATAAAAGGGGACAAGTTCTCTCAGATATTCTCTGCTCCTCAGTTTCTCCCAAAAGTTTACTATAACCTTCTTTTCTTTCCGGGCTTTGGTTTATGTTAGGGAGAGCAACCCATTTGGCTTTTTTGATAGAAATGTGGTTTTAAACTTGCCATGTGATTCATTTCATCAGAATCACTCACCGCCTTTATTGTAGCACGTCTCAACCACAGTATACCTCAGTTCTGGGGATGTTCAATTTTTTGGCATGCATGATGATATAATAACATTTGGTAAAAACAATTAAGAAATTAAATTTTGAAAGGAACACACATGATGTATAAGTCATCGATTCTAAACTTCAGACAGACAAAACTTGGCTGCATTGTTAGAAACCACAGTGAATTATAGTAGTGATCGGCTTTCAGTTAGACATGAAATGAAACCTGCACTGCTGTTAAGTATTTCTGCAAAGGTTTTTGGGTGTGACTTCTGACAAACTATTGGCATATTTACATACTATATATATTCAATGCTATAGTGCCACTCATTCTGAGTTGTTGTAAGAGAAATGAATCTCATTAATTATATATGATTTTGTTATGGCAGTGAATAAATTAGTGGCGGCAAGGAAAGGGTAAGAGGAGTTTTATTTGGTGTGAGTTGGTGGTGCAGATTGATTATTTATGGGCGTTGTTGGACCACAGAAAGACCCTCCAGAAAGGCAGTTGCTTGCGCTTGTGTTGGTGGTCTTTGTCATCAATAATTTGGGTTTGATGATCAGTTGTTTTCTGTAGCATTTCCCACATCACTTGTACATCCTCATATTCACAAGTCTGTACATCATCCCGAAGCTTTACAAGTCCTGCTCCTGCATGCACCAAATTAACATGTTGTTCATCATGTAATGTAAGTACTGAGTGTTATGTTGTACCCCATCCATCATCATGATAATAATGATTAAAAAAACAGTTGAAGCATGCATGATTCAATGTATGCAATGCATTACTTTTCTGATGATATGAGATAGGGACCCCTTTTTCATTTGTCCTCAATTACTGGTATGATGTAGCAACAATTACTGTTACATAAATGGGCCATGTCTGTCTGTCACTAGAGGTTAGGTTTGATACAGAGAACAGAGGATACTTTTTAGGACACTAGCTAGTAGTAGTAGTAGTAGTAAAATACTTTAAATTGATGTTGATTTCAGGTCACCAACAACAGCAAGCAAGCAAGCAAGCAGCATTAGGAAAGTGGGTGGGTGAGGGCATAAAGTTGCACTGAAAAAGATGTGGATCCTACCTCCTCCTCCTCAATCCTCCCCTCTTTCTTCGGTGCAACACCACTAGTAATAATTAAATTATTAAGGGTAGTGGCTCAAAATATGGTGTTAAATTCAGATATAATAATAGTATGCGGGCATACATGTAATACAATACAATTATCTGCTTGCATTTGTCTTCAAGTGGCGTGCTTTGCTTGCTAGGTGATATAGCCGAAAGCAATAATAATAATAATAATAATAATAATAATAATAATAATAATAATAATAAACGAACATATATAAACCATAGTTAGGGTATATATCCGCTAAATAATCCATGATCTATCTATCTACTTATCATTAAAGACAAGCTGAAAAAGAGAGTTTCCATTGAAAAGGAGAAAAAGAGACTATTTGCTTTTATCTGGAGAGTCAATTTCTTAAATGGATCTCCATGTTTCGAATGATTAGTCTTGCGATGAACGATATTTTGGTTTAGAAAAGAAAGAGGATCGAAGAGAAAGTGTGGTGGAGTTATTATAAAAAATGAAAAATGGCGCGAGGGACGGAGTTGCTCACGCGAATGAATGAATACATATATTATCAGCAGACTAGTCCAGTTCTTTTGGTCATATATACTACTACTGTTTATTGTAAAATTAGAAAGAAAAAGGGTTATCCTTATGATAAAGAGAATTGAATTAGTGTTTGTGAGGACATGCAATTAAATTAATTATATAATTTGGATGATTGATTGTTAAAGAAGAAGAAGAAGAAGTAGCGTACCGTTATTACGACGATGATGGTTGAGGCGAGTAGAGAGAGCGAGGCAGAGGCGCCTGACTGGAAAAATAATCTTTTGCCAAATATTCATCATCAATTTCTCTTTCTTCTTCTTTTTCTTCTTGCTCCTCCTTCTTTTTTGTCTCTGCCGATGTGGCACTACAAATATTCTTTTTAACCCTGCCAGTGCAACTGCCACTCCCCCTCCCCCAAACTGTACCTATATATTATCAGTAGCCTCTCTCTATAAGAATTAAGGACGCAGGCAGAAATATAGTATTGGAGTGTTTGTGTTGTGTTGTTTATGTTTGTTTAGACTTAGTTAAGGTCTTCGGTCTTCTCTACCTCTCTAATCTCCTTCCCTTGCTGATTCAATTAATGATTATTGTGTTGTGTTTGTGTGTATTAATTAATAGCACGCACTCAGATCCATCACCGACGGACAGACAGACACCTACCTCTTCTCTATTTAAACTCCCTTTTATTACTTATACACACCACACATATATACTCATAATTCATTATTATATTCCCCCTTTTCTTAACCACCCATCATTCATTTCCTCATAAAACACATAACCCCTTCTCTTCTACTATTCTCTACTTCAAAATCCTTCTAACTAATCTTTTTTTTCCTTCACTAAAATTGTAGTAACTAATCTTATATATTCTGCTTTTTAGTATAATTAACATCTACAACATCTATACTAATTAGTGCAACTAACTTCTCTCCATTTAATCAATGTTATCTGCATGCAATTTTATTGTTTTAAACTTTAACTTTATTATTTGTTATTATCAGCAAAGCAAAACACCCGTTTTCCACCTATAAGAGTTGGTCCGAGTGGTAATTGGACTCAGATTCCACTCTAAGATTTTAAGTTCAAATTTGAGGTATAACAAAAGTTTTACCAATAGAAGAAAACTACACGGACCGATATAACCAACCATACACACGGCCAGTAGTTACTGCGTACCAATATTGGTAAACAAAAAAACACCGATTTTCCTTCAATCCATTCACCTAAATAATTATTACACATTGTCAGAGAAATAAAAGACTAAGTGTGTGTTTGGTTTAGCGGTGATGAGAATTGAGTTTGGCAGAATTGAGTTTAGTTAAAAGTGAGTTAAAAATAACGTGATTTTTGTTTGGGTACATTTACTAAAAAGTGATTTTCACCAATCATTGTTGTTTGGATAGATTAGATTAAACGTGCTTTTACGTGTGAATTTACCAAAATAGGTATCAACTTAAAATTATATTAGAAACTTAATATTTGATAAAATTGACAATAAAAATACTAAATTAGCATATAAATATCTAATTAAAAATTACAATTAAAGAATATAATTTAAAGTATAATTAAAATTTACCTTAATTTTTTCCCATTAAAGTACCTTATTTATATTGTAAATCCTTCATTTTAATGTAAGAAAAGCTACTAAATAAGTCCAAAAAAAAGCATTATTGAGCTAAGGAATTTTTGTCAAAAATAAATAAGGCTACGGCATAAATCAATAAAGAAATGGGTCAATGGGCCTCAATAGATGATGAAACAAATGGGCTGCCTGTTAACCCGATTTGACAGTGTCATCCCTAACCTAGAGCAATAGCAGAAACACATCAATGGTGTTGCAAACAGCAAGTATCTTCACACAACAAGGAAAATGGGCAAAGATGAAATTTTGACTATGATTCATGCAAGAGAACGATGCTGTTGATCATCAATGGTTATGAAGGAGTTTTGAATGTTGGTGAACGATGGTGATGGTGATGATTATGAAGGGCAAATCAGAGAACTCAAGTTGAATCATCTTGAACGTGAATCCCGTGAACGCAGAAGCTAGGATTTCTTGCTTCACAGCTGCCGTGACTTTTGACCTTGAATCGCGATGCCGCTGCCGTAATGGTGAACAACCAAACAAGAGGGAAGTGCTTCCATGGATAGAAACGCACGTTGAGAGGTTGCAAACTTGCAACCAAACATACACTAATCCAACTAGTCCGTGGCACCGATTAGTATTATCCCCATCACTCTGTCCTTTTACTCATCAATATATTTTAACTAGTTACAACCAAAACAAACCCGTAACGGGTGGCCTCATTGTTATTCTGTTTGTTTTAGAAATTCACCATCCCTTCATATTTTTATTTTTGACTTCTCTTTTTAAGGCAAGCGTAATTATATAGTAATAGCTGAGTATAAGGACTACTAAATCCATATACATATGAAAAATCGCCTTCAAAAGAAGGAGAAGAGAAAAAGCACCAGCCAAAAATCTACTATCTCCTGCAAATACTAGGATACAGGACGACTCACAGTATAAGCAGGAACGAGAACAACTCCAATCTTGGGACCATCGCCATGCAGGAAGAGATAGTATCCAATCAAAATATCTGTCAAAGTCAGAAACATCTCCAGAGAAAATGCAACTGTTTCTCAAGTCCCAAATAACCCAGAGAACAGCATGCCAAATAAGCGACAAACCACATTCTAAGATGGTATCAGAGCCTATCCAAGATCCGTTGGGCCACCCGTTGTCGGGTCACGCTCTAGATGTCTATTCCTGAGCCACTCGGCTCATGCTCCAGATGTCTATTACTGGGCATGAGGGGGGGGGGGGGGGGGGGGGGGGGGGGGGGTGGGGTGGGGTGGGGTGTTAAGAGTCCCACATCAGATGTTATATGGCCTGAAAAAGAGTTTATAAGTGAAAGCATCCATCACCTTACAAGCCGATTTTGTAGGATTGAGTTAGGCCCAAACCACATTTTAAGATGTAGCCCCACATCAGATGTGATATTGGCCTGAAAAAGAGTTTAATCCACATTCTAATACCCCTGTATGTGTTTCAAGGGGTTCACTTGAACCTCGACTCTGAAAATAAAAAGTTAGGCTACCCTATATGATTTTTATTTTGAACCCCTAAATTTTAAGTGAATATGATCCACGTCTTGAGTGAAGAAGATTCAACGGGGGTTGGTTCTTTGACTCTGACAGAGGAAGCTTTTATTCTTCTCTTCTCGGTCTGAATCTGATGACCGCACTTTCTAAATCTGTGTCCCTCTGTAGTGTAGGCTAGATCGTAGAGACGTTCTTCATGGTTCGAAAGAGACCCATTTATAAATCTGTGCCCAGTTTTTTTTATTAAAAGAAAAATAATACAATTAAAAAAGATGAGATTTGAGAAGTTGAAATTAGGCTGCTTTGTTAGTTAAACTTAGGTGTGAAGGGATGCTTTGTAGGTCATATTCTTGAATTTGATATTCGGGAAAATGAATCATTATTGGCAAATTACGTAATCCAGAAGATGTTAGGCTAGGGTATGTATAGAGTTATCGTGAAAGTTTTTGCCAAAAATTCTGTAATTACTACAAATTAGTAAAAGGAGCGTATAAAAAATTATACTTTAACACGTTCACAATTTGTGTTGCACTAGACCAACACAAATTAAATAACACTAATAAGTTTTTAAATACAAATTAAATTGCACTTAAAGAATCAACATATTCACAAAATACAAAATAGATTCAAATTGAATAGACTAACATAATTAAAATAAATTAAATAGCACTAACACAAAATACAAATTAATTAAATAGTACTAACACAAATTATCAATTAAATAACATTAACAGAATCAAAATTAGGATAATAAGAACAAGAACAAAAACCGATTCAAAGAGGGATAAAAACATCTTTTTAAATAAAATATGTGAGAGTGTGGTGTATTAGAGTGGTGCAAAATTAAGAACTTTGATGCAAAGTTAAAAACTTGGGTGCAAAAGATATTTTTCAAGAGTGAAAAAATATTTTTTCTTAAGGCATCGGTGCTAATTTTATTTTTTCGGGGGGTTTTTCTGAATCCCCCAAAATACATGTAGGTCTGCCACTAGTCATAAAAAGTCTCCTACACCTTCTCCAAAAAAAATCCCACACCTAATAGTAAATCCTTACTCATTCAGCATAAGTAAGTCGTCTCCTGCACATTGGATATGAGTAAGTCGCCCTTCTGAACACTGGAGATGAGTAAGTCGCAAATGACAGACTAAATAGTTCAGATACATCAAATTCAGCACTATGCACAAAGGTGCATTGAAGTCGCCCATAATACTGACTTGGAAGTAACCCATAAAACATAATCAGGACAACCAGCATATCAGACTCAGCATGTCTCCCTTATGGGCCTGGACCTATCACACTAACACAACTAGTCCGATCCGGTTGAAATCCAAATCATACATACCATAGAAGAAGACCTGACTCTAGGCGGCCTGCTAGAAGAGAGGAGTCAATCACTCTGAGATAAGTGCTCCTACCCATTGGAGGTCAACTCTACTTAAGCGACTCTGAGACACGAGATGACTCACTTCACTCTTATACAAAAATCTTAGCTTGTTAAAAAGTCGGTCCCTCCACTTCTACGTAAGAACAAGAATACAACTTTATTAAAATATATTTGTTTATTTGCTAAGAATATAACTTTATTAAAATATATTTGTTTATGAAGAAAACAAACAAATAAGTTGAAAAATATGACACACATAATATTAAACAAAACTAGATGTAGTTACCTCTTTCTCTCAGTATTACTTAGCCTAAGGCTTTTTTTTTAAAATTCCCAAAATAATGTGTTTTCAAATGCTAAGTAAAGTTTTCCAACCAACATACTAAACTACAGTTTTCTAATGATACTTCTAAAAAATACAGTTTTTAATGATACTTCTAGGAAGTTTTTCTAGGACAATAATATTTAAAAAGTTGTCACTTTCCATATAGTTAAATTCAGAGACAGCATAAAACGTTGTTATGGCTAAGTAAGTACCTTCAAGACACGAAATACATTGACAATAATTGACTAATTATTTTACAATATAAATTACTTGTATGCTATATAGTATAATAAGAAGAAAAAAGGACTTTGTTCCACTCATCCCCTTTGCCTCTCTCAGCTTTGTTGAGAGGGACAAGTTCGTGCTTTATAGCCATTGTTTCCTTTCTAATGATTGGGCAGCTTTCATGTTTTGGTTCATTCATGTTATAATTATTAGGACAAACAATAGCGAGGAGGAAAGCACTTTTGAAGATTGCTGTGAGTGACTCCCCCTTACCTGCCAATCGTATAAGCTGTAGTACTTGGTTGGCACAATTGATTTGATATTGTAAGGTAGACAAGTTTAATCGTATAAGAGCATTAATTTTTTCCACGTTGCTTGCATTCCATCTTTATTTTCATTGATTGATTGATATATCCCTTTCAACAATATCTTGCAACAAGTATTGTCAAAAAACCTTACTACCTCCGTTTTAGAATATAAGCAAATATTCTTATAAGGTCGTGTTATTAAATATAAGTAAGTTAAAGTTTTTTTTTATTTAATCTATCAAATTTATCCTTACTTTTACTCTTACCAACACAAACAACTTTTTAGTATTCCAATACAAACAACTTTTTACACGTAAAAGCAAAGGGCAATCTTGGAAACTTAGATCAATTTTCTAGCTTTCCTTAAAACTTGTGCATAGCCGCTTTTTGCTAATAAATGGTAAGGGAGGGAGTATGTAGAAATTAATTATTAATATTTCATTCTATTGTTTTGTTCAATAATCTAGGATATATTTTTGTTGGAATATCGTGTGGTTTGTGGTGGCAATTCTTGGATCAGTGAAGAGAGAAGTATAACATAATTAACTAACACAATTGGGAAAAATTTAATTTCATTCACTGTGTGTAAACTGTGGTTAGAAGGGTATTTGTATTACTCAATACTCTTTACTAACTATGGTTAGTTATGACACTAAACTCAACTAACCAAAGTTCAACACTAACTCAACATACAACTAACTATTTTACTTATTACAACTAATACATTTGAATTACATTTTGCAACACACCTCCTTAATTCAAATGTGACAGTTTACACATCCCAATTTTGCTCTTCATTTCTTCAAGTTTCCCGGGCTTCAGTGCTTTTGTAAGGATGTCTGCATACTGCTCCTCAATTTTGCAATGCTCCACTAGTAGATTGTTCTTGTTTACTTGATCACGGAGAAAATGATACTTGATTTCTATGTGTTTACTTCGTCCATGAGCCGCAAGATGTTTAGCTAAGTCTATGGCAGACGTATTGTCAATTCTGAGCATCATTGTTCTGCTGCATTTCACATCAAGTTCTTCTAGTAACATTCCTAGTCATAGTGCTTGACTAGCTCCAAATGCTGCCGATATGTACTCAGCTTCACAACTGGACAGAGCCACGACTTCCTGCTTCTTTGAGCACCAGGATATAGGTGCATCACCAAGCATAAATAGATAGCCTGATGTGCTTTTCCTATCCTCAGTGTCACCACTCCAATCAGCATCAGTATAGCCTGTGATCTCCACTTCTGAGTTTTCATCTGCAGCAAGAAACATGATTCCTTGATCCAGTGTTCCCTTCACATATCTGAGGACTCTCTTGGCTGCTAGTAAGTGAGTTTTGTTAGGTTTCTCCATAAACCTACTCACTAGTCCTACACTGTATGTTATGTCTGGTCTTGAATTACATAGGTACCTCAAAGAACCTATCAATTGTCTGTACAAGGTGGGATCAACCAGTTCTTCAGTGTCATTGCTTACCAGTTTGTTCCCTGGTTCAGCTGGAGATGTTGCAGGATTGCAATCAAGCATGTTAAATCTCTTTAATATGTCTGTAGCATATTTCTTTTGATGGAGAAATATGCCACTTCTGGATGTCACAAACTCCATCCCTAAAAAATATGCTAGCTTGCCAATATCAGACATTTCAAACTCACACATCATTTTTTTCTTAAAATTGTTGATCTCTTGTTCACTATCACCAGTGACAAGGAGATCATCCACATATAGATAGATTATGAGTACACCAGCTGATCCACAGTTCTTCAGATACACACCATGTTCTGTGGTACACTTCTTAAAGCCCATCTTCAGTAAGAATCCATCAATCCTCTTATTCCAAGCTCGTGGAGCTTGTTTCAAGCCATATAGAGCTTTGTTCAACTTCATTACTCTATCTTCCATGCCTTTCTTCTCAAAACCAGGTGGCTGCCTTGTGTAGACTTCCTCTTCTAATGGACCATTGAGGAAAGCAGATTTCACATCTAATTGGCTCAATGTCCATTGTCTCCTGCTAGTAATTGCAACTTTCAACCTGACAGTTTCAATTCTAGCTACTGGAGCATAGATTTCGTGTATGTTTGGATTGGCGGTGGGAGAGTCTGAAAGTGCTTTTACCATTAACTTTCGTGATTTTAGGCTTCAAAATGATGTTTGGGTAATTTCAAGAGAAATTGATTTTGTTACCTAGAATTTATTCTAGCTGAAGCTACAAATCGGAGCTTCTGCGGTAGCTAGAATCGATTTTCCACCATAACAGTGTTATTTTCAACTAATATTTGGCTCATTTCCTTCCATTTACAGAGGCACTGCTGCTGCAGCTGTAAACGCATCTAGGTTAGGGATGAGTGACAAATGGGATTGGGCTTCAAATTGGTGGATTGGGCTTCACTTACTCTCTTTTTTTTTGGCCCAAGCTTTCTACACACCACAAGCTACTCACCACACACCCCATAACCCCCTAAATACCCAAACTACCCCTAACTCAAAAACACTCCTTCTTCCTCTCAAACCCCTCACATCCCCTCACAAACACCCAAACACTCCCATTATCAAATCCCTAAAACATCTCCCTCACCGACTTTGATTTCCCTCTCCAAACTCACCCAAGCTTCAATCTCTATTTCGGAACAAAAGGTACACCATTCGTAACCCTGTTTTACTTGCATTTCGTTATTTTTGTTGTTTTTATGTGTTTTTTATAGCTGTAATTTGTGACGCATTCGGTTGAGGACAACCGGATGCTGCAAAGAATACGAGGAAATAACAGTGATTCGGTTGAACTCAGCCGAATGGATTCGATTGATGGAAACCGAAAGCATTCGGTTGAGGGCAACCGAATCACTGTTATTTTTTAAAATAGCCAATTCAATTGACAGCAGCTGGTTTTTTTATCAGGTTTTGGACATACCATCATGGATTCAAGGAATTTGGCTCTAAAGACATTTTCAACAGTCATATCCCTCCAAACGGTAATAATCTGCGTTTTCAAAGTGCTCTTTTTTATGTTCATTTTATGATTTCTTTTTTTTCCTTCTACCATTGCATATTTTTTGTCTTTGGTATTTATTTGAGTTGTCTCTTATGGAATTATTGCACAAAGACGTCTTAAGATTCCAAAAGGCTTTTACAAAGACTATCATCAACGTTTTCCTAATCAACTATGGGTAGAGACGGGCCCTGGGTTACAATATTGTGCCTCTGTTGATGTGGATGCACGTGGTAGTCCTTATCTTGAGACAGATACTGATCGTATTATGGAGGTTCTTGGAGCTGATGGTTTGGCTGGGGTCCCTCAGAGTAGAGAAGCCCAGCTAACCTATTTAAGTTCAAGGGGTGTTTTTACCATTCATTGCCCAATGTCAACTGAACGGCTTCGCCCAAGACTAATGCACCGTCAACCTGCACCAATCCAAATTGTGCCCCCTAACAATGAAGATGTCTAGGGATTTATTGAGCAGAACCCTGTTGATGGGGATAACGCTGATAACTCAATAGAGTTGTATAACTAGTTTTCCTAAACACTTCTTTGGTGTTGGATTTGTATGTTTTAAACACTTGTACTGTTGTTGGATTTCAACTTTCTACGCCGTTAATTACTTCTTTATGGATTTTTAATGTAGCAGGTTTATGCCGGTGCCAGAGGTTCTCTCTGAAGGGAGTGTCTCGAGTGATCCCCATTATCAGGCATTCCTGGCCGGCGACTATGATGGGACTGACAGTGATACAATAAGTGATGCTGGATCTTCCACCTCTGTTGTCACTCCGTTGTAGTTTTTTTACTATTATCGAAGTTTTTTTTGTAGATGAAGGACTTCATGTTTTAGATTGAGCATGTTCTCTAAAAAACTAATTTCGAACAAAATTGTCTTCAAACAACTATTATGCGAATGAAAATAGCACACTGTCAATGATAAATAAATTGAAACATCATACATTCAAACTAAACGAAAACAGCTCAATGATAAAGACAAAACGAAATACATAAAAACGATAAAAACAACATAAGAAAATTAAAATAAACTATTTATCTTTGGGGATGGTGGACTCCATAATATAGATTATCTCTTCCGGAGTCCGCATCGTCTCAACAAACAGCTCCATGAGCTGACGTCCCAATGGAATTGTACGGTGATATTCCATCATTGCGCGAACATCATTTTCGCTCCGGATCTCCATAGCTTCATACCGGCGAGTGTCGTCTTGGAGACATACGCACTTGCGGTAACGTATACGAGAGATGTCTTTATGCCACTCTCCCTCTTGCCAAACCTTTCTCTAGACCTTTTCCTTCACCTGGCTGAATGTTATATTTTCGGCAACGGCGCCAATAACTTGTTAACTTTTCGGCAAGTGTACCGAATCGTTGCAAGTAATATTAAAACGGTAAGACCGAGTGTCGAACTCAGGGATTGCGATTAATTATCAATTTAATTAATTACTAAAATGTTGAAAATAAGGAGTGATAGATAGTAGCCGAAAAAGATTAAATGTGAGAATAAAATGCGAGAGTAAAAGTGGTTAGGAAGCGAATCCTCTCCCCTACACTATCATGCACAATACCATCGATCAACTCCAATTTAATTACCCAAATAAAAGAGTCAATTCAACTATTACTGATTAAGGACAATCCCATCTAATGGGAAACCCTAATTCCTTAAGTGTATCACCACTAAACAAAGCATTAAACACGGAGAATTAACAGAATTCATGATAATAATCTCATATTCCTATAATCATCACACTCATGACCTTAAACCCCAATATCCGGAAAACATAACCCATCTCCCAATGGTGAAAGTAAAACTTAATTCATTACAACAACAATAATTATTGTAAAGCAATAAGAACGGAGGTAAAGGCAAATTTAAAAGGATAAGTAAATTGTATTGACCATAACAATGGAATCACATGATAGTTTTGGAGAGATTCATCTCTTCCTAACCCTAAGAGAATTAGCTACTCATGTTCAAAGTAATGAAAGATAAGATAGAAGAGAAGTTACACAAAGAGGAGCACATTTGATCCTTCAATTCCTTGTTCCCAAGTGTAGAGAAGCTCCAAATCTTGCTCTTTTTCGCAGCTCCAAAACCCTATTTCCGCCTCCAAGAAGAATCCCCCAAAAATTCTGATTTTTCACTTAAATTGCTGTCAAATCTGCAGATGTTCGCAACGCGATGCGACACAGTCGCGACGCGATGGAAGAGTTTTTGCCTAAATTCGCGACGCGATGTTTCCTGGTCGCGACGCGAAACTGCATAGATTTTTCTCTTCTTTTCTCCGTTGCGTCACTAGGCAAGCTGTCTGGTTCGCTAGTTGACGAAACATCAAATTGAAGGTTTTCTCTTACAATAAGCACTAGAGAAGAGGATAATAACTTACAATGCAATCCTAATGATATTAATTGAAATCTATGTTATTTCCTCGTGACAGTTGACCGAAACACAGTCAAATACTAGCATTTTGGCTTTAAAACTGAACAACAATACACATATGACGATGAGTCAATAATCGTCTCGACAAACAGCTCCATGAGCTGACGTCCCAATGGGGGTTGTACGGTGGTATTCCATCATTGCGCGAACATCGTTTTCGCTCCGAATCTCCATAGCTTCATACCGGCGAGTGCCGTCTTGGAGACATACGCACTTGCGGTAACGTATATGAGAGATGTCTTTACGCCACTCTCCCTCTTGGCAAACCTTTCTCTCGACCTTTTCCTTCAGTTGGCTGAATGTTATATTTTTATCCAGCCTACAGAAGTAGTTGTCACGAGACCTAAAGAAAACACCATCAGCCCTGTTCTTGACTGCTCCAGGGCGATGCAGGATAGTTAGATATTTGTCCGAGGATCTCTGGGTTGGGCACAAATGTCATTCGTTAAGATCTTCCATTACAGCAGGTGGTGGAGAAGAATAAGCTGAGAAGTGGTGTTGGTGGAGAAGAATAAGCAGAGAAGATAAGAAGTTAGGGTAGTGGTGTTGGTGGAGAAGAAGAAGCAGAGAAGATAAAGAGTTAGGGTTTCTGTGAAGAGAGGCATTGAAAACCTGAAACACAATTTATAATAGGCGTGGGGAAATATTAGCCGTTGATCAAAATTTTGGATCACAAATCTGGGCCGTTTAATTTCTATCCGTTGGGCACACTTTCCGGGGTAAATTTCGTCCACTCCTTTTTCTGACACCTTTGACTGCCTATAGGCCGTTGATCTAAAGTGTCGGTGGAATCTAAGCCGTTCCCCCTTTTTTAATTCATTAAGTACTATTCGGTTGAGAACAACCGAATAGATTCGGTCCCGGGAAACCGAATCCATTCCTTTGTGGTCAACCGTACGTTATAAAAATTCAAAAGGGAGTGTGTCTGATAATAATAACACATTCGGTTACCCATAACCGAATATATTCGGCTTCCCGTAACCGAATAGTAATGAGTTGCGCGTTTCATTAATGGCCTTTTGGTCATTTCACAGGGGTAAGGAGTGTTTTCTGAGTAGCTTGTGGTGTGCAAAAAGCTTGGGCCTTTTTTTTTTACCAAACTTACTCTCTTTTTTTGGTAATACTGTTACTGTAATTTACTTTAGTTTCTCATTTTTTATTAATACTTACTTTTATTATAACTTTACTTTACTTGTTTTAAAAATTCACATTAAAAATCTTTGTAAAAAAAATTCACATTAAAAATATATAGATAACTAAAATGGAAAAATAAATAAACACAAATAAATACACTCATTGCTTAAAAAAAATAAATAAATACACTCATGAATATTATTTTGGTAACTTAAAGTAAAAAAGTAAATAAAATATTTGTTTAGTAATTTTTTTGTCTATTTTATTAAATTTTAAGTTAAGACCCGTTTTGGTAATTTCACACCTAAAAGTAATTTTAGTCTAATCTATCCAAAAAACAATGATCAACCAAAATCACTTTTTCGGTAAAGATATCCGAACAAAAATCACGTCACGTTCAACTCACTTTTAACTAAAATCAATTCTACAAAATCAATTCTACCATAATTAATTCTCGTCACCGCAGAACCAAACACACACTTCATTGAAGTCAATGCCTGGTTTTTGCAGAAATCCTTTGGCAACCAGCCTTACTTAGCAACTTCACCTGTTGGCTTCATTTTTGTTTTGAAGACCCATTTGACTTCAATTGTTTTTTGCGGTAATTTTGTGTCAATTTATCACTTGGTGATTGTTTTTTTGTCAGTAAATGAAGTGACAATCATCACCTATAAACGGATCACAATTCACTGCAGCGACTGCTTCCGACAGCCACCTATACCTTGAACCATAGCTTACACTCAACTAACAAATAACAATCATGACCATTAAATTATTTTGATTTAAAATAAAAAAAAATTGAAAAAGGAGTGAGAAAGAGATAGGCTACTGCAGTGAATAAGTATCCCCTATAAACTCATGTACACCTTTTTTTCTCATTAAACGAAGCAACAACTACTACCTATAAACTCTTACACAGTGGTGTCAAAAAAAACTCATACACAGTGAACACAGTGAGGTAGAGAATCATTACAAGATTATTTGAGAAAGCATTGAGATTTTTCGTGATGGGATGGATCATCATGCTGGGGTTGAATATAAAGCCGGTAAATCAATGTTATCTGAACCCAGCTGGTCAAGACACCGGGTCACCGGATCTTTGATCGGATCGCATGAGTAGGACACACTAAAAATAGATCTGATATGTATAAGTTTGTACATAACAAAGCCATAAAAAAATTGTAATATATCTTAGAATCTACAAAACAAATTCTCAACACAAAATTAACATAATTCTTCAAATTTACTATAGAAATTTAAATCCATAAGGATCATAAGTCCATAACCACATCATAAGTACCTAATTAAATAAACAACCATGAAATAATAATGGTCTCAACATATTCAAATTCATAATTAGTACCTAATTACATATACTTTACGTAATATATATAATATATATTATGTTTGTAAACTTATTAACAACATATGAAGCTGTCGTAGTAATTGAGCCGTTTATGTAAGCAACCCGGACCGGGAAGGGCACTGGTTTCCGATCGGATTGGTTCGACCGGATCGGGCGGTCTGGTTCTGATAACACTGCGGTAAATGGAGAAACCATTAAAAAAATTCAACAACATTGATACATTTGGCAAAAATGCCAATTTAGCCTCACAGTTCAAATATTGATGCCATCCCACTCAATTTTGTTGCTGTGAATGTATGTAGAATCAATTTGTGCTTAGGTCAAACACACATTATAATAGTACATTCGTGTATTCTTCTTTCTGTTTATCATCATCACACTTCCTATTTTCTTTTGGCCAAAGCCAATCATAAAAGATAAGAACCAACGTTAGTGCCTGTCCTTCTTGTTTTAGAATTATGTAGATCAAGTGATGTTTTTTATATTCCACTCCGCAGCACTAACTAAGGTAAAAATGGTAACTGAATTTGCTATGTTGGAGGCTATTAAAGTGCGTAAATTAATTACTCATTCTTTTAATCAAACTTTTAAGTTACCAACTTTGCAACTTACCAAGCATTGGATTCCCATAAAGAGTGGACTCCTTGGATGGTTCTTCTGGGATAAATGTAACTTTTCACAGGTCAACATCACAAAAAAACTTAACATGGAAGAATATGGGCTCTATGGAGCTGTGACACGCTAGCAAGCAATGATCCCATGTTCAATATATAGTATACTACATAGTCTACATTGGATGCATTTCAAAGATGATGATTGATGATGCTGAAGACTCTTATAACCACCACAAACAGAGGAAATACGGCATATCCTCTTTTTCAACGGAGCTTTATGTTCTGTCTGGCCAAACATGTCGCTTTACGCTCACCACGAATTCAACTGGTGGGATTGTAACTTGTTCATTTATTTATATGGAGGCAAGCTACTGTGTAGCTAAAATACTAATGACTTTGTTCAAATACAAAATGATTCTAACCTCGAAATCTCTAAGTGTGAGAGGAAGTGATTTTAGGCTCAAGTGCTTATGTCACATAAATACTCGAAGGTATAAGACTATAGGGCCCGTTTGGATAGAGCTTATTTTGAGCTTATGTAAAATAACTTATATAAATAAATAAGCTTTTATGTTTATTCATAAACTTGTCAATGTAGTTTATGGAGAAACAACTTGTGGATTAACTTTTGTTAGTCAAAACTTTTTTTTTTGACACATTGTTAGTGAGAACTCATAAGTGCGAGGTAGTGATTCTAGGCTCAAGTGCTTATTCACATAAATACTCGAAGGTACACGACTATAGTCTATAAACATGATACATGAATCAATATCCTTATGTCATTACATACTGCTATCCATTGACACATTAAGTTAGTGGTACTGGTCGCTAATAACATAGCTTGTTTTTGTAACAAATGTTTTTTCTTTATGCTAATTTGTGAGAATGAAACCAGAATATTGCAGAGAATTGGGAAGGCCTTGCTATAGTTCTGCTCAGCTTTCAAGACAACCTAAGATTTCCTACATGAGAAGGACTTTCTATAAATGGGGCAAATAATTTTTATAAGAAAATTGGATTAGCTTAGCAGAATTATGTTTATATCTTGTATACGTATCCAGCTCTTCTAAAGTGAGCAATTCATTAGAGTCTAAGCTAAAGTGACTAATATCAAGTGCTTCAATGAGAAATTTCAAGCATTGCAAGAACTCAAGGAAAAGTTCTCCGAGAAAATTTAAAGAATGATTCTTATGTTATTCTATTAAAATACAATAATACTGCAACAATAAGCAATTGCAATTCGGCACGCAACATAAGATTACAGTCCAAATATCATTACACTTTCGTTGGATAGCATTTCACGCATTTCTTCATCTTAAATGGTTTATATCCTGATAAATAACGCACAAAAAATTAGAAAACAATGTAGAGAAGCACCCTCTTCGAACGAAGATAGCAAATTTACAAACATAGTTCCCGAGGAGTCGCACCAGAGCACCAAAATCCTTTATATTAATTAGTCTTCCATGTTTTTCATGTATTCCTTTGAAAGTTTAGTTTCCATTACCAACTGTTGTTCTTTGATCAGCGAATAACCTGACTCAAGTAAAGCATCGATCGTTTGCTATCCAACCAAATACAAAAGCAGTCAAATTCAGTAGTACTATTTTCAGATAAACCAAATCAATATGTTAAAAAGAAGAAAATAGAAAGAGACAAAAAGGAAAGGAAAGAAGAATAAAAAATCATACAGATAATTATGTCTGCTAATGTAACAGAGGATACCCAATATGTTGGCCAGCGAGGGAATTAATATAAATGAGAGTCAGTGCTCTTACAAGTCACTGAAAGAGTTACTAACAGGGAAAGCTCTTTTGAGTGCAAGAACTACTAGCAGTAGAGTACTGACCCTACTGCCACTGGAACAACTAGAAAACTAAGATACCGATGAAAGCATCTTATGATAAAACATCATGGATGGAAATTCTTGAGGACATGCTAGTATCCCTAAAATTTTAGTAATATTTTGATTCCCGAATTTCTGGACCAGGTTTCTATGCAGTCAATTTTGTGTGCATTTAGTGCAGTCACACAATCTGGACCATTGAATGCAATTAGTTTCAATCTAAACCCTTAAATAATATACAGATAAAAAATAAAATAAAAAACATGATGAGAGAGACAAACACATATTTGGTGACTGTACTGAATGCACCCAAACTGACTGCACAGGATCCAAATTCCGAATATCTCACGTCAGGCTATATTATGATGTTAAAAACAAAGTTTAAGACATCCTCACAATGAACTTAATTAAAAAAAGACTAGACTACCCAAAGGAAAGCTACAAGCATAGATGATGGTTGCATATATTATTGTTCATTAGCATTTTATCTCATCTTTAAACTATTATCTAATGCTAGAACAAACCAGTCGTACCATTTTGAATAAAACTACAATAAAAAATCCAGGAGCATAATTTTTTTTTCCTATGTTTAGATCTCATAATCAACTTCAAGGACTTAAAGTGTCTGTTTACCCAATTTTCAATTGATAGATGTGCTGAAGCAATATTTCATCAATAATAATTTGATCAACCACCAATTCCTTATCAGTTAGTCTACCACAACAGGACAAAAAAAAAGGACAGAACAGGAAAAGGGGCTGCCAATTTACCTCTGGAGGAATAAATACAGGAAGATTCTGGTCCTTTCTTCTTTTAAGAAATTTGTTTCCAAAATTTTCAGGGCCTCCAATATCATCAATCCACTGAAATCCACCACAAATTTGTATCTGTCATTAGCAGACATCTTTATGGAAAAAATAAATAAATTTGGATAACTCAGAAATATTACGGCAGATGTCAACTCTCATTTTGAAAAATCAGCTCTGTCATATATTTCGATTCACTGCTATTCGTTACTTTCTACATGTAAGGTGATAGAACTTTGCCATATTGAAATGAAAAGTACGATAGATAAGTAAGATCTTTTAATGCAAAGTTAGGTATCTGCATACCTTTAAAATAGATCCGTCATATGTACGCGATCTCAGAGCTCCATAAAAGTCCAACGCTGTCAATAACAAAATAAGATTGTGTTTGTTTAAGTTTCATAGAATCACTTGAGTTTTGAAACTTCACAATTTTTTAGAATGTTTGTTAAACTTTTAAAAAAAATATATGAAAAAGAAATCAGATTTCTGCACATTTTGAGAAACAGCTTTGTAGAACTTTTGATAAAAAGCAATAACCGAATAAAATCTCTAAATGAATAAAAGACCTAATATCTAAGATATGATGCATTGCAATACCTATCCCAGTACAAGTTTGGTCAATGATGAAAGTAAGTTCCTTTAGATAAAGAATGAAATGAAAAGATTTTGAAAAGCGATAAAGTGTACTCTACACAGCCTACAGGCAACATCAATCACAGATACTTAATAAAGAATAAAATAGGCAGCATGAAATTTATATAAGCAACTGCAACATTTTCTATTGCATTACTCAAATATTAAAACAATAACATATTGTTTCTCATTTTAACAACATAACAGATAAATAAAACTTGTCTGGACCAACATGACATAGAGATAAGTACCTTGATCAGGAAAAGTGTCCACAATTTTTTCAACTTCGTCCCTAGATATGCCATCTTTTTCATACATTCTGTGAACAATATTCAGTATATCTTCACGATTAGGCTGCCTGCTCCACATTTACAGACAACATTTTAGGGAAGAGTGACATGGTTTACCCCTTTCCATGAAATCAGATATTTCAAAGTCGTTACATAAGCAATGTGATATATGAGGTAATCATGCTAAAATATATCTTTATCTATCACATCAATCCTGAAAATTCCTCATGCAACACTATCTAAAACTTCAACTAAAATATTTTATCTAACTATGCACCCTGCAAAAACTACCTTCTAAAATTCATGAACTGTAAGTGTTAAGAGTCTCACGTCAGATGTGATATGACCTGAAAATAAGCTTATAAGAGGGAGGCATCCTCCACTCTACAAGCCGGTTTTATAGAGTTAAGTTAGGCCCAACCCAAATTCTAAAATGGTATTAAAGCCAATCTAAGATCTGTTGGGCCACCCGCTACCGGGCCAGGACTGGACAACTAGAGGGTGACCAAGAATCTCACGTCGGATGTGATATGGCCTGAAAATGAGTTTATAAGACGAAGCCATCCCTCACTTTACAAGACAATTTTGTAGAGTTGAGTTAGGCCCAACCCAACCCAAATTCTAAGAGTAAGTATACTTATCCGAAATAAGATGGATTACAATTTACCAGTAAAATTTATCCATCCTTCCATCACGTATCAGTGGAGCATAAATAGTCGACAAATCATTCCCTGTTACAATGATTGGAATTCTGTTTGTAACATCTGAGTCTCGCCAATCTTGACCAACACTAACTCTTGTAGGATTGTCTGACAGATTCATAAGAGTCCCAACAACAATTTGAGTGTTGACTGTCATTTGAGTATTCCCTGTAAAACAAAAAGAAAGGTGTTCAGTAAGAAGTTGACCAAATAACTGAAACCCTGGGAGACGCAATTCACAGACACAAACTAGTATAATGAACTAAAAGGGGATATGGAATAAAAATTAGATTTTTTTTTCAGGTCTAAATCAGATATTAGCTTACCAAATCTACCGAGACCAGCATCAATGTCATTGATCATCAAACAGCTCATTTTTCCCTGAACCAGGAAAACAAATTTAGACTGCTTCAGCAGATTAAGGAAATGCAATATCATTGTTTCGACTAGTGAATTTTGCTGCTAAAGGTTAAATTGGCATAAAAAAATTTAAACTATTTCAGCCAAATTAGAAGGTGGACCTTGGACAGAATACAGATCCACCTTCCATAATATGACCACTTTCCTTTCTTTGTAAATTAAACTCATTTCACAATAAATATAAATTAGTATGTTTAGTGTTGAGTTCTAAGATGTCTTATGTTGTTAGGAACCAAGAAAATTGAATTGAAAAGAAAGACCATTCTATCGCCAAGGGTTAGTGGAAGAGACATAGAAAAACTGTTTTCCAAAACCTGTGTAAGTGCAATCGTCTAATGCCTAAGTGAACCGCATTAACATAGCATTTTAAAAAATTCTTGAAAGTAAAATTCAACCTCCCCTTTTGTGTTTTCTGTGCATTTTACAGTAGCACATACCAAGTGTCATGAAGTTAAACAATAGATTGAGAAATAAGCAGGAAAAGGGAGTGCAAAACAACCACAAGCAAATAAATTCATAGTATCAAAACAAGTTTTAGGTGACCAGTGTCAAAAGCATTTATTAGCATAAACTGAAGTACAAATGTCACTTTCTTTAAAATGGGTAGCATTAGATTTGTTTCTGCATACAACATAGGGAATGCAAAGTCAAATAAGTTTGAGCTCTAAATATAGGCTTTTGTTTCTGAAGTTGTCTTTCACGATAGCTTTTTTTTACTGGTGTTCAGTCTTTTCACTGAAATTATGGGTTATTACAACATTCAAAGAAAATAAATCATAATGTTAAACTTCTTTAAATGAATAAAATATCATTTTGTCCAAAGGCAAAGATGTGTAAATAATCACATAAAGTAATATAGTATTAACATCACATCAAGACATACTGAAAAGTTTAAAACTCCTAACTTGATTCTGGACCACTTGAGATGCTGTTCTATAGCGCTCACGAATCAATCTTCCCGGCTCTCCTATTAACGGAAATTAGTAGAATGGTGCAATTCTATCAGTTACACATTGTGTACGTAAATATATGAGAATCAAACTTAAAGCTGAAAGCATGTACATAGTACACCCATTACGAGAAGATGGTGAGAATAAAGGGAAAGTAAACACTAAAATGAAAAACAAATTGGAATAACTCTATCAATCATTTTCTGGAGTTACATATGTAAGAACTAACAAACATCACAATGTTTCTATGCAATGAAAATAGACATTATTTTATGTTTACAGAAGCAAGTAGCTTACCAGCTCTCTCTGATTCCAGTTCCCCAGCAGACATAATTACAGGTTCAACTCCCATGGCCCGAAATACAAGTTCTGTTTGAAATGTTTTCCCTTGCCCTTTTCCTCCCCAAATACCTGAAAGAACATGAAGATAAAGGTCGACTTTTAAACTTTACTATATGTATTGGTTATACATGAAGCCTACAGATTTCTTTGGGGCATATCTTTACTTTCCCTTTTTTAACCTATTTTAATTTGAAATTATGTATCAGTGTGAAAATGCATATGACATTTTTGAGTAAGGCAAAATATTCTTAGTCGTAAATGTAAAAATCCACATCACTTTTTTGGCCTGATTCAACTTGAAATTATCCCTCGACTATAAATATGCGAAAAGGAACAATCGAAATTAATCCCAGGCCATCGTTATTTTATTTTCCATATATGGTTTAAGATAAGAAAATTATTCTCATGTTCGGTTTATACCTAGAATTAAAGGAACTTTAGCATTGAGGAGATGAACAATGTAGTTCTTCACAATGTGACATACTGCATCACAGAAAAAGAATGAGTTCTACAAGAAGGCAAAATAAATTTCTGTTTACCAAGCACTCTTACTGCATCAAAATGAGTTATGACATGTTCTTCACAATGTGCCATTTTCAGAGAACTTACCAACTTTGTCCTGTCAAACCAAAAGAAAAAGAAAAAGAAATTCACAGAACGAATCAAATTAAAGTAGTATAAAAGAAGGAAATGAAATGGAAAGAGTGTGTGTGTGAACTGAAGGGTTACCAAGAAGAGAGGCGCGATGTGATAATCGCCCTGAAGGTATTCAAAGGATCTGGTTACTTTCTGACGATAATCAAACACAATGTCCGCTGCACCACAAAATATATAACTTGTTTCCTTCATTCAATTGAAATTGATTTTGTTTATACTTTATAGACAAATATGTATGTATATTTAGAGAGTGAGAAGAGAATAGTTACAATCTTTGCCGAGAAAATTGCCGGCAAAAAGGTCATCGATGACTCCGGCACGCTGGCCAACGGCGATGTTCATGTTATCAGCCTCCTTGCCAAGCCTGTAGAGATAGTCTCTTCCATCAGCGTCTTTCGCTTCCCACGATGACTGCTTCGATAACCTCTTCTTCTTCTGCTTCTCATCCTTGTCTTCAATTTCATCACTGCTACTGCAACGAACACGGAATTGAGGTCTGAAATTGAATGCATGATGATGATGATGATGATGGTCTACCTTTGGAGTTGAAAGTGGAACTGGAACCCATAACGGTAACAGCTTCGCCATCTCATCTGTTCTGTTCCCACTTCTGTCATTGCCCGCCACATAACATCTTCAACTCAATCCATCATGTCCTTTTCAATCATTCTTTTTTCTCAATATTTTATTTAATACTTTCTTCTAATTTTCTTATTCCTTTTATCCACTTTTTACTTTTGGTTTTCAATAATTTATTTCACAAGCTTCTCAATAAATTTCTCGGAAAAATATTAGATGTTAAGAGAAGAATGTTATGTTACAGCATAAAATACTCCCAAGTTATAACTATGCACTTTCTCATATATTGTTGATAGATCAAGTGTCTTACTTTTATGCATTCTTCTCTTTAGTAACAAATAATAATGCTCTTTTTTTTATCTCCAACGTTAATTTAGTGTTTAGGTGTAGATGACTAATGGAGTATTACATCATCCGGCACGTTACAATTTATTTTCCTCTGGACTCCCTCCCATATATCTTAACTCTCACTCTTGTGTGTGCTTACTTCTCATAAAAGAAGTCTTCTTCCTATGTTGGATAGCTAAGATAGCTCAATATTTTCTGGGTAGCACTTTTATGTAATTTGTAGTCCTTATACTAAAAAACATGAACTTTCAATCTATTTTTAATCGCATTAGTTTTTGACATAATAATCTATGAGAGTACAAATAAAAAATAGGTTAATGTTTAAAGTGACCACTAGTAAAGGCATATTGAGATTGACAAATAGAAATTACAAATTTGTACGTGTATGCAAGAGAAAAGTAAAGCATGAAAGAATTAATTTGTATATGTATTTGGTTGGTGGTCTTGTTTGAATTGATGACAACAATCCAACATGTACAATAGAATGCATTGCATATGTATGGAAAAGTGATGAGAAAGTTCAGAGAATTAAAGAAGAGAGTAGAGGAGGAGATTGGACTAGAGTCCGGTATCATATATAAGGAACACCTTTGGAGGGGATCCAAGAGTCAGCATCCAAGAGATAGGAAGCAGTAAAAGGGAGTGCTTCGTTTGGGTGGCCAAGGACCTTAACACCGGGCCACTGAACTCTTCCATCAGTGTTAGATCCAGGCCCAATATTCTCAAACTCCACATAGGTTACCATCTCACTGGGCTGGCCTGGCATCTCTTCCCATCCTTTAGGATCCACTATGGAGTCTATGTAACACTGCAATATTGCCACTGTTGAATACCGCCTCAAAGGACGACCCAATGTTGCATACACCTCTGATTTACGACTCTCGTCCTCCGGCGACATGCGGAAATTGCATCTTTGGAATGTGAAACCTGTCTTCTCATTTGGATCCTCACGCGACTGGGCAGTGAACGTCACATACTCTCGAAAGCGTGCATAAACCATGCAGTCTTGAAACACTGCGGCTGCGTTGCCGTAGATGAAGTCGACTGTGCCATAGATGTAGCAGTTTTTGTAGAATTGCCGCCCGGAAACAGCCCACAATGTGTCTTCGAATCCTTCAATAGAACATTCGAAGAATACACTATTGTTTGCCTCGTTCCGGACGGTGACCGCAGCGCTTGCGTTTAGCCTCGCTGAGTTCACAAATCCAATGTTTTTGGCCATAAACTCTTCTCCACGGATATCTGCACACGCCACTTCAATTCAATTAAAAATTCCCATCAACACATACATACACGAGCTAGCTCAAAAAAATAATAATAATACACGAGCTAGCTCCGTAATTTCTTTTTAATTTTAGCAATTAGTTTTGTCTATTTATTTCAACTCTTGTTACAAACCAATTAGTTTTGCCAACTAACTACTCTAAATGCTGTTGTTCAACGTCAAATTGGACGTTCTCCAATCACCAGAGTTTTGGACAGAAACGTATAGAGTGATTGGTTAAAATTCAAAAAACTGAGCTAGTATTGTTTAGAGATGCAAATTTATATAAAAAGGGAAGAAGAGGAAAGATGCAAACCTGGACAGACTATTGCTATGTTAATTGCATGCATATGTTACCAGACATTTAAAACTAGTAACTAAACAAGGCTATTAATTACAAAGAAGAACGGCAACGAAATGGGGAATGGGAAGGTTTTTGTCTGATTATTATTATTAATTAAAAAGAAGATGAAGAATGAGTGAATATACATACATACATACATACATACCTATGGTGGAACCACTTTGGTGGCCAACAATTTTAGTGTGTTGAGAACCATGTCCAACGAGCTTAATATTAGTCTTGTGAGGAGGAATGAAAATGTACTCTTCATAAATACCAGCTCCAACATGAATGGTGTAAGGTTCTTCACTCAAATCCGGTGCGTTTCTAATAGCTTCGCCCACACTTGTATAATCTCCACTTCCATCCTTTGATACGATAATATTACCATGGCAACAACAACATGCCCAAACCCAAATTACAAACAATATCACCAACACTGCACTACTTCCTGAGTATTCCATTCGTTTTTTGTGTTTGGGAGACTGTTACTGGTGAGATATATTAAAACCCATATTAACTTGTTTACGCCTCCAATTAATTGTTTATGCCTCTTACCTTCACAGAGGAGAGGAGCTCAAGAGTAAAAATTTTAATATTCGACCATTCAGACGTACGAAAGATTACAAAGACGCTGTAAAAACAAAAATTAAGAAGAGCCATGAATTAAACTCCAAATATATATAATAATAACTTAATAACTTGGGTTGTTCGAGTTAGTTATCTAACTAGAATGTTTGTTTACGGTTGTGCAACAACCACAACTGCCTCTCACCTCTGTCATAGAAATAAGTCTTAATCTATTTACCTATACCTATTTTCTTTATTTTTTGCATTTTCACGTTGGAATGCTTAGTTGTCAACATATTGATGCTTCGTACTTGGCTTGGAATTAGCCTTAGAAATCTGTTTTAATTTTAATTTTGTTCAATTTTTATATATGGTATCTTTCATTGCGTCCATAATTAGAGTTCAATCTCAAAAAAGAAAATACCACTTAATAGGAATTTTTACTCTACATCTTTTTTTTTTGACGTGTACTCTACCTCTTTGCCATCACGGGGATTTAAAAATTCTTTATACTTTATTTAGGGTACAATTATATAATTGGTCGAGCAGCCACACCCACAAGTACCCGGTCCTTAAAAACGTTTAGAAGAGCTGTTATAATTTCAAAATAGACGCCACTAACTAAAAAATAGAATGCAAAAGAAAAAGCTTTGTAATGTTTGGTTATTTTCAACGTGATCCATTAGTGATACGAGAGCCGAAGAGGCTGCAAGATTTTATGATAAATGAATGAAAATTATGGAGATCAAAATAATAAATAATACAGTAAAAGCAAGCTCCTGATCAAAATTCAATATAATACAATGCTGAAAATTCCAATACAGTGCATTGCTCCTGATCACTTCAGGGTTTCTCCCACGCCATGTTGAATGCAGGCTGAAGATTTTTGTTTCTTTTTGAAATCTTTCAAACACACTGCTTACTACCTTTTCGAGTATAGAAAGGTAACATGGACAGCCACCACGCGCCAGCACTATATTTAGTCATCACCTGTACCAGATTTCACAAGCAAAATCAAAAAGAGTCTCATGCATATGTAAATAAAAATCTCTAAACATCCGTAGAAAAGTTTGAATTTATACTAGCAACTTTCCTATTGCAAAGCTACCAATCATCTGGTACACAGCTTGAACACGACGGAGTAGCCAAAAAGTGGACAGCCCATCTAGGGAATGACATTATAGTTACCAAAATGTAAACCCCTATATCTTTATTTTTACTAAGGCCTAAATGATTATCATATAGGGTTTGGTGAACAAGTTGCCATAGGCTTGATGCATGGATCTGCCATATGAATAAAATACATGGGTTCATTACTTCAGTCTTCTAAAAGCAAGAGATACAATTCCACTCTTGAACATGGGAGAGGGAAAAGTAACATTTGTAGCTCAAGCTTTTGTGGAAGAAAAAAAATCCTCCTACTGAAAGATAACCTAACTCTTTGTTTATCTCCAAATAAATTAGACAATAATTAAATATTTAGTTAATAAGAATAATATACAATCAAAGCTTGTATTAAACTAGACAATTTTTCCTTTTTTCTAATTTTTGCTTGTTCAGCAATCAAAATGACATGCGACACTGCCAAATCCCCTTTTGGAAAAGCATAGCCAAACTACACCGATTGTGCATCCTGTTTTAAAAAGCTCCAAACTAAATGTACAGAAAGTTCATACCACTTGACAAATAACATATGCATAACTTGAGAGGCAATGAGGAAAGCAACGACAGGTGAGTGGATATGTCGAACTACAAACTAGGTATGCTGGTTGGAAGATTTCTTATCTCTAGGAGAATTAGAATTCATATATAGCTTCCACCTGATGATAAAGTCTACTATGAATCAATGCAGTATATTTTCAGTAAACTCACCACTTTTAGGATCTACATGCACGAAAAAACTGGCAGCAACTATTAGATAGCATAGAATGAGCATCAAGCCTTTAAAATAATTTGAGGTTCCTTCCTGCAAGGATAAAAGCAATGTAAGGACGGTCATCACAGATATAAATATTAGTGGCAATTTGAAAAGGAAAAAAAAAAACAGTGTATACTTATTTTTTTAAAAGGATGGGGGTGGGGATTTTTAATTAATAGGGGGCAG
This sequence comes from Astragalus glycyphyllos, assembly GCA_963573325.1. Lineage (NCBI taxonomy): Eukaryota > Viridiplantae > Streptophyta > Magnoliopsida > Fabales > Fabaceae > Astragalus > Astragalus glycyphyllos. The sequence goes on from OY754311.1 coordinate 81,459,544, forward strand.
GGAAGCACTTAGGCTATACAAAGTATCTCCAAACGAATTAGAACACAGACCATTGAAATTACAAGGCTAGGCAGTCGTCACTCCACTAACATAAAAGAATGCAACAAAAAGCTTATGCATAGACTAAAAAGTAACTTTGAACCTAACCAGGCTGAATGAGAGACAAACCACAAATACCCTGAAACATTCAAGCCTTCCCAACATGTGTACTAAAACTCACATGACATTTGCTTTAAAAAGATAAGACACAAAATGAGATAATCAGAGCAAGAGAAATAAGACAATGTATCATTCAATGGAATGAGAAATTAAAACACTAGACATGCATTCTCGTGTGCGATGTTGCTCAAAGTTCCCGATATCCAAAAAGTAAAGCATCTATACAGATTATACTGTTGAAGTACCCGGTCTTCTCTTATCTCATTTTGTTTTGATACTTGATGAACTTAAGAGATGTCCAATGCCAAAATCACGTATTGATGCAAAACGAGTATTTAGCATGAAAAATTTGAGAAACGCGTGATGGAATCTCTGTCACATGCCATGTCCACTAACTTCTATCTAGTTTGTCCTTGAACCAAACCTTACTGCGAGAGGTTTGCTTTGATACCATTTGTAACGGTCCAAATTGCTTACCATCCCCTCAAACCAGCATGAGTCTTCTCAACGTGTTTTGTCCTCAGTCCTCGCTCACATGCTCCCTATGAACACCTCCAAGTAGGTGACATCCAAAATTGCTCACAGTCAAGTTACATTAACTTTGGAGTTCTTAGGTTATGGGCCAGGAAATATGATGATTCTTGTTGGCAAAGGAAATATCAATCAATTCTTTTAATTCATATTTTATCTGTACAATCTCATACATGTACAGCCTCATCAGGATCCCTCTTATTTTAATTTGAAATCAGTTCATTATCGTGTCTCTTCTCCAAAAATTCTTCCAAGAGACACTTCTTATCCATGCCTTGTCTTTTTATAGCAGTGATCACTCGTCGTCCCCCTCACTAGCCCCATGTGTCACATGAAACATTGATGAAGTTGGTAAAAATGCCGTGAGTTAGGCAAGAAGAGAGAGAGAAATAGAACTGAACAAGGTTGTATAGGCAAGATGAAAGTCATGAGGTGGCATTACTACAAGATTTTCCTATGACAACGACGGCGAAAAACTCAGAAGAAACAATTGGGTGGTGATGGAGAGAAAGCAGGAAGAGGGAGATAGTTTTTGGAGAAATTTCACCATTGGAAATAGGTCAACCAAGTAAGGATACACTAGGGTTGCCTCTCACTAGCTCTAGATATTACGTTATGAATTTGTTTGTTTTTGTTCTTATTCTCTCATGTAAATCTTGAATTTGACAACCTTGCATTCATGTTTTGGAAAAGGACAATAGTTACTTACTACTTTTGCCTAATTTAAAAATTAGGCTTCATAATCAATAACCGCATGAGAAGCTCCAAATATGACTTTTAAATCAAACAAATAATCAACTGAATTTTGAATTCAGAATTTTTCTAAATCCCCTCTATCTCTCTCTAGTCAATTGGAATTTCCATTCTACTCCAACATATTAGACATGAATTTTTGGCTTGATTCAACAAGTTAGAAGAGAACTAACTTTTGCTTATAATGGGGAGAAACATCAACAAATGCTGTCAACACAAATTCATAAGGGGCACATAAGAAATCACATACCTGCATCATAAATGCTACAACCAGCACAGTGATAAAAAGTGTGGCAGTCTCGAAGAGTTGAAAATTCAAGTCCATTTCTTTTCCCATGCACCATCCAACGACCACACAAAAGGGGATCTACAATTTTCAAGAGAATAAGAATCGACAAGCATCAAATAACTATTTGATATCAGTTCAAGGGCATACCACAAACTTAATAAACACGAAACATCTTATCAGACAGTGAAATCCAGACCAGTGTATTCACATAGAGAAATGTATACCCCAAATAAATATTTGATATCAGTTCAAGGCCATACCACAAACATAGATATCTGTGTTGATGATCCAACGGCAACTCCAATTGTGATATCCTGTGGACAAAATTGACCGTTAACAGATTAAACAATATTCATAGAATAAATGTATCATGTATGCTTTGAAAGACACTTACAAGCTTGTCCTTTACAGCAAACATGATTGCACTTGCATGCTCTGCAGCATTTCCTACAATTGGAAGCAAGATGACACTAATAAAAGCCACAGACATATTCAACGATTCCGATGCTCCCTGCAAGAGACCACAAACATAATATATTCATGAATCAGCTTAAGATTGAAAACAAGGTACTTATGCACAAAAATAGAGATAGTAGAGTTCTTTGTTGTCAACAAAGACAGAAAAAACATAGATATTTCAATGGTATACAATCTCCTATAACAAAGCAATCATAGCTCATTTTGTTGAAGTGGAATAATAAGGTCGAGGAAAAATAGTGCTTTAGAATCTGTTGGTTCTGTTACTGTTTAGTTTTTGGATCAGCTACGGTTTTTGGCAAGAATTAAAGTGTGTTTCACCTTCTTTGTGGCATCTTTCACTTTGGGTTTGGCCAGGGTAAACCCATAGGCATTTCTATATGAAACTAATCCCACAGGCACTGTTGTGACTAGTTACAAACCAAGAGGCCCTCCAAAAAATTGCCTTTGGTATTTGAATTTTGGTTCTCCCTTAGGAACACCAAACACAGCTAACTGACAAGTATGCCCAACACTTGGTTAGTATAAATACAAGTATAGAGTCAGTATTTTTTAATACTACTATACAGAGACTTATCATAATTTCTACAGATTTTAAACTTACATACATACATACATACATACATACATACAGATAGATATTGGAATGTACTTATGATTTCACTCAATATCTTCATTCATAAGTAGCCAAATGCTGCACCAACTTAGTTCTGTACGAAATACATGACTATGGATATGTTCTATGATCATAGTTTCCTCGAGAATATAATTAAATTAAGCAAAAGTTAAAACGAAGAAAAAATGAAGTCCCAAATTCGACATTCCACAAGATTAACAAAAAACAGAAGCATAATAATTGAGAAGTTCTGAAAGTGACTCTACAGCCATACCTGTATGGCATCCACAAGGTATCCAGACAATACCGATACCCATACTGTCAAAATAGCAAGCCATATTATCGCTTCCGATTGAGTTAATTCAAGTTCTTCCTCCTCATCAGAATTCTCATCAGTATCTCCTCCTTCCTATATTACAAGTATGAGATTAAGTGTAAAGGGACCATTGGATAATAGGGACAAACTCTTCTATATTTGAATATACATATATAATAAACTCTTCTATATTTGAATATACATATATAATAATAATAATAATAATAATAATAATAATAATAATAATTTGATTTGATATTCTGATCAACCAAAAAAGATTTTCCCAAAAAAAGTATAAACTTTGAACAATGAAAAATTCTGGTAAAAAAAAACAATAAAAAATGTTTCCCCTTTTCTAATGCAAGAACAAGAAGAATCCACCCACGCTGTGCAAAGTCACATACCTTCATCACACGTCTTAAAAGGAAGTTCAATTATACCAATTAGTGATACTATGTCGTGTAATTCAATTTAACAAAATAAAATGATTGTGGCCCTATGGTTTCCCCTGTAACTAACAGCATATATGCATGCACGCACACACACACACACACACAATTGAAATTATACATTACAAAACTAAGAAACAGTGGTACAAAAGAACTAACCTCATCAACTGCAGTATACAAATTTGGTTGACTTCTAAGTTGAAAGAAAAGGTAGCTTGCATAGGCGACTAGCATTATACAGCTACTAAATCTTGATAGAGAGAGGACGGACTTGCCAAGATGAACCTCAGAGTGAGTGAAGTGAAGCACAGCAGGAAATAATATTCCCATAACAGCCATCAACAGCAAGCCAGAATTGACAACGGCAGCAGCCTTGTTGAAAACCTGAAGTTTATGGGAGTGGACAATGCCACCAGTAAAGAATGCACAGCCAAGAACTAGGAGCATATTTGATAAGATAGAACCAAGTAAAGATTGCTGAACAACCCTAATCATATCGCTTTTCAATGCATAAATAGATATAATCATTTCAGTTGCATTGCCAAAGGTGGCATTAAGCAAACCCCCAACTGCAAATAGGAAGAAAAGTGAGTTTTGAAGTGAGAAAGATGATTGATGTGTAGTATAAGAGTATAAAAAGCAGAAGAAGCATACCTGTTGGTCCAGTGTAGAAGGCAAGTTGCCTGCATGAGAGATTAGATTAGATTAGATTAGATTGAAGATGAGATTTGATTGGAGAAGAGAAGAGGGACTTACTCGGTAGCATAACCCAAACGTTCTGCTAAAGGAGCAATACCCAATAAGGCGAAGAAGAAGACCCAACCATGGTTAGCGGTGATATAATGTAGCAAGATAGCCAAGGGACCAAAAGGTAGCAAGACGTTAATCTTGGCTCTAATTAAGACAATATATATACTCCTACTGATTCGTCTTGTCCGTGTGAGGTTGAAGAAAGATGAAGATGAAGAAGATGATTTGGGAAGGGGCAAAGGAAGTTCAGTCTCGAAATTGAAAGTGCGGTGGGAGGGTTTAGATGCAGAAGAAGGTGAAGAAGAAGCGAAAGGAGTCTCCTCATCGAAATCAGCTTCCATCTTCTCCTCCTCGGAACTCATCTGCAAGTCAAATAATAATTTAAAAATGTACAGATCGGATCAGATCAAAAAAAGAAAGAAAGAAAAGAGAGTTGGGTTGCCTGTGTAAGCAGCGTGAGCCAGGTCTGTCTCTCTCTGTGTGTGTGAGGTTTGGCGGCAATATAAACGAATAGAAGTGGAGCCCACAACAACACCACCACCACCACCACCCGCAACAGCTCTTGCTTGATCTTCTCTCTAGTATATGAATCTAGTTTTAGCACTGTAGTAAGTAATACTCTGGAATCTGGAATCTGGAAGTCAGGGAAGAAGGAAAGAAAGAAGAAAGAAAAGAAATAGTATTATTTGTTTGATTGATAATGGCGTTGGATGGCCGGCAAGTGGGAAGTCAGTCCGTCAGAGTCACACACACCTGCGAAGCTTCTGCGTTCTTTCTTTGCCTCTTCTTTTTTAATTATTTCTCATTAATCTCCTTAGTTAATGCTTTTTCTTTTTTCATACTCTCTCTTCCCCGCCTCTCTTACCAATCCCCAATTTTTGACATTCTCTCTCTCTCTCTCTTTTTATAAACTTTAATTTCATATATCATTTTCTTTTTAATTTGGTTGCTAAATTATAGAAATATACCATAAATACTTCATAAATTATTTTAAATCTACCAAATTATCATTTTCTCTTTTATTTTTAAAGTATTTAACAGACTAACTTGATAAACTGAAAAATAGTTTAAAGACTATTTATTGTATATCTATAATTCATGGACAAAATTTGAAAGAGAATGATAATATAGAGACCAACTTTAAGATTTGCTCTTTTTTTTATGGTGTCATTGGTGCGCAGTTTACACTGGTTTTGCAGATGACTAATCTACGTCGGAGAAACTGGCTAGCCACGAGCACCGTCTTTGCTGGCGCATATAATTCTCCCCTCCCAATAAGACTTTTGCCACACCCAATATTCGAAACCAATACCTTAGGGTGGAATCCGAAAGATTTACTCTTTTCGTTTACAATTATAATTTAGAGGTCCTTTAACTTCACAAAAATAGTAAAAAAAAACAAGTTTTTATTATTTAAATTATTATCTACACCATTAATGAAATGGCCTTAAATAAATAGTTCTATTCAAAATATAAGAAACAAAAAGTGTTTTTTTGCTTGTTCAGAATATAATAAAGAAACACTATTTTTACTATATATATATATATATATATATATATATATTAAATGATCAAATCCAATTTTATAATTATTTGAGTGGTGTAATTAATCAAAAGTATAAATTATCATGTAATAAAAATGATGTTTTTCCTTGTTTAAAAAAGAGTGTTTTTGGAAATGTGCTAACCTTTTATCTTTGTTAAATGGGAATAGATGAGTTCAAATTAAAACGCGTGGTATAGAGATTTGTTTATTAAATTGTTGATTGAGGGTAGGGAATTTGGATCATCTCCTTCTCTATTCCTCGACCATCATCTACACTCTCTATCTGATAAATTCCTATCATCTCTCTTACTCTCTCTCTCTCTCTTGTATATATTCATTGAGAAATGCTATTTTACCCAAATTATTTTTCCTGAAACTTTTCCAAAAACAATATTAGCCAATCAAGATAATCAAAAAAGAGGAGAGAGAGTATACTAAATTGTTAATTTGGCACTTGATATCACAAGTTTTTCCTCTATTTTCTAATTTGAACCACTATAGGGGTTTGGTCACTTTTGGAGGTGCAACGTTATTGTATATATGATCAGTGGCAGACCCACATGCAAGTGAAGGGGTTCGAAAAACGAAAAATATTGTTTACCACCCTATATAATATTTTTTGAACCCTTGAAAGTTTTAATTTGCACTAATAACCCAAGTTTTTCACCCAACCCAACACTCCATTTACTTCTCTCTCACCCTTGTGGCCTAATTGCTAAAATTTATTCTCTGTTCTCTCGCAGCTCTCTCTTCTCAATGGGGAAATTTGAGAATGAAGTAAAATGGGGGATTGACTTAGCATCTGAGCATGAAAAGTACTTCTAGATTTGTCGCAATGACGACTTAAAGACAGTAACTGCTATGGATGCGCTTTTCCCAAAGATATGTACCCCGCATATTTATAATTTTGAAGTTTCGACATTTGGTGCTTGGGAAAAACAACTATTGAAGCTCTACTAAGGAGAGTATAATTTTCTTTATACGGTCTTATAGCAAGAGAATTATTATCTCTATATTATTGTTAATTCTAGGGAAAGAGAATAATCATCTCTACAACAATGAATTTTTTTTAATTCATATTGTTTGGGAAAGGTTCTGGCTAGGAAAGACTTGGTACTTAAGTGTGTCCACTGTGACCACCTCTCTTTCCTGGGAACCTACTCGACAAGAATGAATTTTCTTAATTCATATTGCTACCGTTAGTGGTTAACGCTAACGGTTAATGATTTTAAATCATAGAATTGCTTTTTAGCAGTAACATTATTTTTTTGAAAAAACCTTTCAAAAAAAAAATTAAAAACGGAATTCAGTCAAAGGAACAACAACTGGAATGGAACCCCCCAAATTTCCCATATCCTAAACTTCAACTACCACCTAGAAATGACGTTGCTTCTCCATTTAATTGTTTCAATTGCGAGAGACCAGGTCATATGACACGCAAGTGTATGAACAGGCAAAACTCTGCCTCGCAGACTAACCTGACTGAATAGCAATTTGTTGCTATAATTTTTGAAATCAACATTGTTGGTGAATGCGAAGGTTGGTGGATGGTTACTGAGTATGTTTTGAACATACATACAGGTTGCTGAAAATAAGAAAAATATGTTGAGTCTGGTGAAAACTTTTTTTAAATAATGATGTTTTTTTAACGCTCACTTTGTCTATCGGAAGTTTTGTACACTATACAATTTTTACACGTGCTTGACTTTGACGCGTAAACAAACACATTCTTTTCAATAGATAGCTTTTTTCAAAAGTTATTTTCTTAAATGACTTAAGGAAAAAATTGTGATTTTAGTAGTGCAAGAATTTTCAAGACTTCACATAAATCAGTAAGGAAATCTAAGTATTAGCTTTGACTGACTCAGATATATGCGAATAAGATAGAATGTCAACCAGAAATGGAAAATGATAGTTTATCACTTTTATAATTGCTTTGACCACATTGTGAAAAATAAAAGTGAAGTGTTTGGCATATTCAAAGTTTTCCATTACAGCTTTTTGAAAATCAATTAAGGAGAAAGGTTAAGAGTTTTTATAGCGATTAAGGAACAGAGTATGATTCTCATTAATTTAATGGAATTATACATGAAACGACTGCACCATATTTTTCTGAAATGAATGGTACAGCAGAATGAAAAACCTTTATTGAATTGGTTTTTTGCTATTTTACTGAATTCTAGCACTTGATCTCTCGTGTGAAAATTTTTATAAATTGTTGGTTTTGTTGAATAGATTCGCCGAATCTAAAGAAATAAAAAATTTCCTTCAAAGATCTTGAAGAAAAGAAACCCATCCTCTCTTATGTTTGAATTTGGGATTGTTTGGCTTATGTCACAATTCCAAAAAGAGTTAAACTCGCAAGTAGAGTCTATGAATGTGTATTCATTGGGTATGCAGTAAATAGTAAAGCATATAGGTTTTATGACCTTAACGCAAAAGTGATCATTGAGTCAAACGATGTTGACTTCTATGAAAGTAGATTCCCTTTTAAATCAAGAAATAGTGGGGGCAGCGAAACTGGTCAAATTTCTATGCCTAGGAGCGTTGAAAACAACGTAAAAGGGAAATAGAGCCACGAAGAGGTAAGAGAGCACGTGTTGCTCACTACAAGAATTACTTGCATTACTGGCTGAACATTTCTGGCGGAATCAGTCTGCCAGTAAGTTTTCTGGCAGAATTTGGCAATTTCTGGCGGATTTATCCTGCCAGTACGTTTCTGGCGGATCTTATAACATTTCTGGCGGATTTAAACCGCCAGTATATTTACTGGCGGGATTTTTATGCATTTCTGGCGGAATTTGGTTGGGATATTAAAAATATTTTTTAAATAAACATATCCGCCAATATTTGCCGTTACTGGCGGATTGGTTATAAAATTTGAAATTTAAATATCAGCCAGTAGATGCAATTACTGGCGGAATTATCAGCCACAAAGCTACCCTCGAAATGCGCATTGACCAGAATTTAAAATTCCGCCAGTAATTGCAGTTACTGGCGGATTGGTATTGGTCCCATCGATGACTGAATATGATTCCACCAGTAATTGCACTTTCTGGCCGAATTTGAAATCCGCCAGTAATGCATTGAATCTGCCAGTAATTGCACTTTCTGGCCGAATTTGAAATCCGCCAGTAATGCATTGAATCCGTCAGTAATGCATTGAATCCGCCTGTAACGTGTTCAATCCGCCAGTAATGCATTGAATTCGCCAGTAATTGCACTTTCTGGCCGAATTTGAAATCCGCCAGTAATGCCTTGAATCCGTCAGTAATTGCACTTTCTGGCCGAATTTGAAATCCGCCAGTAATGCATTGAATCCGCCAGTAACGTGTTCAATCCGCCATTAACGTGTGCAGTTCGCCAGTAATGGCAATCCACCACCTGTTCCGCCAGTAATGCGTCCGCCACTAATGGTCTTTTCTGGCGGAATTTATTGGTAGCCTCGAAAACAAATAAAATTCCACCAGTATTGCTACGTTTCTGGCGGATTATCAACTATAGCCGTTGGTTTTTCACCTATTTATAACTTCTCAGTTTCTCAAATCATTCATCTTCATTTTTCTCCCATCTTCATTTTTCTCAAACTTCTCTTCTCTTCTCTTCTCATCAGCAGCAACTCCACAACCTCATCAGCAGCTCCAGCAACCCCAACAACAGTTCAACACAAACACCAACACTGATACTTATTTTAATGGTTTGCAGATGACGACAACAACAACAACAGCTTGGGAGACTACTATGGAGATAACTAGTAGTCTTATTGGATATTTTAATTTGCATTTGTAATGAATATTTCAATTTATATTTTGTTATGGATATTTTAATTAGTACTTTGTTGAATGGAATTTATGAAAATTTTATCATTATGAAAAATTATTTGATTATTGTTTTATTTTTTGAATTAAATAAACGAATTAAAAAATAGTTTTTAAAAAAACAAATTAAAATATTTAAATAATATTTATTTTAAATCAACGAATTTTAAAATAATTTTAAAAAAACACATTTTAAAAATACTTTTTTTAAAAAAATAAAATACATTACTGGCGGAATTGTGTTGTTTACTGGTGAATTTTCAGCCAGTAATTACTGGCAGATTTTCAGCCAGTAGTTACTGGCGGATTTACTGGCAGAAAATCCGCCACTAATTACTGGCAGAAAATCCGCTAGTAAATCCCTCGGTAATTACTGGCCGAAAATCCGCCAGTAATTACTGGCTGAAAAAACGCCAATAAATCCCCCAGTAATTACTGGCCGAAAATCCGACAGTAACCGTTACCAGCGGCCGTTTTTCTGGCGGATTAAATCCGCCAGTAATGTCCTATTTCTGGCGGATTTTAACCATTACTGGGGGATTGGGTCAGCTAGTAATACACGAAATTCTTGTAGTGGCTAAAGAATATAGAACCTATTATACGGTCCATAAACTAGAGGAGGATACATATAACATTCAAGAAGCTTGTCTTCTTGGATGCAGATTTATGGCAAGAAGTCATAAAGCAACGAGATGGATTTTCTAGAGTCTAACAAGACATGGCACTTATTTGACTTGCCTCCTGGTTGCAAACCGTTCGGTTGTAAATGGATTTTGAAAAAGAAACTAAATCTCGATTGTACTGTTGATAAATACAAGGCCCGCCTTGTAGCCAGAGGTTTTAGACAAAGAGAGAATATAGATTTCTTCGACAAATTTTCATCTGTCACTAGAATTACATCTATAAGGGTACTAATTTCACAGGCCGCTATTTATAATTTGGAAGTACACCAAATGGATGTAAAAATCATTTTTTTAAATGTGAATTGGAATAAGAAATCTATATGGAGCAACCTGAAGGTCTTGTAATACATGGGCAAGAACACAAGGTCTGTAACTTGGATAAGTCTCTGTGTGGTCTCAAACAAGCTCCCAAACAGTGGCATTAGAAGTTTGATAATTTGATTATATCGAATGAGTTTAAAGTGAACGAAAGTGACAAATGCATTTATTACAAAAACGAGAATGACAGTTGCACTATCATATGTCTCTATGTAGACGACTTACTCATATTTGGATCAAACATTCATGCTGTAAATAAAGTGAAATCATTGTTGTGCAACAACTTTGATATGAAAGACCTCGGAGAAGCAAGTGTATTACCTTGGTATTAAGAATAGTAGGTCCGATAAATGAAATTTTTTTGGATTGACCTCATTATATTGAGAAGATCTTAAAGAAATATAATTACTTTGGTAGTAAACCTTCCTGCTCACCATACGATCCAATTGTCAAACCTTTTAAGAGCACCGGTAACAGTGTTAGACTAACAGAATATGCGAGGGTCATTGGCAGCCTAAGGAATGCCACTGATTGTACTAGACCTGACATCGCCTATGTCGTGGGAATGCTGTGCAGGTTTACCAGTCGATCTAGTATAGAGCATTGACACACTATTGAGAGAGTCATGTGATACCTTAAAAGGACCATGAATCTCGAAATACATTATCAGAGATTTCCAACTGTACTTGAAGGATACAGTAATGTTGTTTGGAATACTCTATCAGATGATTCCAAAACGACTAGTGACTATATATTTAGTATATATGGTGTTATTGTCTCCTGGAAATCTAACAAGTAGATCATTTTGGTTCAGTCCACTATGGATTCTGAAATGATAGCATTGGCATCCGCCAGTGAAGAAGCTAGTTGGTTGAAATGCTTACTAGCAGAGATTCCTTATGGGAAAACCGACGCAATTGTGTTGATCCATTGCGATAGTACTGCGGCTATTGCAAAATAAAGAATCGTTATTACAATGATAAAAGACGACAAATATTTCGTAGGAACAACATTGTTAGAGAAATTCTCTTAAAATGAGCTGTAAGAGTGGATCATGTACGCACTGATTAGAACTTAGGCGATCCTTTGACGAAATGATTAGTGATCCAAAACATCTAGGAGATAGAACTTTCGTAGGAAAAGAAGTGTCACTACTTCTCTTGGAAGTGGACTTCTTAATACAAGAGGATAATTAATTAATAGACGGGAGAAAGAAGAAGATTGAAGCAGATTAAGAAACTGATTCTAATTGCTCTTTTTTTTTTCATTCATTACAATCGTTGAGTTTATATATAAAACTATTTTTCCTAAAATAGAAACTAAAAATAACAAATGAATATAAACCATAAAAGATAAATGGTTTATTTCTTCATTAATGTAAACCATTAACTTTGATCAGTTTAAAACTAAATGTTTTAAACCATAAAAGTTTTAATGGTTTAAATTATTGTGATAATATAATATGATATATTTAATATCATATTGCGTAAGATACGAAGATCCTCCTGGATCATGGCTCCCCCATTTAGAATCCTTGAGCTCCTGTTCAAGGTATGTTGAGATGAGGAAACTCTGTAACTGCCTTTGTTCGTAGGTACCACTTGGATTTGCTGGGAAGTTGACCTTTTCTTCCAATGCGAAAAGTCTCATACTTGCTATTTCGGTTTTCACGAACTTTCTGCTCTAAGATACAGTCCTCCTTTAATGGATCTTCTCGTTCCATCTTCAAGTCATCAACTGAAGGAAGATGGTGAGCTGGAAATAGATAGCATTGTGCAAGTATACACAGTCACAAGTTATAGTATAAAAGATCGAACCCACAGAGATTGGATTAACTCTTATGCGTTGTTGTAAAGAAAGGCAAACTAGTGTGACTACACTATTCAAAATGTTTTGGTTTTGGTTGAAGTTGAAATGAAAATAAATAAACAGAAAGTAAGTAAATTGTGTAAGAAATCAGTTGAGAATGAGAGTTGGGATGTTTTCACAAACTAAATCACTCTTGAGAATATTGTGTTTTCTTGTGGTGCAATTGCACTTAGTGCAGTTGCATCAGTGTGTGCTGGTCAGCTACTTTCGTCAGAGTTTCGTTATAAGCTCTATATGATCCTGTTTTTTTGCGGTAAAGAGTAGGGTTGTCAGTGCCTCTCTCGCCCCCTTACAGATGATCCAAGTTGCTTAAATAAGTACACTCTTGTATCTTAAGATCTCTACACTTTTGTTGTAAGGACTATGTTAATCTTAAGCTAAGAATTAACATGGAATTAACAAGCTAACTTTGTTAAAACAAGTTTAACAAGAAGCTTTATTAAACACTTATCCTTACTTAGTTCTTGATTTCTAGTTATAAGCCAATTAAGTGAATATAACTCTACTTGTTCTAAGTGATCAATATTAAAACAAGATTAAGAATTTAAACACAAGAACTAAAGTGCACACCACTTGAAAACACAATAACTTTCCTCAAAAGATCATTGGAAAGCTAGAACATCCAAACTCAAAAGAGTTTAGCTCTTGATGAGCATGATAAAGCAAATATAAGTGAATGAAAGCATATTGCAATAAAGAGAAGTACAAGAGAATTCAAAAGAGTAACAAATGGAAAACTCTTGCATATATTTGCTTACAACTAATTTCTTGCACCTATTAGCTCTTTGAAGAAGTGGAGATAGAAGTTGTAAACTTCCTCTTACCTTCCTCTCAAACTAACACTATGAAACTATAAGAAAATAAAACTTTAAAACTAAGAAAAACTAAAAATAAAAAGAGTATATGATATATGATATGATTCTCTACAATTTGGAATATTTTTAAGTGAGGAATTTGAGTCCTATTTATAGCCTTGGAGATTTCCTTCATGTTGAGGTTTCCTTGCTGAGTTAAGTTAACCAAACCATGGTTACTTTTTAAAAGTTGAAGATCAGCTTGGCTTTCAACACTCATCCTTAATTTGGGGTCCAACAAATGGTTGCCACATGTCTTGTAAGATAGATCTTTGTGAAGCCTTTTTGATTGTAGGCGCCTCCTTTGCAAGTGGCCATGTGTTCCCATGTGACTTCTGAGCTAGCAGCAATCCAACTAAGCATTATGGCAATGGTAAGAATTGAGGTGCTTCCAATGTGGGGTTGTGAGCTGCTTCGGTACAGAGTGGTGCAGTTGCACCAAGTGCAATTGCACTGCCTGGTGCAGTTGCATCAACTGGTGCAATTGCACTAAACTGCGGCTGCACTGAACAAACACATCAAACATACCAATATACAATAAAATGCTAAGTTATGGACTTCTCTTATCTGTAAACCATAAATGTTGTTATTTTATTCATACTAACATATTTAACATATAATAGATTTGATATTGGGCATTTATCTAAGTGAAAAAGCACAAATAACTCTATATAAAATAGAGTTATCACACCCCCAAACTTAAATCGTTGCTTGTCCTCAAGCAATGACTAAAAGAAAATACAAATAAGATTTCCAGAATCAAGAAGAACAGATCAGCTCATATCTCTTTCACAGAATTTTTTTTTTTTTTTTTCAATAAATGCAACTCATGAACTTCATTTTTCAGAAACTTTCGTCTTTTGTGCCTTTGAATTTCAAAACATCCAAAGTTATTAAAACTCATTTGTGTGAGTGTGTGCCCCACTGAGATTCAATCAGTTCCAAAACTAAGTAACAAGTTTTTCCTAGCCTTTTGAAAAATTTAGATCACGTTTGGTCAAAACAAAGATGTTTCAAAATATAGAGTAGACTAACAAAGTCCTCAAGAGTGGGGGCCTTAAGCACAACAAAGGGCTTGGATAGAGTATTTCAAAATGTTGAGTCAATGCACTTTTTGTATTTCTGGTGGTTCTTTTTCTTGATGCAAATGCAGTGAGTGCAAGTGCATTGTTTTTCTGAGGTGCAATTGCACTAGATTTTTTTCTTTTCAAGACTTCTAGCTAATATTGCCCTCCTCACTGTCCTCCTTATGCATACTTTTTTCCTTTGGTCAGTTCTGTCTTCTTTTTTTTTTTTTTTTTTTTCTTTGAATTTTTCTTTTTTTTCTGACCAAATGCACTTATTGGAACAGGTACAGTTTATGACTCAGGCAATAAAGCTTTCTTTCATTTTGAGCTCTTTTGGTAACCTATATGTATTGACTACTCTAAGTTTTTCATACTCAAGCCTTTGTATTCATAAAAATTCCCCCAAACTTATTTCTTTAAGCTCTTCTATATTTTTAATAAAAATTTGTTTTTGACCTTAGTTTTCTCAAAATCCCTCTTGCATCAGATAGCTTATCACATAGTAAGGTTTTTTTCAAAACTCAATTTTGATGTGTCAAAGTGATAATAACTATGGTCATTTTTGGAAAAATAAGGCTTCTTTTTCTTTTTCTTTTGTTCATCATTAAAAATCAATTCGTAAATTGCATTTTTCTTTAAGTTTTTGAAAATAATAAGCTGATCATGCTTCAAGATTCATCAAATCTTCAAAATATTAGTTAATTAAATACTTTGTTAAGTAAATCTAAAACAAATTAAAATATGACACTTATTAACAAAACACACATACTAGACACAACAATTGAAACAAACACACATAAGATAAATACTAACACATGCATGAAAAGTTTTGATGTTCTCCCCCCAACTTAAAAGTGAGCAGTGTCCTCACTGCTCTTTAAGTTGAGTTTTCAAAAGAAATTTGTTCAAAATGGGGGAGGGGGGTTAATACATGTGGGATTAAAACAGATAACATAGTTATATAAGTTCATAAAGTACTGAAAATATTTAAAAACAACATTTAAAATTACTCGGGTTTTGCTCCAGATCTGAGTCTGTTGCTAGCCCTTGTTGCTGCTCTTTTGACTTGTAATTTCTTTGGCCTCTTTGCTGCTGCTGCCTTGGATGCAGTTGTTCCAGGCTCAGTTGGTTTTGTTGTTGTCTTCTCTGCTTCAGGTGGTGCATCAGCACCAATTGTTTCTGTTGGTGCAGTTGCACCAAGTGCAACTGCACTGCTCTGATCAGCAACTTCTTGTGGTTGCTTCTCCTTTGCAGCAGTTTCTTCAGTGATTGATTTTTGACCTCTTTCTTTCTCCTTGGCTTGTTGTTTTTGACCTTCCTCCACTTCCTTTGCGTGCACTTCAGATGTTTCTTTAGCCTTTCCTTTTTCACCAGATTTATCCACCTCCTTTTCAGCTTTTCCTGTTGTTGGGGTTTCCTGAGCAATTCCAGCTGCCTCAGCAATTCCTAGGAGGATTCTTGCAGATTCTTGACTCCTTTTGTCTGCTAATTCCTTCAGCACTACAGCAATCGTGTCATGCACATCTGTTGAGTAGGTGGTGACTGTTGGAATTTGCTGGGATGCAACTGCACTTGATGCTGTAGCACTAGGTGCAGTTGCACTAGTTGCTGCTTTTTCAGGACCTCCAATTCCAGTTTCTTCCCCTGGTTCTTCATTGATAACCTGCAAGTTTTCTTTCAAAATATTGGGGTTAGTTGGAATAACAGTGGTCTCTGGTTGTGTTGGTGGGGTTGGTTCTTTTGGAGTTGGTGATTTGTGTTGTGGTGATTGAATTGGTGAAATGGATGGGGATTTTTCTTGTCCTGGGGTGATTTGTGTTTGTTGCTTGGATTGGGTTGCTTTGGTGAGGAGTGGCTCTAATGGATTTTTAGCAGCCTTCTTCTTCCTTAACATTTCCTCCATGGTCAAATCTAAATCAGATATAGTTTCATCACTTTCCTCATCTTCATTTCTCTCCATTTCTTTCACTATTTTAACAGTTTCTGGGTCTTCATCAGTATCCTCCAAGTCTTCATCCAGAACTTCCTTCAATTTCTTTTTCTTTCCCTTTTCTTTTCCTTTGGTCTCCCTCTTTCTTTTCAATACTTTCTTCTTCTTTTCTTCTTTTTCACTCTCCTCTTTTTCTTTATCTTCTTCTTCTTCAAATACCCAGGATGGAAATTCTGGGGTGTCTAACACTGTGGGTAATTGAGAAATTTCCAAAAGCCTTTGTTGTAGCCATTCATGCTGTTCTTGTTGGAACTTCCAAAGTGACCTCCATATGGTGCTGAATGACAGTGCAGAAGCACTGCTTGCTGCTCTGATTTTGGAATGCATTTCCTCATTATTTGATCTGGACACATCTTATACAGATAGGGTTCATCCCAATAGTATTGCTTGATTATGTGGAAGAATCTCCTTCTTTGTTGATAGCTCATGTCCTTTGGTATTATTCTACTCACAAGGAAATTGACTATGTCAGCATACCATGGTGCAGTTGCACTTGGTGTAATTGCACTGGCTGGTGCAATTGCACTTATTGCACAAGCACTTATTGTATTATTGGTAATTGCCAACAACTTCTCATCTGGAAAATTCTCCTTGATTTCTTGTGTACCTGCATTTTCACTTTCTAATCTAGATAAATGGTCAGCCACTTGGTTCTCCACCCCCTTTTTGTCTTTAATCTCAAGATCAAATTCTTGAAGGAGGAGAATCCATCTAATTAGCCTTGGTTTTGCATCCTTCTTTGCAAGCAAATACTTGATGGAAGAATGGTCAGTATAAACAATAACTTTAGTGCCAATCAAGTAGGATCTAAACTTATCAAATGCAAATACAACAGCTAATAACTCTTTCTCTGTCACAGTATAATTCATTTGAGCTTCAATAAGTGTTCTGCTAGCATAATAAATTGAGTGAAAGATTTTATCATACCTTTGCCCTAGGACAGCTCCTACTGCAAAGTCACTAGCATCACACATGAGTTCAAAGGGCCTGCTCCAATCTGGTGTTACTATCACTGGTGCAGTTACCAGTGCCTTTTTAAGCTTTTGAAATGCTTCCATACAGAGTTCATCAAAGTGAAATTGTGTATCTAATTGTAAAAGAGTACACAATGGTTTAGAAATTTTTGAAAAATCTTTGATGAATCTTCTATAGAAGCCAGCATGGCCTAAGAAGCTTCTGATTCCTTTGACAGTTGATGGAGGTGGCAGCTTCTCAATGACTTCAATTTTAGCCTTGTCTACTTCCAACCCTTTCTTTGATACCTTATGCCCAAGCACAATGCCTTCTTGTACCATGAAATGACATTTTTCCCAATTGAGCACCAGATTGGTGTCTTCACATCTTTGGAGAATTTTTTCTAAATTTGACAAACACAATGGAAATGTTTCTCCAAAAACTGAAAAGTCATCCATGAAAACTTCCATTGATTGCTCAATGAAGTCAGAAAATATAGACATCATACATCTTTGAAAAGTAGCAGGTGCATTACAAAGTCCAAAAGGCATCCTTCTAAATGCAAAGGTACCATAGGGACATGTAAAAGTAGTTTTTTGTTGATCCTTAGGTTCTATTGCAATTTGATTGTAACCTGAATAACCATCTAAGAAACAATAAAACTCTTTTCCTGCTAACCTATCTAACATTTGGTCAATGAAGGGTAAAGGAAAGTGATCCTTCTTTGTGGCCTTATTGAGTTTTCTGTAATCCATACAGATCCTCCAACCTGTGACAGTCCTAGTTGGTATCAACTCATTCTTTTCATTGGCTATTACTGTCACACCCCCTTTTTTAGGAACACATTGTACAGGGCTTACCCATGCACTATCTGATATGGGGTATATGATTCCAGCATCTAGCCACTTAATTATTTCTTTCTTTACAACCTCTTTCATTATTGGATTTAGCCTTCTTTGTCCTTCTATGTAATTTTTAGAATTCTCTTCTAAAATTATCCTATGCATGCAAATTGAAGGGCTAATTCCTTTTATGTCTGCCATCTGCCAACCTATAGCTTTCTTATGCTTTTTTAAAGTACTAATGAGATCATTTTCCTGCTCTAATGATAGCTCAGATGATATGATAACCGGAAGTGTATCACCTTCTCCTAAGAAAGCATATTTTAAATGTTGAGGCAGTTCTTTCAATTCTAATTTGGGAGATTGTTCAATTGAGGGTAAATTTTGTTTAAGGTTAGGGTCTTCTAAATTAAGAGATTCATAAGTTCTAGCCCATACCTTAGGTGTTGGTTCTTCCTTTGGCAGTATGTCTTTTTCCAGCATTTCTTCTTCAGGAAGTGCATTTGCATCAGGTGCAAGTGCACTGGTAAGATGATCATACTGCTTGTTGAACTGCTTTTGCACCAAATGATCAAGAGAGATAATTGCTGAACATTCTTCACTTTCCTCTGCAGGATAATTCAGAGCATTCATTACATTGAATTTCACCTCTTGATCATTTACTCTCATGGTTAGTTCTCCTTTTTGCACATCAATCAATGTTTTCCCAGTTGCTAAGAATGGCCTTCCAAGAATAACTGGTACTTCTTCATCTGCAACAAAGTCAAGAATAACAAAATCTACAGGAAATACAAATTTGTCAACCTTTACCAAGATATCTTCAATGATTCCTTCTGGGTAAGCTATTGACCTGTCTGCAAGTGACAATGTTAAAGATGTAGGCTTAGCATGTCCAATTCCTAACTGTGTAAAGACAGATTTAGGCATCAAGTTGATGCTTGCTCCTAAATCACACAATGCACGACCTGTATAGTAATTACCTATTGAGAATGGAATTGTAAAGCTACCTGGATCTTTCAATTTTCTTGGAATTTTGTTTTGCAAAATCAAACTACATTCTTTGGACAAAGCAACTGTTTCAAATTCACCTAATCTTCTTCTTTTTGAAAGAACATCTTTCATGAATTTAGCATAATTAGGCATTAGTTGCAATGCTTCAATCAAGGGAACATTAATATGCAATTGCTTTAGAACATTTAAAAACTTACTGAATTGCTTCTCCTCATGTGCCTTTTTTAATCTTTGAGGAAAAGGAGGAGGAGGATATTCAGGAACTAACCTTGGAGTTGGAACTTTATGAGATGCAGATGCATCAGGTGCTTCTGCATTTTGAGAACTTTTTTCATTTTTATTTTCTTCTCCCTTACCTGTACCTTCATTCTCACTAGGTTCTGCAAGATCTTTCCCATTTCTGAGAGAGATAGCTTTGACCTGTTCTTTACCTGGCCTCTGAGATGGACTTGCTTCTGTATTGGATGGTAATGTACCTGTTGGTCTTTGATACAGAGCAGTTGCTAACTGACCTACTTGATTCTCCAGATTTTTAATTGAAGCTTCATGAGCTTGCCTAGCTGTTCTGGTTTCACTAATGAAAGATTTGAGCAAACCTTCTAAGGAGTTTTCAGTAGCAGGTTGTTGTTGTTGTGGCCTTTGGTAGTTCTGAGATTGAAATCTTGGTGGAAGGGTTGGTGCAGCTGCACTAGGTGCAGGTGCACTAGTATTGTTCCATCTGAAGTTTGGATGGTCCTTCCAACCAGCATTATAGGTATTGGAGTAAGGGTTGTTATTCCTATTATAACTTACATAATTTACAGAGACAGGGTTGCTAGGACATTCTTCATAAAGGTGACCTCCTCCACAATAAACACAACTTACAGCTCCTGGAGGGGCTTGTTCTATTGCTGCTGCAGTGTTCTCAATTGGTGCAGCTGCACTAGATGCAGTTGCACTGGTTGTGGTGAAGTTTTTGAACATGTTTGCTAGTGAGGCTACTTGAGCAGATAGGGCTGATATTTCACTAATTTCATGTACCCCTGATGATTTCTTTTGGGTACTTACCCTCTCAGTAGGCCAACTAGAACTATTAGTAGCTATTCTATCAATCAATTCACATGCTTCATTATAAGACAGATTTAACATAACACCACCAGATGATGCATCAAGCATTATTCTAGTTTGTGGTTCCAAACCATTATAAAATGTTTCCATCTGAATAATAACTGGAAGACCATGGTGTGGACATTTTCTTAAAAGTTCTTTCCATCTTTCCCATGCTTCAAACAATGATTCAGATTCTTTTTGTCTAAAAGATGTAATATCATTTCTCATTCTGGCATTTTTGATAGGTGGGAAATATTTTGACAAAAACTTTTCAGCCATTTCATTCCATGTATGAATAGAATTAGGCTCCAATGAGTTTAACCATGATTTAGCCTTATCTTTCAAAGAATATGGAAATAGCTTAAGTCTAAATGCATCTTCACTAACACCAGGTATGATAAAGTTACTACATATTTCTAAAAACTGTTTTAAATGCTCATGGGGATCCTCATGAGGATGTCCACCATATTGACCAATTGTTTGTAACATTTGAAACATCATAGGTTTAAATTCAAAATGGATAGCTTCTATGTGAGGTCTTGCTATGCTTGTTTGCATGTTTTGATGATCAAACATAGCATAATCTCTCATAGGTCTATCTCTATCATTAATCATACCTATTGGTCCCATGTGAATGAATTAATTTCTGTGATCTGCTTCAGCATCTGCTTGTGATCCAGGACCACCTCTGACTGAGGCTGGTCTTGAGCCTTCTCCTTCACCTTGTTGAGACATGGTATTGCTGCAACTTTGAAGTCTTTGTTTCTGGAGTTTTCGCAACCTTCTAAACTGTCTTTCTATCTCTGGATTATACTCAAATTCTGGTGATCTGTCTCTGGGCATAAGCTAGTGCAGTTGCACTAGGTGTAAATGCACCTGTTTCTGCACAGAAAAATACCAGAATAACAAAACAAATAAAAAATAAACACTAATCTACTATCTTTAAAACAACAAAAATTAATGACAATCCCCGGCAGCGGCGCCAAAAACTTGGTGTTGTGGAAATAGATAGCATTGTGCAAGTATACACAGTCACAAGTTATAGTATAAAAGATCGAACCCACAGAGATTGGATTAACTCTTATGCATTGTTGTAAAGAAAGGCAAACTAGTGTGACTACACTATTCAAAATGTTTTGGTTTTGGTTGAAGTTGAAATGAAAATAAATAAACAGAAAGTAAGTAAATTGTGTAAGAAATCAGTTGAGAATGAGAGTTGGGATGTTTTCACAAACTAAATCACTCTTGAGAATATTGTGTTTTCTTGTGGTGCAATTGCACTTAGTGCAGTTGCATCAGTGTGTGCTGGTCAGCTACTTTCGTCAGAGTTTCGTTATAAACTCTATATGATCCTGTTTTTTTGCGGTAAAGAGTAGGGTTGTCAGTGCCTCTCTCGCCCCCTTACAGATGATCCAAGTTGCTTAAATAAGTACACTCTTGTATCTTAAGATCTCTACACTTTTGTTGTAAGGACTATGTTAATCTTAAGCTAAGAATTAACATGGAATTAACAAGCTAACTTTGTTAAAACAAGTTTAACAAGAAGCTTTATTAAACACTTATCCTTACTTAGTTCTTGATTTCTAGTTATAAGCCAATTAAGTGAATATAACTCTACTTGTTCTAAGTGATCAATATTAAAACAAGATTAAGAATTTAAACACAAGAACTAAAGTGCACACCACTTGAAAACACAATAACTTTCCTCAAAAGATCATTGGAAAGCTAGAACATCCAAACTCAAAAGAGTTTAGCTCTTGATGAGCATGATAAAGCAAATATAAGTGAATGAAAGCATATTGCAATAAAGAGAAGTACAAGAGAATTCAAAAGAGTAACAAATGGAAAACTCTTGCATATATTTGCTTACAACTAATTTCTTGCACCTATTAGCTCTTTGAAGAAGTGGAGATAGAAGTTGTAAACTTCCTCTTACCTTCCTCTCAAACTAACACTATGAAACTATAAGAAAATAAAACTTTAAAACTAAGAAAAACTAAAAATAAAAAGAGTATATGATATATGATATGATTCTCTACAATTTGGAATATTTTTAAGTGAGGAATTTGAGTCCTATTTATAGCCTTGGAGATTTCCTTCATGTTGAGGTTTCCTTGCTGAGTTAAGTTAACCAAACCATGGTTACTTTTTAAAAGTTGAAGATCAGCTTGGCTTTCAACACTCATCCTTAATTTGGGGTCCAACAAATGGTTGCCACATGTCTTGTAAGATAGATCTTTGTGAAGCCTTTTTGATTGTAGGCGCCTCCTTTGCAAGTGGCCATGTGTTCCCATGTGACTTCTGAGCTAGCAGCAATCCAACTAAGCATTATGGCAATGGTAAGAATTGAGGTGCTTCCAATGTGGGGTTGTGAGCTGCTTCGGTACAGAGTGGTGCAGTTGCACCAAGTGCAATTGCACTGCCTGGTGCAGTTGCATCAACTGGTGCAATTGCACTAAACTGCGGCTGCACTGAACAAACACATCAAACATACCAATATACAATAAAATGCTAAGTTATGGACTTCTCTTATCTGTAAACCATAAATGTTGTTATTTTATTCATACTAACATATTTAACATATAATAGATTTGATATTGGGCATTTATCTAAGTGAAAAAGCACAAATAACTCTATATAAAATAGAGTTATCAGAAGACGAGTATCTTCATTAGGATCATCATCCAATAGAGATGGTTCAAAAAGCTTCAAATTCTCGGCATTAATGACCGAGTACATATGCATATATGGTGGTAGGTCAAGCTGGAAAGCATTGTCACCGATTTGTTTGATGATCTTGAACGGTCCATAGCGAATAGGCTTGAGTTTCTTTCCTTCACCTTGTAACCGCTCTTTACCAAGGTGTAGCCATACTAGGTCACCTTCTTGAAATGTACACGGAACACGATGCTTATCATGTCGGGTTTTATAGCGTTGCTGAGAGCGTTTCAGTTGTGCTTCCACTTCTGAATGAATCTTTGAAACTCGTTCTAGGAACTTTTGTGCTCGAACATGTTGCTCTTCTTCTGTTCCATTCAATGGCTTGTCACCTATAGTGAACGCCATATCAAAAGGACTTTGAGGTAAGTAACCCAAACATACCTCGAATGGAGACTTCAGCGTGGAGTCATGAATTGCTCGATTAAAAGCAAACTGCAAATAAGGGAGACTTTCATCCCAAGTTTTTGGGTGTTTGGAGTTATAACCCCGTAGTAAATGGACCATAGTTCGGTTAACGACCTCAGTTTGTCCATCAGTTTGTGGGTGAAAAGCAGTACTTCGTTTCAATCTGGTATCCATCATTCCCCATAAAGACCTCCAAAAATGGCTTAAGAATCGACTATCTCTGTCTGATATAATCGATGTTTGGAGCCCAAAATGTTTCCAAACATGCTCGAAAAATAGCTTAGCTGCTCCTTCGCCAGTTACAGTCTTCTTGCATGGAATGAGTATCACCATCTTACTAAAACGATCCACGATTACAAACAAATAATCCTTCCCCGACTTGGTCTTAGGCAATCCTCCAAGAAAGTCCATTGAGATGCTCTCCCAAGGTCGGCTAGGTATCGGTAGTGGAAGATACAACCCTAACTTCCTGTTAGAAGGCTTTGATGTGTTACATAAAACACAACCTCTTATGTATCTTGAAACATCAATGTGCATCCTTGGCCAATAAACATATCGACGTAGATTCAATAAAGTCTTCTCTACTCCAAAATGTCCTGCCACTTTGGAAGTATGAGCTTCTCGAATCCACTGTAGCCTGTCACCATCTGCTGGTATGCACAATTGGCTTCCTTTGTACATTAGCCCATCTTTCAGTTGAAACTCACTAGTCTTTCCTTGTTGCAGCTTAGCATGAGCTGGACTAAAATCAGCGTCAGTATCATACCCTTTGGCAAATTCGGAAGGAACAATAGGTTGGATCTGCATTGCAACCAATAATGCGGAACTTATTGGTGCAGGGGGTCGAGATAGCATATCTGCCAACTTATTAGTCATCCCTTTTTTGTACTTGATTACAATATTGAATTGTTGTAGGTAAGACATCCACTTCATATGTCGAGCTTGCTGTAACTTCGACTGTGTACTTAGATACTGAAGAGGCTTATGATCTGAGTGAACCACGACTTCTTTTCCTAACAAGTAAGCTCTCCAATGTTTTACTGCTTGATGCAATGCATAAAGCTTCTTGTCATAAGTCGGATAATTCAAAACCGGTCCACTAAACATCTCAGAATGGTATGCCACTGGTCTACCTTCCTGAAGTAATACGGCTCCCATTGCATAATTCGATGCATCTGCTTCAACTTCAAATGCTTTCTGCAGATTTGGCAATGCCAATATTGGGGCCTCTGTTATCTTCCGTTTCAACAACTGGAAAGATTCATCTTGTTTCTTTGACCATTCAAATTTTTGATTGGCCTTTGTAAGAGAGTGTAATGGTGCTGCAATTAGAGAGAAATATCTAATAAACTTTCTCAAATATTGGCATGCACCTATGAAGCTTCGAACGTCGGTAACTGAAAGGGGTGTAGGCCATTGAGTGATAACTTTGACTTTGTCTGGATCCACTTTGAGCGTTCCGGTACCAAGAATGAACCCTAGATAGATAAGCTCTTGCTTCCCAAATTCACATTTCTTCCCGTTCAACCGTAGTTGGCTCGCTTGCAAAACCTTCATAACTTCAGCAATATGACGAAGATGGTCTTCCCATGTGACACTGTAGATTAGTATGTCATCTAGATAAACAATGACAAAGTTATCAATGAAAGGACGAAGTACTTCATTCATTAACCGCATAAAGGTTGCTGGAGCATTGCATAGTCCGAATGGCATAACCAACCACTCAAACAATCCTTGCTTTGTCTTAAAAGCAGTTTTCCAAGTGTCTTCTTCATGGATGCGTACTTGGTGATAACCTGATTTGAGATCTAATTTGGTGAAGTAACGAGCACCATGCAATTGATCTAGAAGATCATCAATCCTCGGTAGTGGATACCGATTCTTAATGGTAATCTTATTGAGTGCTCTATAGTCCACACACATGCGCCAACCTCCATCTTTCTTGGGTACAAGGAGCACTGGTGAACCACAAGGTGAGCAACTGGGTTTGATAACTCCTTGTTCAAGAAGTTCTTGTACTTGTTTCTTGATCTCTTCCCTCTCCGTCAGTGATGTGCGGTATAAACCCAAGTTTGGTAGAGGTGAATCTCCTACCAACTGGATATCATGTTCTACAGCTCTCCGCGGTGGTAATCCCTGTACATCTTGAAAAAGTATCTTGAAATCCTTCTGCAATTTTCCAATATCGGAATATTGTGAAGGTGTTAGACTTACTGCTGACAAAGTAACAACATTAGTATGTTGTTCTTGTGGTCGAATCATCAATAAAACAAACCGTCCACAAGAGTTAACCAATCTTTTGGCTTGGTTAACCGTCAGCAAAGTGTTTGTAGATTGTGGTTTACAAGCGTTGATGTGGAACTCTTTTCCATCCTTCACCAAACGATACTTGCGAAGCCTTCTATAGTGAATTGCATCACGGTCCCAAAGATACGGACTACCCAATATAACTTGGCATACGTCCAACGGAACCACCTCGCATGTCACTTCATCGATATATTGATTAGTGATTGCAAATTTGAAGGTACATTGTTTTGTAATTTGCATGTCAATGTCCTTCTGAATCCACCCTAGTGGGTAAGGCTTAGGATGAGGCAATGTTTCTAAGCCTACCTTCCTTACTAGAGCTTCTGAAATCAGATTCTTTTGACTTCCCGGATCAACAATTGCTTGTACAACACTTTGTTTCACTTGAATGTTTAAATGAAACAGCTCTTCACGGTTGTAGGCATTTGTAACTTCTGTTGGTGAAGTCATTAAGGCAAGTGTTGTGTCAGGTTGCTTCAACTCTAGAAGCTCTTCTGCCTGTTGCACAGTCAATGTGGCCTTCCTGTCATTCCTTCCCTGATTATTCCTCTGGTTCTTGGGTTTCAACTCAGGATGAAGTATCCAGCACCTGTCTGTGACATGTTTACTGGTACGACAGTGATCACAGTAGTTCTTCTGTTTTGGTCCATCATTGTTCTGCTTGCCTTTATTCTTCCAATCAGATTTGTTTACAGTTGTTTGTTTGTCACCCTTCTTGTCAAGCCTTTTATACTTGGCTTCAATGGCGATGGCCTTAATTGTAGCTTCTTCAATTGATTCTACGGAGACCAATTTCAGTTCTTTCTGTATGTAGTTGGCAAGACCTCCGATGTATTTCATGAAGACTTCATAATCGTCAACATCTATATCCAACACCAAAGCTTGGTTGTGGAACTCAGAGGTATAATCTTGTACCGATTGACCGAATTTCTGATTGAAGTGCTGCCATCTGTACCATCTTTCTTCTTCATATCCAACAGGATAAAATTGTTTTCTCAATAACTTCTTGAATCTACTCCACGTCAATTCCGCAACGTTGTACCGTTTTCGGTATGACTTCCACCATGTGACAGCATGGTTTGAGAGTTTCAAGCTTGCAAATTGGATCTTTTCAACATTAGAATATTTATGTATAGTAAAATATGTTTCTAATGTGTCTATCCAATTATCTAGTTTGTCAGCATCCATAACACCGTTAAATGTAGGAATTTCTACCTTAAAATCAATTTTTAAGGCACTTACAGGATTCTTCTGATTTCCTGTATCCTCGGCGATATTTTCACTTGTGTCTTCCTCTTCTTCACTGTCATCTTCAACCTTTCTTTTGGAAGGCGATGCATGTGAAAGTTTTGAGGCTTTTAAATTTTCCACAAGCTCAGAAATTGATGCAGATAACAATTCCACCTGTCGTTCAAGATTGGTGATACGTTCACCCTCACCATCTAATTTTGGAACTTCCCCTATCATTGTTCCTCTCTTTATCCTTGGCTTTCGATGAACGAGCAAAGGACCTAGAAGTTCTTCTTTAGAAATTCTACGTCGGCTGCGAGTTAGGACCATAAACCACCTTTACCCCGTTTTGATCTGAAGCTTTGATACCACTTGATCCAAAACGTCTAGGAGATAGAACTTTCGTAGGAAAAGAAGTGTCACTACTTCTCTTGGAAGTGGACTTCTTAATACAAGAGGATAATTAATTAATAGACGGGAGAAAGAAGAAGATTGAAGCAGATTAAGAAACTGATTCTAATTGCTCTTTTTTTTTTCATTCATTACAATCGTTGAGTTTATATATAAAACTATTTTTCCTAAAATAGAAACTAAAAATAACAAATGAATATAAACCATAAAAGATAAATGGTTTATTTCTTCATTAATGTAAACCATTAACTTTGATCAGTTTAAAACTAAATGTTTTAAACCATAAAAGTTTTAATGGTTTAAATTATTGTGATAATATAATATGATATATTTAATATCATATTGCGTAAGATACGAAGATCCTCCTGGATCAATTAGCCAGAGAGAGTCCAAAATACATCTCAAAGGATGGGACTACTGCCTTTAGAACCATGAGTCACTCACGATGGTAACCCGACCTAAAAGACTGGAGATCCCAAGAATTAGGTTCAATAGGTAATAACAAGTTGTGAAGTGATAAGAGATGAACATGCTATTAAAAGTAAAGAAGCACGATTCCTGAAGCGATGTAAGGTTGAGATAATAGAAACTCTTAATGAGATCTATACTCTATGTGAAGTGGAGTACCTAGCTACAGGAGTACTCTCGATAGACTCACCTTTGTGAATGTGGAAGTGGGGCCGCTTCCTATGGAATTCTTGGCAGAAATTCCTATAGTGTTCACTAAACTGGGATAGACGTGCAGGGCCATAAACGCACGGACTTTTGAGAATACACCTATGAAAAAGGTTGTGTGTGTTTTTGACAATTAGAGATAGAGTTCAAGAATACGAGTCACTCTTTGTTGAATCTAAATCTTAACCACTATGCAAAGGTTCAAGTCGAATGACACCTCTGCTTATGCACAATCTTATGGAGGCGTTTGACGCTACTTCTGAAACCTTTTTTTAAATTCAAGTGTGGTATTGTTGGAACTTGTTGAGAATTGGAAAAAATTGAGAAGTCTCACATTGGAAAGAATAGACTCTTTAAGAGTGTTTATAAGTGTGGAATTGATATATTTGGGTGTGCTTCAATAGGTACCTAATTTTGTGACAGGAAGAGAACGCACACAAAATTGACCACCACACGGGCTCGCGCGCCGCTGCTCTCAGGTTGACTTAGCTCGGTCGGACTGAGCCTAGGCTTGGGCCTGGGCTTGGGCTGTGAGGTGTAATTTGTTCTTTGCGAAAAATAATTAATTTTTATTTTATTTTGGTGCATCGCTCGCTAACTGTCCAGATTCGTTGATCTGACCAGATACGTCGAACTAGTCGTTTTAGCTGTTGATGACTTTTCTCCAACAGCTTGACTTGCGCAGCAAGTAGGCCTTTCTTATCTGTTGAGGATTTTTCTCCAATAAATTCCTTGCACAACAAGTCCAATTCTCTCCTATAAATAGGACCCTTCCTCACTTCATTCCTTACACCACTTGACGATAAATCCTTCCTCAAGTTTTCTCTCTTCTCCCTAATTTATTCTCTTCTCTCATATTTATAGAGTGGTCTTCGTACCATAATATGAAGGTACCATATTTATAAATAGTGTTATTTGTTCAGTCCACATTACTTTTGGACTAACACATTTACCTTTAGAAAAAAAAAAGGAGAGGTACCATATGCTAGTTAGATTAAAACATAATATGAAGGTACCATATAATTCCTTGCACAGCTACGTGCCTAACACATTTGTCGCTTTTTTTATAAATAGTGTTATTTGTTCCTATCTCCATATGTTATCAAGTGCCAAAGTAGGTTTGCATCAATGGACCCAACTTTGGTAAGCCTTGTATATCAGTGAGACTAATATTAGCATGCATAACTTTCTTCTACACACTTGTTTTTGATTAGTGTTATACTATGTTTTAATCTAACTACTAGAAACCAAAGTGCGGTACAATTCACGTTTCTTTAATTAGTTAAGCAAAAGCAAATCTAAGAAACTGGAAAATGTAAACACGGCTGGACCCTTTTTAATTAGATTAGATTAGATTAGATGGAGATGGAATCTATTAAATAATTGTCCCAGTGCGAGAAGGTGAATGTGAATGGGTGTGAAGTGAAGTACTAGTGGTAATGAATGAGAAAGAGCAAGCAAGATCCAAGATCCAAGACCCAATGGAAGTGGCGCCTCAATCAAAATCACAATCACATTCATTAATAATGTCCTCTAACTAACAACCACTTTCAGCTCATCACTCTCTTCTTCTTCTTCTTCTTCTTCTTCTTCATTCTTCTCATCATCTAATCTAAGGTTAGGCATGAGAGTTGTGCTTCTGTACTGCCTCCTTTTCTTCTTTCATTTGCATCCTGCTTGTGCACTCAACTCCGATGGGATGACGCTGCTGTCACTGATGAGGCGGTGGACATACGTGCCACCTTCCATAAACTCCACCTGGCTTCCCTCTCATTCCACACCATGCTCCTGGTCCGGTGTCCACTGCGACCGCTCCCACCGCCTCCTCTCTCTCAACCTAACCAATTACAACATTACAGGTGAACTACCACCCCAAATTGGAAACTTAACTCACCTCAAAATCTTAGACCTCACTGCTAACAATCTCATTGGCCAAATACCTCACTCCCTCAAAAACTTGCAAAACCTCACTTACCTCAGCTTAGCAAGTAATTCACTCACCGCTCAAATTCCACTTTCTTTCACTCAATTCCCAAACCTCTACTTTCTCGACCTCTCTTATAACTATCTCACCGGTTCCATCCCCACTACTATTCCCAACCTCACTCGACTCACCTACCTCTATCTTCACGCTAACCAACTTTCTGGCACAATTCCCTCCTCCATTGGCAACTGCACTGACTTACAAGACTTGTTTTTGAATGAAAATCAGTTCCATGGTCTCCTTCCTCACACTCTAAACAATCTCAATCATCTTCTTTCTCTTGACGTCGCCAACAATACTCTCACCGGCACCATTCCATTTCCATTGAGCAGTTGCAAGAGCCTGGACTTTTTGGATTTCTCATATAATCCTTTCAGCGGAGGAATTCCCTCAGCGTTGGGAAATTGCACTGCTTTAACAAAATTTGCTGCTGTTGAATGTCACTTGGTTGGAACTATTCCACCCTCCATCGGTCTTCTCAAGAAGCTTTCCATTCTGCGACTTCCTCAGAATCATTTGTCTGGAAATATACCACCGGAGATAGGTAACTGCAAGTCTCTCACTGAGTTGCATTTGTATTCCAATCGACTGCAGGGTAACATTCCAACTGAACTTGGAAAACTCACTAAACTGCATGACCTTGAACTCTTTTCAAATCAGTTGTCTGGTGAAATTCCACTCAGCATATGGAAGATTCCGAGTCTTGAGCACCTCCTTGTGTATAATAATAGTCTTTATGGGAAACTTGCTGTGGAGATGACACAGCTTAAGCACCTCCAAAATATCTCATTGTTTAATAACCACTTCTCTGGCGTCATACCACAAAGCTTGGGCATAAATAGCAGTTTGGTGCAGTTGGATTTCACGAATAACAACTTCATTGGTAGCATCCCACCAAATCTTTGTTTTGGGAACAAGTTAAGCGTGCTGGATATGGGCATCAATCGATTTCAAGGTAGCATACCTCTTGATGTTGGAAGCTGTACTAGTCTTGGAAGGCTCATTCTTAAGCAAAATAACTTCACTGGTCCTCTTCCCTACTTTAAAACCAATCCCAATCTTTCATACATGGATATTAGCAACAACAAAATCAGTGGATCAATTCCACCAAGTTTGGGAAACTGCACAAATCTCACCGCCTTGATTTTGTCCCGTAACAGATTTACCGGGCATATACCCTCAGAGCTGGGAAATCTTGTGAATCTTGAGATTTTGAACGTTGGTCACAATAATTTGGAAGGTCCTTTGCCAATTCAGCTGTCAAACTGTACCAAAATGGTGGAGTTTGATGTGGGATTTAATTTCTTAAACGGTTCGTTGCCATCCAGTTTGCAGAGCTGGACGGGGATACAAACATTAGTTTTAAGTGAGAATCATTTTAGTGGTGGAATCCCGGCTTTCTTATCCGCATTTAAACGCCTGGATGAACTACGGCTTGGTGGCAATATGTTTGGAGGTAGAATTCCTAGATCAGTTGGAGCAATGCAGAGTTTGATCTATGGCTTGAATCTGAGTTCTAATGGGCTCATTGGAGAAATTCCTGGGGAAGTTGGAAACCTCAAAACCTTGCAAATGCTGGATTTATCTCAAAACAATTTGACGGGAAGCATACAAGTTCTTGAGAAACTCCCTTCCTTAGTTCAAATCAACATTTCATACAACTCTTTTCATGGTCCCGTACCGAAGATGCTCATGAAGTTGCTTAATTCTCCCTTGTCATCATTTTTGGGGAATCCTGAGCTATGTATCAGTTGTTCGGTTTGCACCCAAAGCAGCTATCTAAAACCATGTGGGGAGAACAAAAAATCAACAATTCTCAGTAAAATTCAAATCCTAATGATAGCTCTCGGTTCCTCAATATTTGTTGTTTTGCTGTTGCTGGGATTAGTTTATATGTTGGTTTTAGGGAGATATAAATCTAAGCAGCAAGTCCATCTCAGTACTGCTAATGGGGGTGGTTCTTCGACGCTTCTTAACAAAGTAATGGAGGCCACTGCAAACTTGAGTGATCGGTATATCATCGGCAGAGGAGCCCATGGAGTTGTCTATAAGGCGTTGGTAGGTCCACAGAAAGCTTTTGCTGTCAAGAAGCTCGCATTCGCAGCCAGCAAAGGTAAGAACTTGAGCATGGTTAGAGAAATTCAAACCCTTGGAAAAATTAGGCATAGGAATCTGGTCAAATTGGAAGACTTTTGGTTGAGAAAAGACTATGGTCTGATTCTGTATAGCTACATGCCGAATGGAAGCCTTTACGATGTGCTGCACGAAAAAAATAAATCGCCAACCTTAGAGTTAGAGTGGAGTGTTCGGTATAAGATAGCAGTTGGAATTGCTCATGGGTTGGCTTATCTCCACTATGACTCTGATCCTCCCATAGTGCACCGAGACATCAAACCAAACAACATACTTTTAGACACTGATATGGAGCCTCACATAGCTGACTTTGGTATTGCCAAACTTTTGGATCAGTCTTTTTCAACTTCAAATCCTTCCATACATGTGCCCGGTACAATTGGTTACATAGCACCGGGTAAGTAACTCTTGGACATTTATTATTGATTGATTGATTTATTGGATATTTCTTTTGTTTAGTAAACTAAATTCTCATATGGCTAAACATGTTTTCTACAGAGAATGCTTATGCAACAGCAAGTAGTAGGGAGTCAGATGTATACAGTTACGGAGTAGTTTTGCTTGAGCTGATAACCAGAAAGAAGGCAGTAGATCCCTCATTTATGGAGGGTGCTGATTTGGTAGGTTGGGTTAGATCAATGTGGAGTGAAACGGGAGAAGTTGAGCAAATAGTTGACTCAGGCCTTGTAGATGAATTGATAGATGGTGATATAATGGAAAATGTTACCAATGTGCTTATGGTGGCTTTGAGATGTACTGAGAAGGATCCACACAAGAGACCCACAATGAGGGATGTTACCAAGCAATTGGTAGATGGTAATCCGCAGAAAGTAAGTAAGAAGGGCTAGTTCTGCAAAGAGCTTTCTATTCTAACTTGTATCTGTAATAACCCTACAAGCTCTTGTTTGTGATCTAGAGTTCAACTCTCTCAGCTCTAGTTTTTCTTCTCCAAATTTCACGAGGCAAATCACAATGTATTCTGGATATAATACTTGTTTGATATATACTGTTGCTCTGTGGTATAACAGTATAGAGGAATTGAGGATACAATTCAAATGAGAAAAGTCATGCATGGTTTTTTGATAAGATTTGAACCAGAGTATTGCATGAATTGACAAGTGAAGATTCACACAATTTCTTTCATTACTATATAGTTTTGAAAAAATAAATACGATAATATAATATTAAATGGGATTCAAATATATTATTTACACCTAAAACACTTCAAAACTATGAAAACGGAGAGAATAAATGAAGAAAATCTTGACATGTAAGAGTATAAGATAGTTTATCTTCAGTTTAGCTTAACATACTACTGTAGGTAAATAGTTCTAGTTGTACCTATTGTATCACCTGCAGTAGCAGGTCACCTAGTGCTCAAGGTTGATCCTATATAAGGATACCTCCCTCTGTAATCATATCCCAATCAATAGAATATTCACTTTCACAATGATTGAATCTAACACTCTCTCTCACTTTCAAACAATCTATCATGACATAACACAATTATAATGTTCTGTTTTGTGTCAAAATTGATTCTTGGTTTGGTAGAAAAAAGTTGATATTTCACATCCTCGTGACAGTCATATTCATATGTAAATACGAATATTTTTATTCTTTAGGTCTAACTAACAAGATTGATATGAATCTGTTCGATCATTGAGCTACAGATCTAGAGATTAGAGTGTGATAAAACTAAAAGGGAATGCTAGTTATGAATAGTTAAGTCGTGCTACTTTTTTCCATTCTCCTTTCTATCTTATGGTATGGGGAGAAATTTTTAAAAAAAATTCAAATTGTTCGAGAATTTTCGGAATAAGTAAACTTATTTTATATAAATTACATAATATATTTCAATTCTTCTTTATTTTACTTCTGGATCTTATGATTCTATAAGATTTATGGTTTGCATATCAAAATTTAACTTATCAATTCGCTATCTGAATAGGATTTATAGCAAGGACCAAGAATGTTACAATGCATTTTAAATTCTATCCACGACCGAAATAGAATTTAAAATGCATTGTACACTTTGCCAGATGTCTAAATTCCTTTTGGAAGATGTACACCTTGCCATCTGAAAATAATACGATTGCTATTTCTGTTGAATATACAGTACATTACAAGTTCTGATAAAAAAGGCTCAGCTGTATGTATTGTTACATGTCTGTCAGAGTCGTTAGTGTTACTATGAACTGCATGTGATCAGTTTCGCAACCGATGCTCTCTGTGTTAACCTATTGTTATGCAGTACGAGACTTCTTCATGCGTCTGACTGTCCTCATAAAGGATCGGGACAATGGTGTTTTGGGAACAGGAATTAATTTTCCAGCTACCGCTAGTGGCCAGCTGTTGGAAAGGCAAAAGCAGCTGGTTAGTACACACAAAAGCTCCTGAATGAATTGCAAACTTGGACAATAATATTGAGAGGGAAGAATGATTATTAGATTGTAAAATGATTATCAATCTGGGTATCCCATGAGGGTGGTACTCTCAGACTTGTCATTATTTTAAGCTACTGCAGTGCAGTTGAGTCAACTAACCTTACAAGCCCAATACCAAGACAAGCAAGCCACTGCTTCCAATCAAGCCTCACCGTGGTCGTGAACTTTCCAAGGAACTCGATGATGATTATCTATCAATTTGACATAGCATCAGAGATGCACTCAAAATGTTGACAACTAAGCCAGTATACACCAAAAGGATGTATATTTACCTGAAGTACAAAGGTCATTCCAACAATCCCCACGAAGAGGCGGTTCTTGGTCACTCCCTTGAAGACGTTCATCTCTTCTGGTTTTCGAGCATTGAATTCATTAAATATCTGAAAGTTGAAACATTGTAATAAAACTGTAAAATAAGAATTCGATGAATTAAATAACATTCTTGCGGGGGAGAGATAGGAGTGAAATGGAATGAAGTTAACATTTCATGGATACTTTTATTATAGCATCAAAAAGAAAGGTGAAGTTAACATTTCGTGGATACTTTTATTATAGCATCAAAAAGAAAGAGGTGTATTGGATAAAATGAGATGTTACGCATTCCATCATGTTCCATTGCATTTCATTTTTCTAAACAAACCAACCAATAGAGCCCGTACAATGATTCCATTTCACTTCACTCATTTAATTTCTTTTCATCAATCCAAACATAGTGTAGAGACCTCGCTAAATGAGAGAATGAGGAAGGGACCAATACATTAAGCATGGATAAACCCCAATCATACAATAATAAGAAAGGGCTTCACTGCCGTAAGAACCAGCCAAATATCTCATAATTCCTTTGACATGTACTTACTTGGCACAGGACGAATGCATTGAAAATTATAGTATTCTTCACTTGTAAGGTATGTGTCCTAGAATCTTGATTACGTAGAATACTTTCACCCCCGAAGTTAAGAACCAGAAGAACAGTCACTTGATAGAGAGCCTGCAATGGAGAATTGAATATAGTTAAATAGTAGGATCTGAAGTTCCTTCTGTTTCCAATTCAATGATGGTTTCAACAAGTCTCTATATAGAATAAAATATGCTTTACCTGTACGATCAAGTTCCTCCACATGATATTCGTTATAAGAGGTTCCCTGAAAGCCAAACGTCAGATCATACACATAAGGTTAATTCAAAGCCCAAATCAACTCTAAGCCCAGACAGTAGTAGGGTGCCTCCGTTAGGGAGAAAACGCAACCATTTTATCCAGTCAGTTAAATAAATGTAAAAGTAGAAAAAATTACTCAAAAAACGTGAAGAAAAACAATTTACACAAAATTAAAGGCCAGATTTTCATGCTTTTTGGAAAGAAAGGGTGCAAGGCTTTGGTGGAGAAAGACCATATTTTTCTGTTATGTACTTGACTGGAACATTGAAGTATAAATATAAATGTATAATACAAGAGTTCTCTGTACATACTTTCTGGAGTACTTATGGGGTAGGATTGTTTCCTTGCCTTCTCTGTGCAAAGAACTCTTATGATGTTTAACAGAGCAAGCAGCAAGTGATAGATATGTGGATTTGCATTTATGTACCAGCAACTTGCAGGTTTAAAAGTATTAACTATTAAGCTTACGGGTTTAACTCTTATAATGTTGTATTTGTACCAGCAACTTGCATTAACTCTTATAATGTATTTGTACCAGCAACTTGCATTTAAGGTGCATATATAGCAAGGAAGTCAATCAATCCAAACCTTCGGCCAACTGGTGATCTGTGCATAAGGCTATCTGTTGGTGGTTCCGTTGCTAGTGCAAGAGCCCCAAGTGTGTCCATAATAAGGTTGACCCACAAAAGCTGTACCAAGAGCATGCACATCAGAAACCAATAGCTAAGAGATGGGTAAATGAATATGTGACTCTATTCATAGTTTGACTAATACATAACACAATGAAACAGAGTGAGGATACCTGTACTGCATTTAAGGGAACTTCACCAGAAGATGTTGCTGCCACAACATTTATTACAAGAGCAGCAACATTAACAGTGAGCTGGAACTGAATAAATTTCTGAATATTTGCATAAACAGAACGTCCCCAGCGAACAACCTACATAAAAAACTACACATTTTAGACAATTTACAGATTAGGACCAACCCACTGTGAATGTATGTCTCCGTAAAATAAATATTTTCTCAGGAGTTAAGTCATGATGAAGCCAAAATCTAATCCCAACCAGTCACCCTCTATGTACAGCTTGGAAACTAGCGTGTTTAGCGGTCAAGATGAATAGGTAAATCAGTATAACAAGTTTTTAAAATTATTAATAGGTCTTTATAAACTAAATAAGTTTTCAACTAAGATCATCCTAACTCTAACTGCCAAATTTAATAAATAA
Organism: Astragalus glycyphyllos; assembly: GCA_963573325.1. Lineage (NCBI taxonomy): Eukaryota > Viridiplantae > Streptophyta > Magnoliopsida > Fabales > Fabaceae > Astragalus > Astragalus glycyphyllos. The sequence continues at coordinate 81,496,620 of OY754311.1, forward strand.
ATCCTTCAATTATATAACAATACACGAGATGACATAATAAGTATAAACACACATATCCACCTTGATGTATTGGATTTGACTTTTCATTCTTAAACACGAGAATTTCTCTTAAAGCATTATGAATCATTTATATATCAAACCTCATCCTTTAGAATTATAAATGTCAAAAAGTTTCATAACTATAAATTTATGAGATTGTAAATTTAAATTTTGACAAGCTATATCAAATTACTACCTCCGCATTTTATAAGTTGTAAATAGACATAAATGATAATATGTCTTAATTAACATAATTTATTCTTATAGTTTTCTTTATAATTTATAAAGTCCTGTTTTTGCAATTTATGTAAATATACAACATTAAATATTTAATTTCCTAAACATTATTTTAAAATAAAATTGAAAATACATATGTGATTGCCGACCAGTGAGCACCTTTTAAAACTGTAAAAAATTCATAGTGCATTAAAAACTTGTAACCTATTATGGCCTACATGAAAATCCCGGGAAACTTTAGAAGTACAAGGAACAAGTTTGATAAAAAAAATTGTCAAAAAAAAGTTTGATAAAAAATTAAAGCTGGAGAAGCAATTGCAAAGAAATATACATGACTTTTTACCTCTTGGTGTGAACTAATGTACTAATTGTAGATGCAGGAAAGAAAACAAGAAGTACTTTATATAAACACATGCCGAACTAAATAACTAATACACGTACCTTTACTACTGATGCAAAGTTATCATCCAGAATTATAATATCCGAGCTTTCTTTTGCAACTTCAGTTCCTTGGATTCCCATAGAAAGACCAATATCTGCCTAAAATACAAAATAGTAAAACACGATATCAACTATAAAAAAAAAAAATTAGAATTGTAGAAAATTTGTATGTCCGATTTAAGTTATTTGATTTTGATGATTTGTATTTTATCATGCCTCCATATATTTGAGTTTGAATGAAGTGATAATATATGTCCCTCTTTAGGTGAATGGTGACGATAAATGTTCTTTCATGCAAATATTGTACATATACAAGAAATATACAAACCTCGTGAAGGGCAGGAGCATCATTAGTGCCATCACCTGTGACAGCAACAACTTCACCGCCTTTACGTAGTGCTTGCACGAGCAAAAGCTTGTCATTTGGAGAAGACCTTCCCATCACCTATATACGTTTTGCAAATCAAAAGTGTTTATCAAACCTGGGATTTAATGTGGTATAGATCCTTTTAGCTAATGAATTATAATGAGAAATCAAAACAAAAGAACCGTACCGTTATTTTCTTGGCAATTTGTTCCCTTTCTTTTTCAGATAATTGACGGAATGTCTGTCCTTCAATTATATTTGGCTCAACTGCATCATCATTTGAAACCAGTATTCCGCACTCCAAAGCTATTGCTTTTGCTGTTTGAAGATTGTCGCCAGTAACCATGCGTACCTATGAGTTCACACATATACGACGTGTTGGGTTCCCTTGATTTTATATTTTAGGCAGACACTCATGCAAGTTATGTAGTCAGAAGCCGCATTCCAACACACTCATAATGCTTTCAATGAACTGCAATAAAAATATGATGATATCTAGTTGTTCCACTTAATCAATTTGAAAACTTTACCTTAACACCAGCATCAGTGCATAATCTCACAGCCTCTTTCACTCCAGGGCGACAAGGATCCTGAACATTGAGATCAATGTATGTCAAAAGTATTATACATGGTTTATTTGAAAGCACTCATATATATATATATATATATATATATATATATATATTCTGGTTATAAGAATATAAGGTAATTAGAGTAGACTTAATTTCATATTTATAATTAATGTTGTGATTGTATATCGATTCTCTCGGAGCCTATATGATGAAATCTTTGTGATGTATTTGAAACACATTATTTCAGCGCATGTCTCTCCTTTTTCACTCTCTTAACATATGTTCAGAAAACTGCAAGATAACCTTGTGTTTAAAACTTTTAGCACATTACAATTACAATTAGAAATGATAAATTTTGTGTTTAACCTTTATTCCAACAATAGCAAGCAAAACAAGCTCGTGTTCTGGTAAGGACCACAGATCCATATCCTCCTCATTGGATGGAATTTTTTCCAATTCATATGATCTGTATGCAATAGCAACACAACGCAAGCTCTGAGCAGCCATGTCATCAATTGCCTTCTTGAAGAATACCTGATGATTTTCAAATAAAAATTATATATGTAAGAAAATGTTGAATATTTTCAACTGAAAGGAGAGAAGTGCCAATATATAATATATAATTGTTTACGCATCAGAGTAACTTGAAACAACACTACAACCTCATTGATATGGATAAATTTATCAGGTGTAGCCTTATTCCATATACATAATTTTAAATTTGGTTTAGCTATCAACCAATAGAAAATGTCTTTCTTATTTCCATTTGTTCATTTCTACGACTTGAAGTTTCGATTCCTAACCTTCTCTTCTTCAATAGATTGCTGGTGACCATTTGAATCAAGATATTGCGTACATGTTCCTAGAACTATCTCTGCAGCTCCTTTCCAATGTATATGCACTCCAGAGTCCGCCTACCAAGAATATTATAATAAGTATTTTTTATTATGAAAGCCGAGGAAAGCAACATCCAAGTGGTATGATTCCATATCAGCAAAGCAAACAAAATCCACTTTTGTCGACTACACAGGTTCAAAAGTGAGTAAACAATCAAAAGCACCGTGGGATGGATATTGATGTATGATAAAAATTATAAAATACATCAAATCAAAGGATGAGTTGGTAAGCAATTTTATCAAATGATTACCGTTTTCACAGCAACACCACCTCGCTTTTTCTCGGAATTAAAGGGGAAGACGTGGAGAATTGTTGAATTTGATCTGGTAAGTTCAAAATTCATTCCCAACTGCCATCAGGACTCAATAAATGAGTTCAACTTCAAAATCAACACCTTAATACAGGAAAGAAGAAGAACATGATGAAGAAATAATAAAAATGGGGAAAAAGGTTTAAGGTACCTTCATGGCCCAAGTTAGAATTGCCTTCTCTGTAGGAGATCCTGAAACCTCTGTCTCTCCACCATCCTACCAAAGCAAATGCAAACACGGAAAGTAATGCCAATAATGCTATGATTCTAACATTCATGGAATTAGAGCCACAAATATAATACCAGTCAGAAAGTACAAAAGCAGGTTGGTTAGGAACCTTCTATAAATTTTTATATATTATTTACAACACTAGTGCGATCTCATACTAGTGAAAACACACAAATAAATCCAGTTTATTATGTTTTAGCTTATATAAGATAAGGCTGATATTGGTAATCAAAAAAGAAACTAGCTAGTATAACGCTACATATACTATCACCTGTTAGTATTAGATTATGAGAAGTTTCTTGAGTTAACTTGGTACTAAATCACATAACATAAAAGGAATATTATAGATATAGTTGTTAGAATTAAGTAGAAAGGCCTACCTTAGGCACAAAAATATTGCCTGTTGTATTTTGCGCTATGCCTTCATTTATCAAAGATAAAACTTCTGGATGCACTTTTGACGAATCATTTGGTGGATTTAGATTGTTCCTCCCAACATATGCCTCAACTACAGTCATCTATAATTCCAAAAAATAAGTAACTGCCACATGGTAATTCAAGGATTTAAATAACATAAAAAGAGAAAATACACATAGCAACAATTTGGGCAGAATGAACAAATAGCTAGTGAACCTATTAGATAAATTATGCCTAAAACGAAATTATAGACATCGGGAAATATCTTGTAGCTCATTTGGCATTGGGTGAGGTTCAATTCTTTACTATGCCATCTTTCTCTTCAATCACCTGTTTACTTGCACCCCTAAATCCTAATGCGACCCAATAAACAAAAAAGATGACGATGGAAACGTTGTAAATGCAAGAGTGTGTCTACCATTCAAGCCATTTATTGACCCGCTGGTTTGTTTTGAGCTCCTTATACATTTTTATATGTCAGATTTAAATACGTAATGTATTCTTCTCCCTACCATATAGCAGCCCAGCATTTGCGAAGGATAACGGAAATGAAACACAAACAATCCCATGATATTATTCTTTGCAAAGTTAAATTGTTTAAATTTCTGGATATCGGGCAAAAAAATTATCCAAACCGTTTTGCATGCTTACTCAACAAAAAAATAAAGTGGACCCCATCTAAGTTGAAAATTTTAGGAGAGAAGCGATGATCGATATTATGACTCCTATACAAACGTTAGCTGCACCAATTCTTGGAGCATTTATATAGAAGCATACGCGTAAATTATGGTCATGACTTCTCTTAGTGGGTGTTTGGTTTCACTGTGAAAAGTACCCGAATTGATTTATGCTCTTATCACATATGGTTTTAGTAAAAATACATAAGTTCAACTCTTGTCAGAGAAAACTGATTTTGACTCCAAATTTCAATTTAATTGGAAGGGATAAAATGTAGCTTCGATGTCGGGTTAAAAAAATTATGACAAGTTTTATATCAAACTTGTTTTTAGAGTAAAAGCATCCAAGAATAAATCACTTCACTTCAACCTCAAATTTAACAAAATCAATTTATTCAAAATCATGGTTACCAAACACTTAGACTATCCAATCCTTGAGCACAGAACCCACCTGATTTAAGGTCAAAGTTCCAGTCTTATCACTACAGATTGTTGTGGCAGAGCCCATAGTTTCGCATGCTGACAGCCTTCGTACCTGCACCATTTTCAATTGTAAGAATACGTTTTAACACTAAATATGACAAGTAGTTGTTTATTTTACAAGAATCTTGTGGTGATTGTTGGAGAATAATAAGATACTTACCAAGGCTTTGTCTGCCATCATTTTCCGCATTGAGTATGCCAGGCTGTCATAAGAGTGGTGGAGATGAGAATTACAGAGATTAAATTAAAATAAATAACATAAGAAGGTTGAGTTTTGGCTATATTGTGTTGTACAATGAAAAAAATTAGCAATATGTACTCACGTTAAGGTAACCGCTAAAGGTAGACCTTCTGGCACTGCAACAACCACAATTGTTACCTGCGCAACTCTATATTTAGTTGAAAAAAACTATTACAAAAAATTAAAGAGAAAACAAATAAATAAATATAAATCATAATTCACACTTACTGCAATGGTAAAAATTTTGATAACCCCATCTACAGCGTCACTGACACTAGTCTTTCCGGCAACAAATTGCACTTCTCCATCTAAATCTTTCGTATGCCCAGAAAAGTATCTACAATTTCAAAATCATTACACAGATAGTCAAAGTTGGCATGGAGCTTGTATTAATAAGTAATGAGTAATTATATCCAAAAGAATAATTGGTATTTACCTTCCCAAGAGAACTGCAAGCACAGCAGTCGCTACTGAAAGCCCAACTACACCAATAAAAGTTGCAACTCCATTCAAACGTACCTATGTCACCAAAAATAAGTTAAAAGTTTTAACACCTACATGAGCTGGTTTTTTAAGGTATGGCTAAAGCAACATCTCTTCATTATTTTAGATACGGCAGAGAGAACCTGTAATGGAGTCTCTTCTCCAGTATCTTCCGAGATTGTTGCCATCAACAATCCCCACTCGGTATTAATACCAACACCAGTTACCTAAGATGGCAGTATAAAATATGTCAGGGTAGATGCATTCTAAAAGAATATTATACATGTACTTAAATACCACTACAATAACAACGAAACCTTTTCCCAGCACACCAATTAACAGCCAGCCACATATATCAAATGACACCATAATGTCTTATAGTAATTTCTGTTTAAACATAAACTGCCAACAGTAAAATCTAAATCATTTTTCATGGTTTAGCCAATAATTTCGTAGGCTTCTCTCAGCATCTAACTATTTGACAAACCATGATCCCAATGCATGCGATGGTGTTCTAGTTTTGCAACTTCAACTTCGAAGATGCAATCCAGCCCTCCCCTCCTTCTTTGCTTCTTCCTTTTTCATTATTTTGATTATCCCCTTCTTTCCTCCGCTTCTTCATTCTTCGTGGTACCCCTCATCTTCAATGCTATAGCAACATTCTGATCGGACCAAAATTTTAAGTTTCTTTGTCCTGTCTTCACTCTCTTCTGTTTTTTCTAATTGTGTTTCTTGATTTCCTGACCTTCACCTTGCTTATGTAGCTTTAAGATTCTAGTTCTTGATCTTCATTCCATCCTTTTACTTTCGTTTCTTTCTTCTTGCTTGTCAGATTTTGAATCTCGGAAATAAACCACAAATCTGGTTTGAAATGTCGGAACAGATCTTTACCAAAAGTGAAAATCCCAACCTTTGACTGTAATTTGGGTTTAGCCCATTAATGCGCCATTGTCCAAAATAGGGATCCCGACCCACCCATTTGTTTCTTCTTACGTGATGCGAACAGTTCTCATGGAGGGAAAATTGAGGAAATTCCTAAAGTTTATGAAAGAAAGATGTGGAAACCAATTACTTGGGGACCACAATGCAAGCACTCAATTTATTGTAACAACCTGCCTACGTGGCAGGTGAGGGAGGGGAGAATATTCAGGTTGATATGGTGAGAGAAAATATATATAGAGAGGGGTTAGCAATAGCTGAGGGGTTAGGCTGGATTTTGGGATTGGGATTAGGGCTTGGGACTTGGCAACACTTTGTTGCCATTTTAAAATTTTCTTCTTCTATTGTAAATCTGAATTAGAGTCTGTTTTCTTCATATTCAGCCCTTAATTTTCATTAATATACAGTTGAATTTTCTATTCGAGTGGAGATGAATTCTGGTACCCATCAACATGTCATGCAAGGGGTTACACCAACTCCGTTGCCCTTCCTTTGAATCGAAGATGATTCCACTTGCATCATCCCTCCGAGCTGGGAACAACGGTTTTGGCCGTGGCTACATCAACATTTTCGATGGGTTTTGGAGATATGCTGATGGCCTTGGTTGCTTCATTCGAGCACCATTATCAGGTGGTTGTGGTTACGAAAGCTCAGTTAACTGTTAACGACACAAAGATCCTTTGATGAACGGCAACAAGGTAAAGTCACCAAGGTGTATGAGAGAGGGAGGTGGAAACCAATCAGCCGGGGACCACAGAATTAAGTAGTAATGGAGGGAATAAGAATAATCTTTTTAATAATTAAGTAGTAGTGGGGGAATAAGAATGTCCTATGTAATAATTGAGTAATAGTGGCCGAATATGAGTGTTCAAAATTGAAGAGTAGTAAAGAGGTCAGGTTAGAGAATAAATAAAGTTGGAGAATAATAGAGAGGGAGGCTTGTAATCAGTTGGGAATTGGGCTTGGGAACTTGGCAGTTTCTCATTGTCAATTTATTGTTCATCTTTCATTTCTATCCTCCTTGTAAGCTATCTATAACAATTCTGACCTCAGAATTGTCTTCATTAATACAAGGAATTGTTCATTTTACTTACTCTGTTTCGGATACCCATCACTCTCCTCATGCATAAGGGCCCTCAAGTCTAAGCAAATGACCAGATACTAACTCTCTAAGTCTCTCCTTTTATTGACAGGCAATGGGCCTTAACTAACTCAGCCTAACTGACTTACTCCTAATATAAGAATGGCCCACTAAAGCCTAAGTTTAACAAATTAAACAAAAACTTTACCAATTCAACTTATTCTTATTGATTAATGTAATCAACAAGGTGACAAAATAAGGCTTCTCAGCTCCCTTAGGCCTTTTTCTCCCCTTTTATACAGAATGAAGCATAGAAGCTCATAAATATTAGTATGCAGGCTGCTTAAGAGCATAATGCAGTAACAAACTTCATAAGTCAAAATCCTACTATAATTATTTAAATCGCTGAAAACAATCATGCATTTGCTCATCAAGTAACAAACACACTAGCATAAAAGCATAAAATATTATATTATACCAGCATAGAACCAACTCCATCTGCTACTTTGCAACCTGACATTAAAAATGGTGCTTTTTGATCCTTGTGAACCTGCAGAACACTCTTTGATTAAAACTCATAAGGAGTAAAAGCTAATAGTTAGGTCAATAGAATGTAAGAACATACAATCTTGCTTTCACCAGTCATACTGGACTCATCAATGGCAAGTGAATGACCAGCAATTAAAACTCCATCAGCAGGAATCTGAGTACATCCATAGAGTAATTAACATAGAAGGAAATCTATTAAATTTCTAGATATACAAACTGATATATTATGAAAATTCACCTGATCTCCTATTTTAAGGGGCACTACATCACCAACGACAATTTCAAATATCGATATTTTTATTGTTCTGCCACCTCTAATGACCTGTATAGCGAATTCATGAGTATATGATCGATCAATTCAACTTCCAAGTGATGTTATTTTTAATAATTAATAGTTTAATACTTAATAATGTAACACACCTCCAATTGTATATTTTGTTTTTCTGCATTCAAGTTCTGAAACTGCAAAGATTGCCGATAATCACTGACAGCTGATAGACATAAAGACAAAAGAAAAAAAAAGTTATATAAATAAATTAAGAGACTTTCTAACTTATGCATTAGGGATTTTAATATTTTTGATTAACAAGTCCTTTGAGTCCAAAGTATTTCCCTGCCTTGGAGAGGGCATCATCTCCTCCTCCTAAAAATTATATTATCCTACCTGCCGACTGCCGTAGATTTAGAAAATGATAAATCTTCTAATTGCCAATGTTAAAATTTGTCATAATTATCAATTTGAAATTCATACATTAACTTGACGCATTATCAAATTAATAGATATGATTAATTTGTGACTACAATGCTAAATCCATTACCTGTGACTATAATGACAAGAAAAACCGCAAAAGCAATGCTTCCTCCGTCATACCATCCTTCTTCCAAACCCTAACAATTTCAAATAAAGGTAAAGCATAAACCTTCATGAAGGATATCAACTTCAATAGAACCAAAGAAATATTGCAACGAAAAAAAAGCACTGCCAAGAAACAGGCTTACAGAGAGATGCGGATTCAAAACAAACACACAAAAAGTAAAATACAGCAGCAACAAAAAATAAAAAATGAAGTGAATATCTAATTATCTATTGTAGATGAAGTAAAATGACTTTCTTTATCTTTTGCTTTAAACCAAACTCATATGTAGGGAGGCAAAAGCAAAAGGCCCGCACTGCACAAGTGTCAAACATATCTGCTGAGACCTATTCTCTCAATTGTTAACCTTCCTCTAAATCAGGGGATCAATTAATGCTCAAGTTACTGTTGTGATTGGTGAGGATTAGAAAATAAAAGTGTCAACCACACCTCTGTTTTTATTCCAAGTACTAATGATACCGCAGCTGCTATAATCAATATTATAAGGGTCAGATCTTGCCAAGCCTCCCATAGAAACCTCTGTAAATCAATCACGAAGAATTAGTACTAGAAGAGAAACTAATTCATCAATTTTAATAATTTTAAAAGAAGAAAAAGGATAACGTACCCAGATACTTTTCCCCTTTTTCCGAGGATATGTATTAGTTCCGAATGCACTTTTCCTCTTTGATAGATCAACATCATCCCCATCAATCCCTTTATCCATGTCTGATTTTAATAAATTCGACAAGCCTTTAACCTGAATAAAACATCACTAGATTATATCATTGGTAAATAAAGTGACTTCAACATAACATGACAGGCAAAAATGTGCTGAGGTTGACCTACCCCTCCATATTGTTGTAAAGTAGAAATGTTCTGATTCTTGGACATTGAAGCAAGTTGTTCGAGGCCAATTGCATAGCCACCAGCTGGAGTTGGGGATACCACGGATGTACTTGTTACTGCAACACAAAATATAAATTGAAAAATGGTAATAAGTAATTTAAAAGCTCATCTCAACTCAAAGTAGTTATATAGATAGATATAGAGTAGAGTTATAACAATAAACCAGAATCCAAAGTATACCTAGCTCACGTTCACCGGCCAATCTGAAAAGCAAAGCTGCCTAAAAGAAGAATTAATGAATGATTAGAAGAGAGAAAATAAGGTTTTTGGTTAGGATTTAAGAAATGGGAAAAATGTGGCATTATTATTATTAATTAAAATAAAGAAAGATTACTCTTATGACTTGTGCATGAGCTCTAATCATGCTTTTCTTTTGCTCTTTCTCGTCTTCCTTTTTCAAGTCGAGGGTATATCTAAAACGCCTGGACGCATTGAGCACGAATGCTGCTTGCTGCAAATAAGTAAAATTAACTTCAATTCACGGGAGGTGATTTCCTTCCACATTGAAAACGAAAAATGAAAGAGAAATTGCTTACTCGCCAACGCTTGAGGGACTCGGGAGGTGCATTCTTGGTGTCAGTAATGTCAAAAGGATCGTCGGGATCAACGAGCTCGTCGTTGTCGTCATTGTTGTTGTGATTGGCGACGGTGTGATCGGGGTGGGTGCTAGCAATGGTGACGGTGAGGAGGCCATTGGAGGAAGAGGAGGAACCACGGGAGGTGGAGGTCGTCATGTTTGTCATGCTGTTGCTCATTTTCCCTACCTTACCTAATTAATTACCTAATCTCTCTTCTTCTTCTTCTTCTTCAATTCTCATTAATCAATTAATTGGAATTGGAATTGAAATTGAAATTGAAATTGGAATCACAACACAATACACCGCCATGCCATGCCATGCCATGCCAGTTGCCATCTCCCTCCCAATGTCTATTATTGGCCAATGCTATTATTGTTAGAACGGAACGAAACGAAACGGAACGTCTCACTCAATCTAAACCCACCATCATACATTGCATTGCATTGCATTACAGTTACACCTCTCCTTCTACTTCTCTCTCCCCATATTTAGATATCCTCCATTTTTAATCTTTTTCTTTATATTTATTTGCCCTGTTACACAAACAAGAGGTTTGCACCAACGTGGACAAACAAAAAAATTATCCCATTTTTAACTCTTTGATTATCCCATTTTGACGTTAAAAAATTAAAAAATCTCCGCAAATACCAACTTTTTCATTTTCGTCCTTCTATTTACAAAAATGCTGACGTGGCAAAGAGAGTTATGATTTTTTTTTTTCCATTTTCAATTTTTTAAAGTTGAGTTGGCATGTGAAGTGGATCCCAAATCATTTAGGGTTTTTCTCTTCTCATCATTTTGACCCTTCACCACCGTGCACCAATTCAACTCCAGAATCTGCGGTGATACTGGAATTAGCCTCAAACAAAGTGCACCTCTTTGTTGCAAAGTTGAAGATTGTCCTGGTGTGCATACACATAGGGTGTCATTGTAGGTAATGGAATTTGCAGGACATCCCATTAGGAATTTTCAGAATTTGAGAACTACCCACAGTAGAGAAAGAACCAAAAAGATTCCAACTTGAAGTGAGGTTTGGGTGCCGGAAGATGAAACTTGAAATGGGTTGATTTTTATTCCCTTTTTTTCAATTCCCACCCTCTCTTTCAGGTTCATCTTCTTCAACTCACTATATTATTCCCTTTCTTTTTCAATTGGGTGCTGTCACTCTTTTTTCTTTTTGTGCATCTCAAATCATAATTTCAGAATTGAAGATTCACATGGAGACAAAGCCACATTTCTCCTTCTGCTTACCCATTTTTCATATGATTTCCTCCCTCTTTCTCCATTTCTTTCCATTCTCCTTTGTGCTACTGTTCATTTTGTCTTTCTTTGGTTCTGAAACGCATTTGGTTTAAGATGTGAAAACCCATCTGGTTTCATACCACGAGATTGAAATCATACAATCAAAACTAATAAGTTTCTTAGTAGGCTGTGTTTGGTGAAAATGGAGAAGAGAGGGATTATGGTGAAGATGGAGAGAAGAGGGTTTAGGTGGTAGAGAGAAAGAGAAAATGAAATCTGGAAATGAGGGAAGAACATCAGCAATTTAAAATTAATTTAAATAAAAAATAATGACATGGCCAACAGAAGGATCTAATTGAAAAAAGTTTATTTTACAGGGACCTTTTTTAAAAAAATAAATTTTGCAGGGACTAAAATCAAAACACACTATATTTGCAGGGACCAAAAACATATTTAAGCTTTTTTTTTATCAACTTGGTACTCTCTGCGCGTAGGACTACAATGGACGGCAAAACAAAGTTCTCCTTCAATATATTTAACACTACTGGATGTCTAACACTGGATTCAAACTTAGGACATTAGTTAAGTCGAAAAAGATCTTACCATCTCATCCAAGTGCTATTGAGTATAGACTCTTATCAATTATATACAACCTTTTTATTAAAAATACTTATTTAATTGCTAGAGACTAAAAACAAAAAGAGCAATGCTATCATTTTAATAGAAGATTGAAAACATATTCTCTCTCTTACACAATATAAGCAAAAATGAGTCAACAAAAGTTGATGTAACTAGTCCAAAATTGAGATCAGATATATCAACTTTTATTGACCCACGTTTGTTTATATTCCGTAACGGATGGAGTATGGATCAACTTTTATTACAGAAGTGAGTGAGTGTTCTAGTTACTTCTCCACTATGCATTCTGTCATTTTTTTAGAGAGAGATTTGCTTTGCTTCTATTAACCTAATTATTTCTTCACCACCTTTTACTTTTAATTCATCTATTTTCATTTTCAAACTCATTGTTTTCAACAGATAATTAGATTGATATAAGCAAAGTAAAAGGTAAAGTGGGTGAAATGGCTCTAAAGATTGATATAAGCAAAACATATGATAGGGTGGATTGGGGCTATCTTAAAGGGATGCTTGCTAAGTTGGGTTTTGATGAGATGTGGGTGCGGTGGATCGCAATGTGTCTCAAAATTGTAAGCTACTCAATAATGGTTAATGGTGAGAAGGTGGGACCGATTATTCAGGGGAGAGGACTTAGACAGGGTGACCTACTGTCACCATATCTCTTCATCATATGTGTGGAGAGTCTCACTACCCTCCTTAAAAGAGCTGAGGCGACAAGTGACTTGCATGGTGTCCGGGTGTGTAGGGGGGCTCCTTCCCTCATACACCTCTTGTTTGCAGATGATTATTTTTTGTTTTGCAGGTCAAATGAAAAGGAGAGCAGAAAACTGAAAGAGATCCTTACTATCTATGAACAAGCATTCGACCAAGCCATCAATTTGCAAAAGTTAGGAATCTATTTTAGCAGGAACATCAGTAGGGAGAACAAGGAAGTGGTTACTAACATCCTGGGTGTCACTGAACGCTTAGGCACTGGTAAATATTTGGGTCTCTTGACTATGATTGGTAGAAACAAGAAACAGATTTTTGGCTATGTAAGGGATAAGATGTGGAAGAGGATCCAAGGCTGGTCAGGGAAGCACTTGTCAAAAGCAGGTAGGGAGGTATTGGTGAAGTCAGTGGCTCAAGCTATTCCCACTTATTGCATGAGTACCTTTATGCTTCCCACTACCTTACGTGAGGAGCTGAAGAGAATGATGAATTCCTTTTGGTGGGGTACAAACGGCAGGGATCGTCGTGGGATTCGGTGGTTGAGTTGGGATAGACTTACGATGCGGAAGGAATATGATGGTATGGGTTTCTGTCACTTGAATGGTTTCAATATGGCTATGCTAGGGAAGCAGCCATGGAACATTGCTACAAATGCAGCTACTATAGTAAATTGAGTATTCAAAGCTAAGTATTTTCCAGATAGTGATTTTACGGAGGCTCACTTGGGCCATAATCCCAGTTTTGTTTGGTGTAGTATCTTTACTTCTCGGGTAGTAGTCAAGTTGGGATCAAGATGGAGTATCAGAAATGGTGAGCATATTTCGAGTTGGCGTGACCCTTAGGTAAAGGGAGGGAACGATCCAACCTTTTGTGACTGGCTTTGAGAATTCGTGTGTAAAGGACTCATGGTATCCAACCATGCGTGAATGGGAGCATCAGTTGGTAGATCATTTATTCAATGTTCATGAAGCTACACGTATAAAGGCAATGTCATTACTATATGGGGTGAATGATGATACGTTGGTGTGGTGGAGGATTCAAAGTGGGAAGTTCTCGGTGAGGTCTGCCTATTATTCAATTATGGAGGAATTGTATCGGATTGAGGGTGATTGAATGTTGATTTGGAGACTTAAGATACCACAAAAGGTCAAATTATTTTTATGGAGAGCAGCTAGGGGTTGTCTTCCTACACGTGTAAATTTGCAATGCAAACAAGTTAGATGTGAGGGTCATTGTCCCATGCGTAGTGGAAATCCAGAAAATGAATGACATGTCTTCTTTGATTGTCCGCTGGCTGAGATGGTATGGGAGGCGTCTGGGTTGTGGCCTTCAGTTCGGTCTGTTATGGAATCTAGCGAGAGCTTTCGCGAATGTTTATTCAAGCCGTTGCAGCAATTGGATGATCCGAAGAGGAAGCATTTGGCTCTGATGATATGGGCACTATGGAAACCTAAAAATGACAAGGTGTGGAATAATCTCCTTCAACCAGCTTCGCAAGTTATTAGTGCCTCGGACCTGCTGATGGATTGGGAAGTTGCACGCACCAGAACTAGCGCGAGGGATGCGAGAACTCAGCAACATGGACCAGCTCGTGATACTTGGCATAAACCACCAACAGGATCTTTTAAGTGTAATGTTGATGTGGCTATTTTCAACAATGAAAACAAACATGGCATTGGAATGTGTCTTGGGAAGGATAAGGGAGAAGTTGTTAAAGGAAAGACAATGTGGTTTAACGGAATTCCTACCCCCCAAGAGGCAGAGGCAATGAGACTTTGGCAAGCTCTTCTTTGGTTAGGTGCTTTGAGACTACCGTCGGTCTCTATAGAGTTGGATTGTTTACCAGTTGTAAATGGAGTACGGGAAGACTCGAACACCAACACGAAGTTTGGTTTACTATTATCTCATTGTTGTAACTTCTTGAAACGTTTTAATTGCTTTCAGGTTAGCTTTGTTAGGAGACAAGCAAATCGTGTCGCTCATACCCTTGCAAGGGCGTCAAGATTCAATGTTTGTTCCGTTGTTTATGTATGATCTCATCCCAACCTGTACTGAACCTATTATTATCAAAGAAATGATGTGAGTTTCTTACTGTAAAAAAAATAGATAATTAAATAATCACATGAATAACGAAATGGATTTGAGCATGATTATAATGGGGATATTTTGGGGCACCAACCTTAGTTCCAAGTTTTTGAAAATTGTTCTGCTACTCTTTAGTTCTTTTTTTTTTGACACAAACAAACTTATATTATTTCACTTTCAATAATAGTTTCATTACGAAGTGGACTATAATAATGAACGTAAAAGCTAGCATAGTTTCTTGATGCGCTTGCAAGGGCGTGAGCAACAAGATTTGCTTACCTCCGAATAATGAGCGTGCTACTCTTCAGTTCCGGAAACACTTCTTTGCACTTTACTCTAGAATCCGAATCTTCCTTATTTTTCAATTTCAGAGCTACAGCTTTCAATTTTCGGTCCCCCATTTTGATCTCTTGTGTCCTATTTATAGTTGGTTTTTTAGAATCGGTAATTAATTTTGTAATTAAGTTTGATTGCCTACGATTGCTATTTTTTGAATTGTTTCTCGTTTTGTTCTAGGTTTATGGTTGAAGATGATAACAAAGGGCTGTGGGGATCCTGCATACTCTGTGTCTTCTGCAGTTCATAATTCTGTAGCTAATTGTTCTTTTTTGTAATTTTATTATTTGCAATTGGATTTAATTTAGGTTTAAATATGCGTTTGGCCCCTGCAAATACACGCACAATCCAAACAGGCCATTGTAAAAAAAAACTTTAAAATAGCTCCTGCAAAATATAAATTGTTTACGGTTAGGCCCCTCGGTCAGTTTTCCATAAAAAAACATTAAAATAAAAATAATTGCCACGTGTCATCATCTCATTGGACCATTATGCCACATGTCACTGAACGCCACGTCATCAACCCATGTCACCATGGACACATGGCACTGACATGTGCCACGTCAGCAACCAATAGGTGGCTGCCACATGGCACTAGTGTGGCAATGTGGAGAATAATGTGTTACTAAAAAGATAACAATTTGGGCAAGCATAGGACTCGAACCCATGACCTCAACGTGATAATCATGCTCACTTACCACTGCACCACACGTTCATTTTGTGATATTATGCAAACAAAAGACATATATTACATAAAAACGAAAATCATCATCATCTTCAACCCAAAAACAGATCTGTGAAAATCATCATCATCATCTTTCATCACCTTCCATCTTTCATCATCTGGGTTCAATTTCATTTTCATCATCTGAGTTTAATTTCGTTTTCATCAGGTTTAATTTTAATTTCAGTTTTCCATTTTCCAATCCCAATTTTTCAATTTCGTTTTCAATTTTTCAATGTTGTTGTTGAAGATGAAATTTGGGGTTTTCAATTGAATTGTTGTTGTTGTTGAAGATCTGGAAACGCAAATGAAGATCTATTTGGATAATATATGTTTATATAATAGATCTTCATAAACATGTTTATGTTGAAGATCTGGAAACACAATTGAATTGTTGTCGTTTTCATCAAATGAAGATGAAATGAACATTTTTGGGTTGAAGATGAAATGAACGTTTTCATCAGATCTGGGTTGAAGATGAAGATGATGATGATTTTCGTCTTTATGTAATATATGTTTTTGTTTGCATAATATCACAAAATAAACGTGTGGTGCTGTGGTAAGTGAGCATGATTATCACGTTGAGGTCATGGATTCGAGTTCCATACTTGCCCAAATTGTTATTTTTTTAGTAACACATTATTCTCCACCTTGCCACACTAGTGCTACGTGGCAGCCACCTATTAGTTGCTGACGTGGCACATGTCAGTGCCATATGTCCATGGTGACATGGGATGATGACGTGGCATTCAGTGACACGTGGCATAATGGTCCAATGAGATGATGACACGTGGCAATTATTTTATTTTAATGTTTTTTTATGGAAAACTGACCGAGGGGCCTAACCGTAAACAATTTATATTTTGCAGGAGCTATTTTAAAGTTTTTTTTTTACAATGGCCTGTTTGGATTGTGCGTGTATTTGCAGGGCCGAACGAATATTTAAACCTTTAATTTAGATACACAATATATCTATAATATATGTATAGAGCAACATAAATATAAATAAGCCCGTCCAAGGATAATATGGAATGGACGAATACACGAAGTTTCAAATTTACAACAACAGCCACCACCAAGCTTTTTCCTATTGGGTGGGGTTAGCTACATACATAATCAAACCGCATCATAATATATTCTCAATGACTAAGCTTACACATAGACCACTCAATTCTAGAGATCTTTCAATGGTTTTACCTACAATTGTATTTGGTCTCCCTCTTTCTCTTTAGGCTGTTTCAAACTTAACATCTACAAAAGGAAGAACGGAAACTTCGACAAGAAAGAATGTGATATGTGTGAACCAACTAGTAAAGGCCCAACATCCTTAGCTCAGTCACGTGGCTGGGATCGAGTTCAGGCACATTCTTTACATGTTCTCGATCTTCTACAACATATTCCTAGCATTGAAAATGTAAACAACAGAATGAAGAGTTTAGTACCTTTAAATTTTCATAAAGACGAGAACTGATATAATCCGTATGCTGTCAGAATCAATTATAATCCTTAAATTATATAAAAATAAGTATTTAAATGATTGTTTCCCTGAAATTACATATCTTATGACCATAGGACCTATTTAGCAGCAAGCATATTACTAATTTTACATAAGATGATTTGGTTTACTTGGGATTGTAAGGGAGAGTGACATCATTAATTAAATAGCAGACCTTTGTCAATTCTTGCTTGGCAAGAATATGGTAGTGGCGTTCATTGATTCTTTGACCACATATTATCGCTATGAAGAAGCCATAGAGCAATCCCACCAAAACAATGGCTAGAACTGCAAAATAAAGAAATATTATCAAGTTGCCAACTTGCCATTGTATGCATTAAGTTAGTAGATTAAGATATCATGCCTTTCATCAATGGTGTAACTGGGATCCTCGACAAGCCGGTTAAAACTATTTAACTTCAACTAATAATTATTATTTTATCATACTTTTTTTATATATCATTATCATACATATAAAAATAAGAATAAATACTCAAATTGGTCTCTGAGAAAAATCACGCTGACCAATTTAGCTGACCAATTTAATCTTCGAGAAACGAAAATATCAATTTGTACTTTAAGAATCTCAAACACAAGTTAAATTAGTCATTTTAGGATATTTTTAACGACATTTTAATTGCTATCAGTGACTAATTGACCTACATATGAGATTCTGAAGGACTGAATTGGTCTTCGTGAATTTTCTCAGGGACGAACTTGGGTATCAAGTATTTACTTTAAAATATAAAATCATAATAAATATTCAAATATTTCTTCTCCATTATAAAGATTGTTGATTTACACGAATGTTTAGATATCCTCACTTGATTCACTGAAATTATAACATAATATTTTTGAACAAACTATTACTAAATAGACCGGTGAGTTGACAAGCCAGGGTACTTGGTGCAAATATAACATAATAGCATGAAGAAGTCACAAGTGAGTGGCAAGCTGCAAACATTGCCCATGAAATTTAATGTGAAGAATCAAAAAGGAATACCAGCCATTGTATAAAATCCATATGGATGTTCTTCATAACCAAACATTTCTCTCAATTCATCTCCATAGAATTTGTAAATAAGCACTCCCAAGAAAGCAACAACCTGTGAAATTAGAAAAGTAAAATAACTTAACAGACATTCTTTCAAATAGTAACAGTATCCCATCATACAGTCTCTTTGAATGGGGAAGGATCGTTGAAGTCTATTGAACCAACCGCATCACTTGTGCATTACTAATCTGTTACGTATGGCATATGCCTTTGGAATAAAACCAATTGTAGGCTCTTGTTACGTTCTCAGAGGTCCTATACTTAGGTTTTCAGGGGAATTAGGGGTTATGCAACCTCCTTCACCCAACAAAATTTACATGCAAACTTGTTTATTTAATAGAAAAAGAGAAAGAAGCCCTTGAACTTAGCTTCCTCATCAACAGTGTTCCTTCTCTTTGGCTACCCTTTCCAATATGGACTATGAGGTATGCCATATGGATCTCAATCCAGGATCCATCGGTGTACGTCTCTCGAAGAATTTTTACATGCGAAATTTTTTCAATAACTCAGGTTGTTTTGTTTCTTTCCTAGAGGCACTAGTACAAATCATGAAAACAAATTTCCATCAAATATTTGTTCCATTAGAGAGGAAAACTATCAACAAAGATTTCTTCCAAGAATCAGCACATTTAGGAAGGCTCATTTTCACATATATGAAGTCGTGTAGACTCTTAGAAGCTACAACAACAATACCAATGGCTAAGGGGAATGGTGAATGCACATAGGACTGTTCATGTTAACCAGCAGAAAACGAAAAAAGAAAAGAAAGGGCAAAAGTAATGTCACCTGTGAAAACAGAGAGAATCTAAAGTAGATTTACTAACTGAATCTTTTCATTTCTGTTATTTCTTATTCTGATACAGAGAACTGGTACTTATACCAAATGCTTAATGTGTGCACCTCACAAGCTTAAACTGTGCACACCTAACTGACTTACTAATCACTAAACTAACTGTCAGTTACAAATGTATATTACTGAATAAAACTGGGATGTAATTACTGAAATATCCTTTTAATAGGATCTAACTACCTACACTTACACACACCCCCCACAAGCTCAGGGTGAGTGAGCAAGGGAACAAACTCTGAGCTTGGTTCTGTAGTCCAAAAGGGTAGCTGTAGATAGAGGTTTAGTTAGGGCATCTGCAATTTGAAACTGTCCTGGAATGTGTCTGACTTGAAGTTGCTTGGTCAAAACCCTTTCTCTTACAAAAAAAGGTCAATCTCCATATGTTTTGTACGAGCATGAAGCACAGGGTTGTGAGCCATTGCCACTGTACTCTGGTTGTCACAATGAATTATAGGGTGAGTAGTGTGAACATGTAGTTCAGAGAGAAGTGTTTGTATCCATAGGATTTCTGATGTAGTGTGTGCTAGGCTCCTATACTCAGCCTCTGCACTTGACCTAGCAACTAGGGGTTGCTTTCTGGACCACCATGACACCAAATTAGGTCCAAAGTATATGGCAGACCCTGATGTTGACCTCCTGTCATCAGGGTCTGATGCCCAGTCAGCATCACAGAAACCAGAGAGTGTAAATGGCTTCTGTTTGTTGGCAGCATGCATAGCAAGCCCATGATGAATTGTGCCTTTGAGATACCTTAAGATTCTTTTCACTGCAGCCCAATGAATGTCTAAGGGATCTGCCATGAATTGGCAGACCTTATTAACAGCATAACTAAGCTCGGGTCTGGTCAAAGTTGCATATTGTAGTGCCCCAACAACTGAACGATACAATGTAGGATCCTTAAAATGAGCAGAACCAGTTTTTGACAGTTTAGTGCTAGAAGCCATAGGAGAAGCAATTGCAGCAGAGTCTTGCATCCCTGTTTTGCTTAGGAGATCCCTGATATATTTAGACTGTGTGAGAAGCAGAGAACCATTGGCCTGTTTGTGGACTTCAATACCCAGAAAATATTCCAAATCACCAAGTTCCTTGAGAGCAAAATTCTGATGAAGCCTAGATGTGATGATCTTCAATAATGAGGGAGAGTTTCCTGTGAGAATAATATCATCTACATAAACCAGTAGATAAGCAACAGAGTTTTTAGCACGAAAAATGAACAAAGATGGATCACATTTGCTGCTTTTGAAACCCAAAGTATGTAAAATTGCTGTTAACCTCTCAAACCATTGTCTGGGTGCTTGTTTTAGACCATATAGGGACTTGTGAAGCTTGCACACAAGTGTGGGATCAGATGCCACAAAACCAGAGGGCTGTTCCATATACACTTCTTCATTGAGGATGCCATTTAGAAAGGAATTATTCACATCTAATTGATGTATTGGCCAGCTGTAGGTGAGAGCAAGAGTAAGGTATAACTCTGGTTGTCACTGGTTTTACAACAGGGGAGAAGGTTTCATGGAAATCAAAACCTTGAACTTGATGGAACCCCTTGGCAACTAGTCTTGCCTTGTATTTATTCACAGTTCCATCAGCATTTTCCTTCACACGAAATACCCACTTACAACCAATGGCTTTCCTATTAGGTGGTAGAGTCACTAGGGTCCATGTTTTGTTATTTTGAAGGGCATTGTATTCAGCTTGCATTGCTGCAAGCCAATTAGGATCTTTGAGAGCTTGTCTGGTTGTGGTAGGTTCTGTTGAGGTGAGAAAAACTGAGGGATTGAGTCTTGGTAAAGGGATGCCACTCTTTGATCTGGTTTGCATTGGGTTTGTATTTGATGGTTGAGGTTGGATATGGGTGGTGACAGTGGTCTCTGTTGAGGTGTTGGTTGCTGCACTGTCTGGTTGGCTGGTAGTTTCTGCAGTGGTGGAAGTTTCTGTGGTGGTGTCTGATGAGTTGATTGGTGTAGGTAAGTGCTGATTAGTGACAGTAACATTGTTTAGAGAGGGTGGAGGGTTGGCATTGTGGGTTGTAGATGGATTTGTGGCTGTGTTGGACTTAGGTAAGGGGCTGAGAGTGATTGGTGGAGAATTGTTTGTAGTGACACAGTCTTTTGGTGAGAATAGATCATTATATGGAAACCTGGATTCATTAAAAATGACATCTTTTGACACTGAGTTTTCCACTAGGAGAAAGACACTTGTAACCTTTTTGTGAGGTAGAGTAGCCTAGGAAGAGACATTCATGAGTTCTGAAATCAAACTTGTGTTGATTGTATGGTCTTAGCAAAGGGAAGCAAGCACAGCCAAAGACTTTGAGAAAATTGTAGTCAGGATCTTTTTGAAAGGGAGCAGTGTATGGAGGGATATGACCTAGGGGTGCAGAGGGCTGTCTATTGATGAGATAGACTGATGTTTGAACAGCATAGTCCCAAAACTTAAGGGGTAGAGAGGCATGGCTGAGAAGGCAGAGGCTTAGGTCAACTATATGTCTATGTTTTCTTTCCACTACCCCATTTTGATGGTGTGTATGTGGACAAGTGCATCTGTGGATGATGCCTAGGTCACTTAGGTATGTGGAGAAGGGTCTAAACTCCCCTCCCCAGTCAGTTTGAACTGCTTTAATAGGTAGACCAAATTGTAATTCAACTTGTGCTTTAAAGTGTTTGAACATGTCTAAGGTGTTTGATTTCTTTTTGAGCAGATATAACCAGGTAAATCTTGTTGTTGCATCAACAAATGTGACATAATACAAGGCTTTGTTGGCTGATTCAACTGGTGCAGGGCCCCATAGGTCACTGTATATAAGTTCAAGGGGTTTAGTGTAAATGGTTTGGGAGTGGGGAGCATATAAACGATGGCCTTTGCCCATACAACAAGCTGCACAGAACTCAGAAATGTCTTTATTTGATGTAGAGATATTACATTTTTGAAATACAGTATTTATAGATGTATGATTTGGGTGGCCTAATCTTAAGTGCCAGAGTGTCCTAAGATTAGGGGAAGGGGAAACAACGGCATTAACAGTGTGCTGTATGACAGAATTAGTGCTAGGAACAGACTCAGTAGATGCTGCAGTAGCAGTGTTTACAGACTTGGAACAAACAGAATTACTAGGCACTGCAGTAGCAGTATTTACAGACTCTCTATTCACTGCAGTAGCAGCTTTTGCAGACTTGGAAGCAGTGTTTTGTGGAGAAGAACTCTGTGAGATGTGATGAAACTGGAAGGGAGCAAACTCATATATGCCATCAGCACGAACAGGACCATGAAGGAGCAATTCATTGGTGTCCTGTGAAAACAAAAGACAGTCCTTAGCATGGAACTGAAAATACACATTATTGTCAGCAGCAAAACGACTCACACTTAGTAAATTTCTGGTTATAGAGGGAACATGAATGAGTTTATTTAACACTAATGACACTTGTGGATTAATAGGTGAAGAGAAAGAAGAGGAACCACAGGTTTTAACATTCAAACCTTGTCCATTTTCTATGAAGATCTGATCTGGACCTTCAAAGGGAGATTGTTGGTGGATATTTTGAGATTGGAGTGTTGTGTGGAGAGAGCATGCTGTGTCAGGAGCCCAGGGAAGAGGATTGTTAGTGGCTGTTGGTTGGTTTGCAGTGGTCATGTTGGCTTGTGGATAGGGGAATTGTTGCTGTTGTTGTTGTGGAAATGGTTGAGTTTGTTGCCTAGGGGGATATTGAGGCCTGGACCATGTATTTTGGTAGAGTGGTGGAGGGTAACCATAGCCATAGGGATTGGTAGCAAGGGTGGCATAGGAATTGGGTGGAAATCCTTGGTAATCAGTGGGAATTGGTGCCTGAAATTGCTGATTAAACCTGTGAAAACACATAGCAGCTAAATGACCAAATTTAAAACATACTTGACATTGATCATTGGAGAACCTACCACCACGGCCACGGCCACCACGGCCACCGCGGCACCACGACCACCACGGAATCCTCCATTAAAAGAATTATTACCAAAATTATTGGTACCATCAGAATTAGGGTTAGGAACAGTGTTACCAGTGTTCGTGGCTTGCGTTTCTGCATTCTGTGCTGGCGTAGGTAAGGTGTTTGTCAAATTGATTGACAGAGATTCAGTTTGAGACTTCTTCTTGAACTTTCCATAACGCATTTCGTGAGCAAGAAGGAGCGCTTCCACTTCTTCAAGTTGATTTTCTTCGAATTTGCTCTCAATAACGGAGACGACCGGTGCGTATTCTTCTGGAAGACCTTCGAGGATAACATCAATGTGCTGCGCTGGTGGAATTGGATCTCCAACAGATGCGAGAGCGTCTACGAGCGCCTTGATGCGAAGGAAGTACTCCTCTACGGTGCGCGATTCCAATGTCGTCGCACGCAACTCTGGTCGCAGTTGCCGTGCCTTCGCGGGAGTCAATTTCTGAAAATGATCATGAAGACGATCCCAAAGTTGGAACGAATGAACGCAGCCTAACACGCGAGGCATAATCGCACCTGAAAGCGTCGATTGGAGCCAAGAAAGTAGCCATTGATCTTGCTTGAGCCAGTTCCTGTACAGAGGATTTTCTTTGCGAGCGTTGCGATCTTCTTGCGAAAGATATTGGTCAGGAATTTCAGGAAAGTGAATGTAACTTTGCAGGTTGTGTGCGTTGATCATTGGTTCCACTTGTTGGTGCCACACCAAGAAATTCTTTTTATCAAGTTTATCAGATATCTTCAATGTGAATGTAATTAGAGGATCTAACGGTGGTGGTGCAGAGGATATAGGTGTGGCCATCGTCCCCGAAGAAGGCGAAGACAGTGGTGGTGGTGGTTGCTCATGTAATGGATCTGAGGTCGCCATAGGATCTAACTAACTTCTGATACCATGTGAAAACAGAGAGAATCTAAGGTAGATTTACTAACTGAATCTTTTCATTTCTGTTATTTCTTATTCTGATACAGAGAGCTGGTACTTATACCAAATGCTTAATGTGTGCACCTCACAAGCTTAAACTGTGCACACCTAACTGACTTACTAATCACTAAACTAACTGTCAGTTACAAATGTATATTACTGAATAAAACTGGAATGTAATTACTGAAATATCCTTTTAATAGGATCTAACTAGCTACACTTACATCACCAATGTGAGTACCAGATCAAATTTTCACAAGACATATATGAGATAATTAAGCACATACCAGTTGCACAATGATGAAAATGAACGCATGATCCCTGGCAACAAGGAACTGAAATTTCAATCTCAACCACCACCGATCTGGTGGGACATTTGCCCGTAATATGAAGACAGCTCTGCACTCTGTACAGTGAGAAAAAGCAAAGCCCTCCTAGTACAACAAAAGGGAGAAAAGCCCATAAATAATCTGAAGAGAATCAAGACTAGATCCCTAATAACAAATGGATAGTTTTGCGGTATTTGAATCCAATATCTGTGTTATTGAGATCAAGGAGAAGGAAAAATAAACTGACCTTGGTAGACCTCCAATTATCGAGACATGATCTGTGGACATACTTTTGTGTACCTTTGCAATGGCAGGGGGCAATTAAGTCTTCTCCTCCAATATCAAGGCATATCCGGCATTGTGGTTGATCCGCATTTACCAGATGACGAGATCCGTCGATGCGAACATTTTGTAAATCATCACCATTGTTGGCAGGAATAATTTCACAGGAAAAGGAGGACTCTTGGGAGGCTTGCTGATTCAAGATGGGTTCACTTTCTGAACATTCTTCCCTGTCATTGTTTGAGGCTACTTGCATTTCGGGAAATGTATAATTAGGATTACACAATAAGTTTCATTGGGAGAGCTATAATTACAACAGACCATTTCAGTACATGTAAGAAACCTGCAAATTAGGGGAGGGGGAGACAATCGTAACAAAGGGGGATATTAGAAATTCGTAAGGGCAGCGGATAACAAGTACGTTTAGCAGCAACTAGGTTATGGTAAAGGCTAGCCATAAATAACACCAATTTATCTAACTGTTTGCTATCTATATTATACAGAGAGAGAGAGAGAGAGAGAGAGAGGAGGAAGATAAAGAATAAAATACATTGATTATTGTCATAGACAGAAGCAAGATCCAACAATTAATTTGTTTAGATGATGATTGATTAAGGGTCTGCTTGGGTAAACAGCTTACATAAAGGCTAATCACATGTTAACTTATGCCTTAAGTGCTTATGATGTATAAGCTATTTGCGTGTGGATGTGTACATTGAAAAACGCTTACGCAAAAACAAGTGTTTGAATGTATAATTACAAAAGCACTTATAAAATGTTGTACTTGTAATTTTTAAAAATTAATTTTTATATCATTCACCTTCCATAAATTAATTTAGTCCCTCAGAAATGATAATGTGGCAATTTGATCCTCAAGAATCTCAAATGTGGGTCATATTAGTCCAAATTAGTCTTATTCAGATTACTAAGCTGGCTGGTGAAAACTCTTAAGGGGTTTGTGGGTAGAAGCTGCAATGCATTGAGCTGAAAATCAGAAATCTAAAGTGCTTATATTTTTTTAGTGTCAGTTTTTTCATTATTGAATTTGTTAGTCAATTCACCCCATCTCAATGCCATTTTATTGATCCTAAAGGTAAGAGATCTAAAGCGCATATTTGCTCAAGTGTCTTTTTAGGAAATTCTTTTTTATTTATGGCATCCCACTTTGATGGTTAGAATATGGTGCCATTATGATTTGCTGTAACATCTCTCCTGGTATTGTATTTACCTATGTAACATAAAACATGAGCTATTTGTTTGAGAGAGAGAGAACTTTCATTGACTCAACTTTTGTAGAGATGCGCAATTTAGTCCTTCAAAGCTCCCATCATGGCAGGCTCCAGGGAAGGGCTGTGCCCATTATAAGCCTCCTGTAGGCAACCTTATATTGTATTTGCAAGAGAATGATTTCTTGGCTTATCAGATAGGGTGTATACTGCATACATATATGCTAACACAGAGAGCTTAGAGAAGCTTTTTCTTATTGGCTTAACTTCGGATTTTAAAAAATAAAAATAAAAATTCTTTTTATATTAATACTCAAATTTTCTTTCACTGAAGAATCATACTCAAAATGATGTTTAATACGTTACAGCAATCTTCATATCTCAACTTGTAGATTTCATATTGTCTTTTCTTTTTCATGGTTAGAACAAAATCTGAAGTAACTATTCCCAACATCACATTACCAAAGAACCTAAATGGTCAACAAAAAACAAGTAACAATTCTGAACCCACAATTACATTAAAAAAGACAAATTAGCCTCATAGCTATAGATTAGTTTCTTACTACTGATGAAAAAATGTTGTTACGACTCAGCTACTGTAAATGATATTACTCTAATTTAATCACTGAGACAATACATTGTCTTTTCCATTCTCTTATACTCTCAAAAGCTGTCCACGAAAGATAATCTCAAATCAATCAGATTGCATAGTTTAACCTTCCGGAGAAGTAAATATGATAGAACAAATGCTTAAAATCCAGTTGTGGTATATCACTAACATTGATAGCAGGTGGGATAACAAAGCGCCAAAGCTTCCTAATACCACCAATTCTACATTTCACGCACAAAAACTCCTTGCATATAGCTTCTCAACCTCCCTAGCTATCAAATATACTGAATGAATCCCCCGATTCCCCCCTATATCTAGCCTATCCCTTCTAGCTAATCTAACTGCTGACTAACCAACTAACAGAACAAATGTCCTTATTTTTCATTGATGATGCATCCTAACATAAGTTGTATAAGGTTTTAAATATTGTCGCCATATATACATGATCCGGCTGCAACGTAGCGGTGTTGCGGCCGCAAACAGCCTTGAAAAAACGGTGTTCGCGGTTACAGAGCCGCAGCAGTGTCGCGACTTTCTTTTTCTCCCAAAATCCCTTTCAAAATCGTTCATTTTTATCATGAGGGGATAAAAATAGAAGCTTTCTCGGATCTGAAAAAGAGCCCTAACCTTATTGTTGCTCCTCAGATCTGAAAGCGTCGCTCCTTGCTCCTGGTTACGGGATAGATGAGTGACGAAATTTGGGGTCGTAACCTCCTGCCTACTCTCGACCACACAATGAAATTTGAGAGCCGAAATAGATAAGTGAGGCTGTGACAGAAGGCTTGTAGAGGAGAGGCAGAGAAACGGGGATGAAATTTGTTTCAGAAACCGGTGGCAATTGCAAACGAGATTTGGGTTTCTGAGGAAGGAGACTTTCTTGGGTTGAATTTTGAGGAAATAGAGCGTGCTATGATTTTTGAGTATTTTTTATCAACCGAATATATAATTTTTAATATACAATGAATTATCTTTTTTAAGGACTAATTACCCAAATTAGTCGCCATCGGAGTCCCGAAAATTTTACGAAAGTTCAATTTAGTCTTTGACATTTATAATATATCAAGATCACCAAAAGAAATTACAATATCAATTTAGTCTCTACCTTTTATAAAAGTATTTCAATTTAGTCCCTTGTTGCAATAGATGGACTAAATTGACATGACGTAGGGACTAAATTGAAACAATTTTGCAAAAGTTAGGACCTAAATTGATATATTGTAAACGTCAATGACTAAATTCAACTTTTTTGAAATTTCAGGGACTAAATAGTGTATTAACTCTTCACCAATACGATGTAGCACAAGTGATAGATACTTGGATCCCGTAATCATTTGGTTATGGAAAAATATTTGTTGGGAGAGGTCAGCCCCTTAAATGGATCTCTGATACCTCGAATGACTAGTCTCCACTATCACCATGGAGGATACCTTCATTTACCAAAAAAGAAACTAAATTGGACCTCGACAATTTCCTTAGAGACAAATTCGTCTTTGACAATTTTTTAGAGATATATCAGTCTCTGACATTTTCAAAATGGACAAGTTAGTCTCTTCGTCCATCTAAAGTTAAAAATGTCAGGTGACGTCTCCTATATGGCACGTTTACATTCCAACGTGTCACGTTATTCAAATATCTCAGCCCCAATTGGTCATTGACTTAAGCTATTTTGAAACTTTTAAAAATGGGAGATATTTGTCCATGCACATTTGGGACAAATTAATCCTTAAATATCATTTTCAAATGGGTGGTTTTTGGAAAGTAGAAACCGGAAAACAACTTGCAAACGCAAGAGAGAACGCAACCATATAAGAAGAATGTGAAACCTCTTTATTCATTTGGATCCATAGTGTGGGATTTCGGCTTGCATTTTTTTTCAATATCAATGATCTCATTGATGTTTTGATACAAGTGATGGTGCAAAGACAGGGATGGCAATGGATGGCAATGGGTACCCTATGGGCAGGGTACTATAGTGCTCGTACCTGAGCCCGCATATGTATGGGCAGGGCACTATAGTGCCCGTTTCCGTACCCCCTGGGCACCAGGTGCCCATGGGCACGCCCGTTACCTGCACTTTAAGAGTACAAAATAATAAATAACATAAAAAATATTATAATTCAATTTAAAAAGACATTATTTTTTCGTATCTACTAAATAAATATTACAAATGATAGCATTTAGTGGATTAAAAACATCCAAAATATTGATAGTTTGAATTTATTATTTTAAAATTCGATTTACTTAGAATTGCAAAAAATGGTAATTATATAAAATACAAATAATATAAACATCCAAATTGTTAATCAATAATTAGGTTTAGTGTTTTAAGAAAAAAAATAATTTCAATTTTGTAAAATTGTAGAATTAGTAATATATGCGGGTGCGGGCCCGAAGCGGGCTGGGCACCATAGTGCCCATACCCGAGCCCGCATCTAATGGGCATATGCTGGTGCGGGCCCGTTGCGGGTAATTTTTGCGGGTACCCAACGAGCATGGGCTCAATTGCCATCCCTATGCAAAGAGCTAATGGGTGTAAATATTGTGTGTCGGTGCTCAAAATCTAGAAAACCCATACAAATGTGGACCCCAAATGAAAAAAATGGTATCACTTTATGCTTTTATGGCTGCATTCCCTCCTTCTGCGTTTGCAAGTCTTTTCTGGTTTCTGCTTCCAAAAACTACCCATTTGAAGATGAGATCTGTGGACTAGTTAGTTTCATAAGTGCATGGACCAACATGTCACTTTTTAGAAAATTTCATAATAGTTGAAGCACAGGACCAATTTAGGCCGAAAAACGAGTTTCGTGTTAGTTAATGTGACGCATTGGAACATAATGTGCCACGTAGGAGACATTACCTAACGTTTTTAACTCTGGATGGATAGAGGACTAACTTGTCCCATTTTGAAAATGTTACGGACTAATGTGTTCCTACAAAATTGTCAGTGACGAATTTGTCTCGTAAGGAAATTGTCAATGACCCATAAAAATGGATGGACTCACACTTGATGGGGATATTGTTGGTATTCAAGTATGAGCTAAAATGTCCCACATTGGATGGAAAAGTGAATGTTGGGCAATATATAACTGAGAGGACCCTTAAACTTAACGCTTTAAGGTTTTAGGTCAAGATGGGGTGTCCAACTCACTTGCGTTGTTGCTCTTGGCCCAATGTTGATGATCCCCTAGGCTCCCCTCATGTCCCAACATCTTAGAATTTGGATTGGGTCTAACTTAACCCTACAAAATCGGCTTGTAAGGTGAGAGATGTCTCCCACTTTGATACTTTTTTCAGGTCATTTATCACATCCGATGTGGGACTCTGAACAAACCTCCTCACGCCTAAGACTGGACAATTGGAGCGTGACTAGAGTGACCCGATAGCGGGTGGCCCAATAGATCTGGATTGGCTTTGATACTATCTTAGAATTTGGGTTGGGTCTAACTCAATCCTACAAACTGGCTTGTAAGGTGAGGGATGTCTCCCACTTATATACTCTTTTTCAGGTCATATCACATCTGATGCGGGACTCTTAACAAATGCTTGTAATCCACAAATTAGGATAAATTATGGGAAAATAAAACTTCCATGTTAGAGAAGCAAATGAAAGGCTTTCATAAATATTCTCGTAGAATCGAGAGCAACTACTCAACATCTTTCATCTCCAATTCGCACAACTATAATTTAGAGATTCCGCCAGACTGTTTTGTGTGGGATAAAAGTTGTTGTGCGAATTGTGGGAAAAGATGGGTCAAATAAGGGAAAGAAGTTATGGGGGTGTAGGGGTTTTGTGGTAAGATTTGTGGTAGATTTACAGTTGGATTTCGCCGTTAATGCATGGTTTGTTTGCGTTGTTTATTTGCATAGGCCAAAGTTGTTCCTTCTAGTTTCTCTTTTTTTGATTGGTACCCTCGGGCTGAGACACGAATACATACACATTACACAAATACACAATATGTAGAATGTGCTACAAAGAAAATGGAGATAGTTGAATTTAGAAGGACTATTACGAGGATGCATAGGACCGAAGAGGCAACAAAAAGTTTGACGAAAATTGCAACAATAATGTGTTTTCTTTTTGTTGTAATTAGTGTAATGTTATCATGTTGTTCAAACTAGGGAAATTTGTGTAAGAGTTTGAATCGGGGCAATTCGGCGTAAGCATTTATAGGATTTTTTTATTTCATACCCCCTATTGGACCCTATACCCCCAAAATGACCAAACTACCAATTTTAACACTGATTCACCAAAAAGTGACTAATTTTTTTCCCGGGAAATACCGTTCGTAACATAATTCCAAAACACATTTTTTTGGAAGTTCCTTTCGTAAAATAATTCCGGAAGCATAGTTTTTTGAAAATTTTTGGAAATACCTTTTGGCAGCTTTCCACATCAGCTCCTTTATCATCTTTCCAGGATGCTTCTTTCGAAGTTGTCATAGAGGCGCCTTACACAAAACTCCTGTTCAATGACGAGAAGAATCCCCTCCATAATAGGAAACAAGCATTGTCGATCTTTAATTTAACTTATAGTCTATAATTTTAAGTTACATGGACTAATTTAAAACTTAAAGGACTAAATAGAGTGGTATATTTTGTGGATTAGAAGTAAAAGTGTATCTGTTGCAGACTTGTGGACCACCCAAATCATTAACAAAGCAATTCCAAAAACCAAGACCATGAATCTTTAATCTCCTCTTCGACTACAATCAGTGCAATTGGCAGCATATGGTTATCGTGGTCTTTGCCCACTGTTGCTAGAATCGGACTCCATGGTAACCCTTAAGAAAGCAACCATCTAAGCCAACTATTGGTCTACACCTTGAAAAACTAAATTTGTATGCTTGAAAATACCTTTCTGCTTTAAGTTTATTATGTTAAAAAATAAAAATAATTTCGAGCTATAAAAATTTTAAATCAATTTGTTTTCTTTTTGGCAAATAGTTTAATCAAATTTAGTAGTTACTAAATTATTTATTTATTTATTTATTTTTACTTTAACCATCTTCATGTGATTAGTGATGTATTCAACTAGAATTTTTCACATGTATTAGTAGTTTCTTATGATGAGCACTTGAGGTAGGAAATTTATCATTAATTTTTGTTTAAAATATGAGTAGTTATTAGTTTGTAGAGAGAACTCCACCTTTTTACCCAAAAAAAAAAAAGAGAGAACTCCATCATCTTTTAAACTACATCTCAACTCATATTACCAAGAAAATGTAATCTTCTTCCAAACCCCCATAAACCATTATCAAAAGTTCATCTCCGTCACACGTATAACACCCCCATAAACCATTACTACTAAGCTCTAAGCTTAGAGATTAAATTAAAGGTTTGGTTAAATAAATTTGTAGCTAAATGAGTCAATGTCTGTATTTTAGTGAATCAAAGAGACATATTTGGAAAAAACATAGGTGCAAATAGCAACAGGTAACGCGACGCGAAGGTGCAAAAAGAAGAGTGTCGCTGGCGCAATCATGTCAGCCGTGTAATTTAGAACCGGCGGCAACAGGTTGGTAAAGGTTCCTCCCTCAAATTGCAAACCAACCCTTCCGCCGTTGGATCGATCGATCCATCAACCGCATCTCCTTAGCGCCGGAGTGATATAGCGTTTGAAAGTAGGATGGAGGGGGAGACGACGGTGCAGGAGAGGCTGAATCAGGCAGTGCAGCAGCAGCTAAACCTTGAACAAGTAAAGACACGCGCCATCAGTCTCTTCAAAGCCATATCAAGGATTCTTGAAGATTTCGACGCATACGGTCGCACCAACACCACTCCCAAATGGCAAGATATTCTGGGTCAGTATTCCATGGTCAACCTCGAGCTCTTCAACATCGTCGACGACATCAAGAAGGTCTCCAAGGCATTCATAGTCTTCCCTAAGAATGTCAATGCCGAGAATGCCACAATACTGCCTGTTATGCTTTCTTCAAAATTGCTCCCTGAAATGGAGGTCGAAGACACCTCCAAAAGAGATCAATTGCTTCAGGGGATGCAAAACCTCCCAATTGCCACTCAGATTGACAAGTTGAAGGCTAGAATCGATATGATTGCGGCAGCATGTGAGGGTGCTGAAAAAGTCTTAGCCGACACTCGTAAAGCCTATTGCTTTGGAACTCGTCAGGGTCCCTCCTCCATTGCCCCCACTCTCGACAAGGGTCAGGCTGCCAAAATTCAAGAGCAGGAAAATCTACTCCGAGCCGCCGTCAATGTTGGTGAAGGATTGCGGATACCTGCTGACCACAGGCATATAACTCATGCCCTTCCAATGCATTTGGCTGATGCTTTTACTGCTAATGATTTTCCTGATGGAGGAGACAGATCTGCCAATAGTTAAATCACTCTTCTTAACTCCACATCTCAATAATATTCTCTCATGATTTATGCCATTTACAACTCTTCTACTATTATTACTTTCAGGTATGTATGCCAAGAATGCCCCAATGTTATCAAACACCATAGCTGCCCAAAATTCCTTGTTACAGGTACACTGAAATATTCCTCGGCCGTAGGAAATATTTTGCTTTTATATTAATTTCAGAACCCAGCTTATCCTCGTTAAGTTAAAGGACTTTAGATTTTGTTGGATTCCTCACCTAGCCTTATTTGTCTTGAGTCCTTGACTCTCTGGTCTCTGCCTATTTGATATTCATCTCTCATGCACTCTCCTCGTTCCTCAACTTTTAAACCTATGGAATGAGAACTAGTTACTTCACTTGGTGGTTTGATACTCTAAATAATATATCGATTTTTTCTAGCAGTCATTTTTTAATCTTCTCACTAAGGTTGCTGATGTAGACCTCAGGATCACAACTTTTGGGAAGATCAGCTGCATCTCCTTCTGGTGCAACCAGCGCCACTTCTTTTGACAATACAGCAGCGTCACCAATCCCATATGCCAATTCACCCAGGTCTTCCACAAATATGATGAATACGCCATCCCCTCAGCAACCAACCCCACAACAGCAGCAACATCAGCCACAAGCACAGCAACAGCAGCAACGGCAGAAACTAATGCAGTTACCACAACAGCAGCAGCAACAAATTCTTGCTCAGCAGCAGCAGCAACAGTTCAGGCAAACAGCAATGCAAGGACTAGGACAGGTAAAATTTTGAACCTATGTATTCGCAGTGAGTGAAACACCCTTGAAATGGCCCAAATGACTAGTTAGAGTATATTAAGTTTTCTGACTCCATTGAGTCTGATAATCAATTCGCGGACAAGCAACTAGCTCTGGAGCATGTGTGGAAGGCTGTTTTCAATATCAACTCATGTTTTGTTCAAACGCAGAAATATAGTTTCAGACTGACTGACTGGTTGGACTCGTTTAGCCAAGAATGTGGGTAATGGAAGGCCCAAAATCTATGTTTTTTGAACCATACCGTGTCTCGTTATAATTTCTAGGTGGGCATCTACATGCCATATTTCCTTAATGTGATTATTATGTAGAATCATTTCCCTTAGCCACATGATTTGCAGGGGGACCAAAAAGTTTGCTTCTTAAGTTCTTATTACACCAAACACCTATTATGTTGGCTGTTTGTGATGAACATTTGTGTCAGAACTCAGAATGCCCAAATCATAAGTACCATTACAACACTGTCATTGTATTTTTATATGCATGCTGCTATGCATATTAGTTCTTGTTAACCCCCCAGACAATATTATCTTCCTGAGTTGTATCATGGATGTGTGCCTGTAGTGCTGTAAATTTTATTATTTGCTTACTTCTACCAAGTTGATGCTTATTTGCTTATCTGTATAGTATAGGAAAGCAAGGGGATTGTTGAAGCAAATGAAATTAACCCTTATAGCCATGCTTCACTAAATCAAGACTTTCTTTCTAACAGCTTTTCTCTTTAAATTTGTAAATTCTTGTGCTCTTTATTCACTTACATGTGTGTGTGGCGTTTCTTCAGTAGGTGGCACTAGAAATGTTGAGTAATTGAAAGAAAAAAAAGAACTTCAGGATATACTTACTCCCATGAATATATCCATGGACAAATTAGCAGCGGACTAGAAACTAAATTAGTCTTATTTATTATGTTTATTTTCTCTTTCTTGGCGGTAACAAGTTTTGCTTTCCTCCACAGTTGCATGGACAGCATCAGATGCAATTTTCACAACAACTTGGGCATCAGCAATTTCAGGGTAGGCAGCTTTCTTCGGGACATGTGCAACATGGCATTGGTCAAAGCCAACTCAATCAAGGAAATCAGATGACTCGTTTAGGCCAGTTTTCTGGTCCTGCTAACAGTGCATTATTTAGTGCTGCTCAGACAACACCAAATACCCAGATGGTATGATTGCTACGAACTATAATTTAGTCAGATAAGAAACAAGTTTTTTCTCACCTGGTGGAGTCAGTTACATTGATCAAATGACACTGCTATAATATCCTATTATAGATCGTGTCTAATGACAAGCAAAATAGTTTGCCCAAATAGCAGGCGTGCACACACACACACAACAAGAAACTACAAACCTCCTGTAGTAGGAAGACATGTTTTCGCGCACATGTATGCGCGCACACACATAAAAGGGAGTAAGGAACTTATTTATTTTGGTAATATTTGTTGCGTCTTTTTTTTTTTTGCAATAACTTTCATTAGTACCTATTTTCCCCCCTTGTACTTTAGTTTGTTAATATATTTTGTTTCTCACTAACCTTCTCCCAGGATTGGAAAGTCATATCAAACTTGTGTATCAGTCTCGGGAGGGATGTGTTGTGTAGTTATAGACTGAGAGGCTTTTTCAAAAGCTTCTGTCCCTGAATTATAATAAACCATTTTAGGTATTTTACATTGAGATACATAAACCAGGGTATAGTCCTGCTGTTAAAAGGATGGAAAACAGCTAATCATATTGGCTGCCCAGCGGAATTTGAACAAGCCAGTATTGCCTGCAATATACCCATGAGTGCTGTCAAATAGAAGCTATAGCGTTATACCATAGCTGAATTTGAACAAATCGCCATTTTCTGCAATCTGCAATTCACAACACTGATCAAGATGTTCTTTTGTTGAAAATTGAGTTACATTAATTTAAGTGGTGTAGAATCTGTGGCTGGCCAGACAAATTCATAAAATATCTATCTAGCTAGAATGCTAGTGCTTGACCGAGTGAAAATTATTCTTTATCTTAATGGAAATTTTACTGTAACAAGGTTGATTTATGTTTTTTGGGATGTTTTTTTTGCCTTTCTCTGCTCCTCACCCTGTCTGAAAATATAATATTTTTTTATCCTTGATGATGTGCTGTTGCTGCGATTCTTTGTGCTGCCTATACTGGTAACGTGTTTTCCTTCACAATCACTTCGATAATGCATTTGCCTCATAATTTCAGATCCCGAACATGTCTTCTTCAATACCTTCACAGTCTCTTCTGCCACGGATGCAGGTTTGTCTTCGATGTTCTCTGTTATACTGCACACACACACCCCCCCCCCCCCCCCCCCCCCACACCCCCCCACCCCCACGGATCCACTGTGGTTGAGCATCCTCTCCTGCCAAGCTTGACAGTTGGGTCCAGGTTGCATGAGTTTGAGCTCATTCTAACGCTTAAACTTTGCTACTGTGCAGAAGATCAGAGCTCATACTGACCATGTTTGCTAACGCCATAATTTAGTCCTCGTAGAGATTGCTCACTATTGTGTTTGACTTATTCACCCCTTCTGTACTTCCTGATGATTAGTGGATCGTCACAATTATAATTATAATTGAAACTAATAGGTTGCTTTAGGAGGTGTTCTGCCTTTTCTTTTAAACAAGATAATTCTATCATGCATTTATTTTGTTTCTCATGATCAGTATAGAATGGATAGTTGTGTCGACTTGCTTTTTGTTTAACCTTTAGTCCAATGAAGATAACATATTCAAACTTGCTCTACTTTTCTATTTCCTCAGTTCGGATTATCTGGAAACAATCCTCAGCGAAGTCATGCTTCACAAATGTTGAGTGATCAAAGTATGGACTTTATTCCTTGATGTCTTAAATTATATTATATTTTATCATCAGTAAGATGTATCCTGACGTGATCTGGGGACAAACGGTCGCGATGACCTGGGGTGTCATTTATTCTATCTTCTATGTGTCTTTTTGCTGAATCATCACTGGGGGTTTACATTGCAGTGTTTAATATGGGAGGTGGAAACCCTGGTGGAATGATGCCCATACAGCAGCAGCAGCAACATGGTTCACAAGGTGCATTTGGTGGCATGGCTTCAAATGCCCAGAATCTACAATCCGGGATGGTGACACTTCAGAACACACAACAGAATCATCCCAATTTCTCACAACAGAGACAGCAAAATCCACAGTGATATGATTGGGTTCAGTTTAAAATCAATGAAACCATGCTGCTTTGGGAATATGGTTCTGAAGGAAACTGTTCTCTTTTTTTCGTCTTCTTTTGGCTTGCCACACTGTTTACATTTTGTAAAAAAAAATTAAACAAGAAAAAAATGAAGCCACGTTTACTTTTGTATAACGGGTTTTATTATCAATTTTAGAAAACAAAACCCGTATATTTTGAAAATGTTAAAAACTCATTTTCATCGTTTCCAAAAATGTTACCTCCTCCTACACCACTAATCTCCAGTTTGAATATCATCTCATCTACTCTTGGGTGCTAGTCTTTGTATTATATAATAGAATAGATAAATAGAAAATGAGAATTTGAAAGAGCACACTTTCTAAAACATTTTCAGTTTTCATTTCTTAAAATATGTGTATTCATTTTATATTGCTAACAAGAATATAGAGGACAATGTAGTAAACATTTGTGATACAGAAAAGATAAAAATAAAAAGGAAATTGAGGAGAATGTATTTTCATAAACAATGAAAAATGATGATTTTGACATTTTATGTTGATTATTTTTCTTTGGATTGTCTTTCTTAATTTAATACCAATTGAATCATGCATTATAATAGACAAAATAATTGCAATGACTTAGCAAGACATGATTGGGTTTCACTTAAGAAAAGAGTTGAACACATTCTGCATAATTTTTGCTGAGTGTGAGAAACAGAGAAAGGGGATACGCAGTTAACGAGAAAAACTGGAGGTTAATGTGTGATGTGGAAGAAGTGTTAAATTATCATAGTAAGTTTAGTCCTTATATTTGAGTCAATGAAAGTTGGTCTAGTTAGTAAAGATTCAGCTTACATCTCACAAAAACGTGAGTTTGAATCTCATTGCCGATGTCAGATGTGAGAACTTTGTTAGTTGGAAAAACGAAAGTACCTCTATAAAGATTCAAAGAGACTTGAGGCTTTCTTCGACCCTAATAAACCACAAGACTCAACTTGCCCAAACTTTTATTTATTGAAAAAAAGACTATTGGATTTGAATTTCTACACACAGCTTGAATAATACAAAGCTTATAACTAGTTCATTAAGAATTAGCATTTTAATCGCGGTTCCTTTTTCTATTCATAACGATTTGTATTTTTCTGCAAATAGTTTTTTTCTAACAATAATTTAATTGTCTACAATAATGATTGGAGTCACGATCAACATGTTAGTCAACTGTTGTTTCACTGTGTCCGAATGTAACACTTTGGGAGGTTAATGTACTTTATACCAAGAGGGGGATGATAATAGTTCATAATCTACTGATATGTTAGTTGCCAATTACACCCGAAATCAAATTTCAACGAAAAAAGGAAGCAAAATAAAAATTGCCAAGGAGTTATGATCCGTCATTAGACAGACATGTTCGATGTTTGAGCAGAAACTTTGTAGTAGTCTAAATGATGAATACATGACCTTTGCGAATTCAAAAATGGCCAATCTTTGGGACCAAAATCTATTGACCACTCCATTGAATGCTCGACCTATTTTGTGGTGTTAGGAAGATCCAAGGCAATTTGTTACAGCAACTGCAACAGCTTCGTATAAACCATTCCAACCTGTTGTTATTCAGGGCACGAAAAAGAAAAACAAAAAAGGTGGTTAGTGTTATCTTCAGCTTTACATCACACCCATGCATTGAGAAAACGTTTGACTGGTGGTGGGTGTCTGCTTATAGACTCCGAGAAAGAATCACGTGTTTGGAAAGTAAGGAACAAAACCTACCAGTCAAGAAACTTACTGCACTAGTCTTAGACCACAAACACAAGGAAGCATATTATTCCACATTATTATCAAATGATGATTCAGACTCCCCAGTAAAACATATTAATGCAGCATCAACCCCACCAGTGATTTTGTGATTTTGAATGTCGTTCACTTATTTCAGCTTTCCACATGTTCTTTAAAACTCCAACAATCAGAAGGCATGCAAAATTGATTTTTATGTTGCTATTGCTCAATTTTTATTCATATATACGATAAGTGTTCTCCCGTGAAATTATATAAAAGAGAAGAGCACTTACATGTCTTTGAGGCATGTACCCATGGATTCCAATTCTAGAGGATCTTGACACTCCATTGAAAATACTGATGGCACGTTAGGACTATCAAATGTCTCGGGCAGAAGGGGAAGATCATCAGCAGACGTGTGGGTTGAAGGAGCCATTGAGAAGAGTGGCGAAGGAGTTGAAGATGCTGAGAAGGAGTATCTACGGTTTCCTGGTCCATAACTAGTAGGAAGTGGAGAGGGAGGTGTAGGAGGTGATGATGTTGGAGACTCCCACCCCAAATTCATTTTAATAATCACTAACATTCACAATTCTCTACCCCCTCACTTTGATTCTCCTTTGCTTCTGTGTCGAAATGCCTGTCGGAGATTTCCCGGACTTGAAAACAAATAATAATAGTTGCATGAGTTTCTTTGGTACAGCCTAACGGTCGGTCATGTGTCAAATTACCACGTACCAACCATCAGCTACTCATTGTTGGGCACTTGAGCATCACCCAATCAAACCTTACTCCAAGTTTGACTTTCGGCTTGGCCTTTCTAAGCCCTTCTTTGAATACTAAACTTTCAGCTTGAGAACATCCTACATACAAACCATAATATTCGGCATGAAAATAGCTGCAGTGCATTGAGTTTGCTTCTCTTTTGTTTTGTTCTGTGAATTCCTATAAAAAAGAAACTTCGGATAAAAATATTTATCACAACAGAGTAAATATCAAGTTTTTGTTATTCAAACCAATATCAATTTAATACATCAAAAAAAGATTCAAGTATTACATCCACTTTCAATATTCCCAATCGTTCTTGCTTCCAGCAGAGGGAACAATATCATCCATAACCATGGCAATGATCCCTCCTCCCCCACTATCGCTATGTAATATGGGCTTTAATATGACTGTTCAGTTCCATTCTCTCTTTACAAACACACCATCATTGTGTTTGGAGGAATAATTTCAAAATTACGAGAAACTGAAAATTCAGGGATATTAAATTACATCAATTTAATTACTTTCATTCTGTAAATCGTTTAGCTATGCCATTGAGAAAACTGAAAGTTCTTCGGTAGTGGCACAGAACGGCCAACTCCAAAAACTCAATAGTAGGATGGCCGCTATTATAATATTTTTATATATTAAATAATTAATACTACATATGTACATATATGCTCAAAATTTGTAAAATAACTCAAAATACCCCATTCCCTCCCAAAGTGCGTGGAACAGTCCCACTTTTTGAGAATAGCTGCTCCTCTGCTCTGCAGCTGTAGGTGCTGCTGTTTTCCGCTACTGATAACTATGAGTGCAACTATGCATGATTACACTCTAGCAGACACACCCTAATTGAACAAAAAAGAATCTAGTATCTCACACTCATTCATGTCAGATCCAAACTAGATAGATTTCTAGGAAGCTAATAATGGGGACCCAGACAAAAAATTCGAAGATGGATCCATGCTGTCAAATAGTATAAAAAAACGACCATGATGTACAACAAAGCAGAGCCAGAACATAAGCAAAACGCCATCACATGTTAGTGGCATTGCGGCCTAAGGCTGTTTTGCCACGGTTGTTATGGCAGTAGCAATTGACAATAAGTACAGTATAAAAACAGCAGCAATTAAGTCCTTTCTTTTTTCTTTTATAAAAAAACTGATATCTATTTTAGTTTCACTTATTTATATTTATTATATTCAGAAGCTTTTTGGAGTACAAATATTATAAGCACCTATGGCGGCATCTCTATAGCACCCGTTTATACCATAGGCCACAATGTCATCCATGAGCCATCATCTATCATTAATGACACTAGATTGGAAGGATCCCAATATCATATCATGTTTCACTACAACAAGCACTTTTGGACTTTTTGACAAAAACAGACTCCGAAATCACCGTGAGATATTTAACCAACAAATGACCTAGAAAAATTTGGGTCAAATTCAAAGCTGAACACAAGAAACTTCCCAGTTGAACCCATGCCTCAAATTTATCATTACTATAAAGCGAAGATGAACAAATTACAACAATAAAAGCCTTTTCTCACAATATGGGGTCGGCTACATGAAATAAACGACACCATGTGTTTTGTCATATACCATATTTATGGGCAGAGCATTTATTTATAGATCTCTCTTGATGGTTGGGCCTATGATTTTGTTTGGTCTCATCTCCCTTCAAATATTTGACTATCCTCCATATGCTCTACCCTCTTAAAAATTAATTAAGATGACTTTTTTTTGGTCAAATTAAGATAATTTTTTAGGCCCTAGTTGAAACCATATTAGAAGTCAAACTGAAGGAGAAGTTCATTACTTCACTATTCCCAGCTTAGCATCAATGCAAAATTGTAAATACAATACAACTTATTTGGCAACATAACAAGAAAATTTAACAATCAAGCAAAAATGCATAATAGATGCAGCAGCTACAACAAAGTCATCATTTTCAAGTAATTAAGAACTTCCAAGATTACAAGATTACAATAATGATAATAAAGTAAATAGTTAAAGTACTTATGGCGAACAAATGTGGACTCTACCTGAAAGATCAAGATGCCAATGAAGAAGGCAATATTAATGATCTTGCGATGTCCTATGAGCAGTGTGACAAAGCAAGCTAAGTGACGAGATACAAAATAATGTTATGGAAGCATGAAAAAGGAGAAAAACTGTCAAAAAAATTCAGTCTGCCCTTGTTTCCACAAACATTGGAAAAAGAAATGAAGCTTTCTACAAGAGGCGATGACAGCATGAAAGAAGTAACCAATTGGGCATACTAAATACAGTAATCAGAAAGCAGGCAAACCTGCATGGAATAAGAACGTTCCTTCTTCATAGAGTAACCTAATTAACAAAAATAAATATAGAAGAACATTAGTCCATGATGTGAAACAAACTTCAAATTTTGAGGCCTGCTGCATGACTAAGCCACGTTAACAATTCTACAAACATTATTATAGTTACCACTTACCATGCTATGTCCAAATCTCTAGAGTTACAATCAAATTTGTCATTATAATCTAGCACCGCTAAACCATTGTGTGCAATCTTGCTGAAAGCAGACCAAAATCAAGGACAACCAATAAAGGATAAACAACAAGATACAAGAAAACACAAGCACTCTAAAAAGATTTATTATTAGCTGGAGTATGATATTATTTACCCCCTTTCATCTCAGAAAAAAAATATAAGTAAAAATATTAAACATGGCTAGTGCCAGGGTTGTGGATAGATTACCAAGTTTCATGACATAGGAATTGAATGAACCCTTCAATGAAAAGTTGGCCACGAGTAACCATAAGAGCTCAACCAACTGATA
Organism: Astragalus glycyphyllos; assembly: GCA_963573325.1. Classification (NCBI taxonomy): domain Eukaryota; kingdom Viridiplantae; phylum Streptophyta; class Magnoliopsida; order Fabales; family Fabaceae; genus Astragalus; species Astragalus glycyphyllos. The sequence goes on from OY754311.1 coordinate 81,539,078, forward strand.
CAGCTACATCAGACATATCTTCCGAACCGGATGAATCTAGAACTAGATTCCATTCTGTATTAACTTCTGCACAATGTTTATCTTTTTCTATTGTATCTTCGGGAAGCGTGTCAAAGCTTAAGGCATGCAATACCTTGGAAGATAATAAACCCAAATCTCTCATCTCAGCCAACAAATTTAAAGCATAAGAAACAGCACCTGATGATTCTGATCTAGATGGAAATTTACATAAGCTGAAGAAATTTCTGTCACTCAACTCTATCCTCGAATCAATCATCTCTTTTAGCATCTTTTCAACCATGTGATGATCTTTTTCTTTACAAAAAGAGAAAAGCATCATATTGCATGTTTGAATAGTGGGTTCCAGACCATTGTCCTTCATCTGGTCATACACTGTGCTGGCCTCTAGAGTTCTTCCACTTCTAAGAAGTGCATGGATGCCTACAGTGTATGCTACAATGTCTAGTGGATATTTGTTCATTGCTGCTAGTCTGAAAACGCTGGCCGCCTTGTGATACTTACCAGCCTTTATAAGCTCACCTGTTAATACTGTATGGATGTGAGAATCAATATCATGATAAGTCATAACAACACCACGGTACACATTAACTGCTTCATCAGTTCTTCTCACAGCACAAAGTGCACTTAGTAGTCCAGCAAAACTATATTTATCTGGCTCAAAACCTTCATGAATCATATGATCATAGAATCCAACAGCAGCAGAAGGAAGACCAGCCTTAATAAAAGAGCTTAAAAGAGCATTGCAAAAGACTAAATCAGCCTCTATATGTCTCGAGTCTCGAAGTAGCTTGGGTAAGAGATGAAACATCCTGGACAGACAGATTGTAGATAACAATGAAGTGAAAGTGTAAGAATCAGGTTTGATATTTTGTTCGGACATGCTGAGAAAAGCTTGAATTGCATCCTGGTGCCTTCCAACCTTTGAAAGGCAATCAATCAATACATTATACAATACCATATCCGGAATTTGGCCAGCAGAGGACATGATATTCAACAAATGAAAGGCATCAGTTACCATGTTGGATTCGACAAAAGCCTTAATTAAGATGGTATACGTGACAACATTAGGAGCACAACCTGTTCGAATCATGTTCCAGAACAGATTGGTAGCAGCATCAAGTCTGCCTAATTTACAGAACTTGTGGATGAGTATAGTCCAAAGAGTGGCGGAGAATTGGACCCCTAAAACAATCATGAGACCCAAAAGCTGATAAGCCTGCAGCAATGCATTGATGTTACAAAAAGAATTGAGAAGGGCGTGAAAGGTTGCAGCATTGGGATAATAGTGCATCCTTAACATGAGTCTAAGAACATGGGTGAGATGAGGGAGGTGATTTAAGTTGGATAGGTGAAGAAGGGCAATGTTAAAAGTGAAGAAATTAGGGTGACGGGTGTGTTTGAAAATAGAAAGGGCGAGTTGGGGTTGGGAAGTCCTAAAGAGAGTATCCATGAGCAAATTACGAGCAAAGGTGTTGGGAACAAAACCGTAAGATGGTTCCATGAGGAGATAGATCTGAATGAGGAAGGTATGCATACCTGCGCGCCAGAAAATCCTTAACAAGAGCAAGAAAGATTTAGGGTTTGTGGTGACGAGACGACAGCCAATAGAGTCCAACTGAGAGAGAATAGTTTGGAGGGTTTTGTAGTGGTGAGTGAGGCGAGCAACGACGGGGACGATGCGATCAAAGGCGAGGGAGTCTGGAGAATGTCGGCGGCGCTGAGCAGACCACAAGAAAAAGGACAGAGCGATCAAATCGGATGGGCACTTGGACAATGTCGAATCCACGCTCTCGCTATTCATCAAAACACTCTTCTTGCTCTTACTTTTCACTGGAGAATCCAGTGTATGTGTATGTGTATGTGTATGTGTATGCGTGTGTGTCTGTGTTCTCCATCTCATCATCATAATCATCTTCATTTCCTTTGATCTCCCTAACCAACGCCGTATCATTTCTCTCAGTTACATCACATTGCCCAGCGAAGCCCTAATATTTATCGATATCTTTGAAGGATGAAATGCTGGTGTGGTGATGCACGTAACTCGCTTTAAAAGTTACCAAAATTCATGAAATGTTCAAACCTGTAGTTTATGTCTCCAAGAAAAACTAGTTTATAGCCAGCTTGAGTTTGTTGGAATCATGAAATAAAATATAAAGCCATGGATGCGACGCTGAGGAGGGAACGGCGCACACGGTGGAGAGGTTGAGGTACATTGAGTAACCCGCTTTTGCCTTTTCTCACTACAGAAGAGACTAATTTCCTGGATGATTGTTCGAGAGCTGTACCTACCTTGGTAACTGAAGAAATGAATTCTAATCTGATGGCCCCTCCATCTCTCGTTGAGGTGGAAAGGGCAGTATAGGAATGAATTCTAATCTGATGGCCCCTCCTCTTAGTGGTTTTTGTTCTGCACAGTACTTCCGATCTTTAGGGCGATCCAAGGTAGTTAGTGGTAGATATCTTTGAGCAATGTGGATTGCCCGATCCGAGCTGGGGTTGTACCTACAAAGCCACTCCGACCCTTAAGTCAGTGAGATAGTCTTAGCAGTGTAATAAATGTGAGATTTGCTTACCATTAATGAGGCATTGATAGTTGTATTTATAGATAGTAATAGAGTTTGTCCTAATGAATCAGGACCATCCGATCTGGCGGAGGGATCAGAACCCTTGATGCTTGGACCTGATTTCTGGATTTGGGCCTTTGGAGGTTGGGCCTTTGAGAGGTGCAAATAGATGCTGGAAAAGGGGTGTATAGAAGTAAAAAGTCCCACCATAACAGTTGCCCCCCAAGTCTGGTCGTCTGAGGGGCGATCTTGACTTGTGAACCGAGCTTTAAGAGGTATGGCCGACCTTCATGTTATTCCGAGTTTTGAGACTTTGTAACCATAAATTTTTGGGCTGAATCCATGCAGAGACGGGCTGCAGATCTTGCAACGAGGTGGTACCTGATCGTTTGAGGAGCTCAATGGTTTAGTAATCGTTGGTGACGCCTCAATTTGGGTGCGTGAAATAAGTGTTCATGATTGGCACGTTTTACGAGGACAGTTGAAGTAATGATGGCGCGTGGATTTAAGCGCGTTGTTTCATGGTCATTGATTGGACGTGACGGTTCCGTTTGAAATCGCTTCGTATTCCTCGTGCCTTATAAATAGGGGATCATTCGTTCTTTGTTGGCTGCTGCTTGAAAGTGCTCTGACTACTGATCCAAATTTGTTGAGATTGAGCTATAGAGATCGTGACGAGGTCGCAACCGTTTAAGTGGAGTGTTCATTGGAGTGCCTTTGTTCAACAACGTAGAGAACTCTATCGTCTTCGATCTTCGAAGAATCAAGGTTAGTTTTTTGACGATGCCTTTGTTATTTGATCATTTTCTGCTATTTTGTTTCGTTTATACCGTCTGCAGGGTGGGGGTCGTTAGGTCGGGTTCCGACTTGTTTAAGGATCCACCTTCTTGCCTAAATCCTGACAAACGGTGTCCCCATACCTGCAGGTTCGCTCTGGCGAGAACTAAGCAAACTCGTAGAGAGATAACTCCCAAACCACCTCAGTTAGCTAAAAAGATGGCTTCCGAAGCCGGAGTTCCGGAAGGGGCCCGACCTAGCATCGCCCTGGTCGAGCCGGAGGTACATGAACAACCAACCTCTGCCCAAATAGTCCTGAACATGAGGAGGATCTAGAAGTTAGGGATCTCTCCCCCCGAGGCACCACGAACGAAGTCGCTAATATCGAAAAACTGCCTACCCCGACTAAACAAGACCCTGAAAGTTCTCAAGAGGATCGTCCTGAAGAGGGTCATGAAGAAAGTGCCGAGTCCAGGAGTTTTGAAGAATCAAGCTCGGGGTCAACTGCAAGCTTGGAGGAGGAGGAAAGCGAGAGCCATGTTGGGAAAGATTCTGATGAGGAGAAGACAGTTAGCGATGGGGCAGCAGAAGGTCACTCAGAAGAAGTTTTGCAGGGGAGAGCCGAGGGAGACGCTGAGTCGTGTACAGATGTAATGGATTGGTGCACCCTTAGTGCTCCCATCTAATACATTCTATTGCTTATCAAAAAAAAAAAGGTTGTGTGTAACTGTTATGGTGGCTATTCAATGGAATCAAAAACGCAATAATGTCCATTCATGAAATTCAAAATTTCGCTGATTTACAGCATGAATTGTGCACCTGTATCATAGAAATGAAGTGTGACTTATTATTCATCCAAATATGAAATCCTTTAGAAATTTAAACTGGAAACCCATAATAAATGCGAATAAAACCTTTTTAATTAATTCCGATTTTGAATTAATGACATGATTACGTGGCTGCCTGCTGGATTAACGATTGCTGACATGGTATTTCGTCATCAATAACATAATATTTTTTGTCTGGTGATGTGGACGGTTGATGTGGAAGATTCATGGTTTAGTATAATAAATATAAAGATAAAGATTGTTGAATATCATTTAGGACTTGCATGCTTGGCATTGGATCTGTGCGTCCGGCGCTGAGCATTCACTACAAGAAAAATTGGTTTTTCCGGCGACCAAAATCCGCTGGAAATTACCCAAATCCACCGAAAATTTGGACTTTCCAGCGGAATTTTGGCGCCGGTAAAACGCGGGTAGCAAACGCTTTCCGGCGGATTTTAAATTTATTTATTTTTTTGAAAATCCGCCGGAAATGTACATTACCGGCAAAAAACACCGGTAATGTAACATTTCCGGCGGATTTTCAAAAAAAAAAATTCTGAATTTTTAAATTTAATGTATTTTATTAAAAAGTAAAAAAAAACGAAATTGAAGTAAAATATTGAATGGTAATGTTGATGTAGGAAGGAATAAAAGAGAATATGAGAAGAAATAATATAGGAGAGAATAGGAATAATGAAGTATGAAGAAATAAGAATGAATGAGTGAGAATGAAGAAGAAATAAGAATAAAGAAGTGAGAATGAATAAGAATGAAGAAGAAATGAGAATTATAGAAGAGAGATATGTAGAGAAATTTTTTGGAGATTAGAGGGTATGAGAAAGAAGAAGAAAGGTAGATAGAGAAAATGTAGAAGAGAATGGGAAGGAAAGAAAGAGTTAAATGAGAGGAGTGTAGGAGAAAGTTATATTTATAGACGAATTTTTTTCCCTCCAAATTTATCCGGCGGATTTTTTTCCCTATAAATTTTTCCAGTGTATTTTTGAAATTTCCGGCGGATTTTTTAAAAAAAAAATTAATTTTTTTTAAAAAATCCGCCGGAAAATCCGTCCAAAAGTTTCCAGCGGATTTTTTTCCCTCCAAATTTTTCTGGCGGATTTTTTTTTAAAAAATTCGCCGGAAAGTCACCGGTAACATTTCCGGTGGATTTTTGTAAAAAAAAAACCCTTTTTTTTTAAAAAAAATCCGTCGGAAGTTTCAAAAATCTGTCGGAAATGTACGTACGAAAAAAAATCCGCCGGTAATACCATTTTTTCCGCTGGAAACATTGCAGCCGAAAAAATCCGCCGATAATGCCAAAAATCCGCCAGCAATGCACCGACAGAAAAAATCCGCCGGAAATACGAGGTTTTCTTGTAGTGATTCCTCGGATATATTATTGGGTTTCTGCAAAAGTGCAGGCCCAAAGATCTGTTTATAGGTGTGGTTACGACATGACTGACATAGTCCAAAAGATTACCAGTCCTAGGCGAGGTATTTGGACTGCTGAGGGGATGAAGGATTCGGAACATGCGGCGATCTGGCCTTCCGAGCTTAAGTTCGTTATGTATGATGTCGTTATTTCTACTATGCATATTCGCCCACCTTTTACCTCCTTTCAACAAACCGTTCTTGCTGTCTTGGTCTTGCTCCCGCTCAACTTCATCCAAATGGTTGGGCCTTTATTCGAGCATTTGAATTGATCTGTATTCACCTTAGGAGACCGATCTCCATTGATTTGTTCTTCAATCTCTTCGAGATTAATCGGAATAAAGACAAAACCTCCGGCGGTCATGAACATGTCAGTTTGAGATCGGCCAGAAAAATGCGGGTGTTCCGACTTTATTCCGATTCTTTGAAAGGGAATTGGAAAGACAAATTTTACTTTGTGCAGCCCGTTGACGAGAAAGCAATAAATTTCGTGGGTTCATATAGTGCTGATGGCGGGTCTCTGGTGTCGACCAAGTTTCCCCTGGGTTGGAGCCTTACCCATTATAATCGCACGCCAAAGTCGTACAAAGTAGGCGATGCTAGGCTATCTGTGGAGGATAAGAAGACCAAGGCGATCATGCTCGCGTGCGCGGAGCTGATTCCTTATATTAGAGAATATTGGAAGGGATTCCAAACTGCGGACTTAGTCAGGGCCGCAATTAGGTCGGAAGTCATCCAAGTGTTAGGTAGCCACGGTCGTTTGTTCGTGTGTTTATTTTCCTTTCTAGATTATTGTTTCAAGTTTCTTAAGTCGTTCCTGATGCTTATAATTTTTGCAGATAACATGGCCGGCGATGATGAGATCGATTTTGACTGGCTGACCGCCATGGCTGAAGGTGCTACTAATGCCGGGGCTATTAACATTGACACTCCTCCTGGGACTCCTAACGCCAATGAAGCTCTCAATGCAACTCCGGTCCGAACTGTCAATCCGAGGGAATCGGCGATTGAGTTGGTGGATCTGGAGGTTTTAGAAGGCGACCTGAACACTCAAGGTCGTCAAAAGAATGTGACCGAATCGAGTCGTCCTCTTCAGAGCGATCTTCCCCCAATGGTTGGGAAGAGGAAAGCTTCTGCTTCTGATGGTGAAACCAAGTCTTCAAGAAGACATAAGTCTAGTGGGTCGAAAAGGCACAAGTCTTCTTCTTCTCTTGCGGTGGACTCTGAGTTCGCCAAAAGGAACTACGAAGTCTATGTTTCCGACCCCATTTCTGCATCACTGAACGTCTTTCAACATTTGTCCGATGTTGTGAAGTCTCAGAAGGTTGAATTGGAGACCCGTGCCAAAGGTAATTCAAAGTTCTGATCTATTTGTTTAGCAAGGTTCATGTTTTGTCGAGTTTGCAACTTATTTTGTGGATTTGTTCCCTTTCAACTGCTGAAGAGGCTCGTGATCGGGAGAAGGAAGCAATGATGAAAGCTGAGAAGAAATTGCTAGAGGTCCAGGGCTCACTGACTAGTATTAAGGGCGAGCTGAAGCAGCTGGAGAAGTTCCGGGATGATCTTCTTAAGGAGAAGGATAAGGAAACAGAAAAAGTTGCAGTGCTGCAGGAGAAAATCCAAGGTCTTGAGAAGAAGGAAAAAGATGCTGAGACTGAAGTTCGCAACCTTAAAGATAGGATCTCCGAGCTTGAAGACTCTCTTAAGAAGGCCGAGGAAAACAAAGCCCAGTTCCGACCCTGGGGGACGGATTGCCGAGCTAGAGAGGCTGCTGGGTGAACAACAAGCTGAAACTGCCAAGCAGAGAGAAAATGCAAAGAAAGCTGCCAGCTATGCCCTCTCCATGCGCGAAAACGGCTTTAAAAAAGCTCTTCAGCAAGTTAATCTTGTGAACCCCAGATTTCAGCATTTCAACGGGATTTTCGATGTTAATCACGAGGTCCCGAACGGGGAGATTGTGAAGATTGATAAAGCTACCAAAGCTCGGACTATTGTGTACCCTCCTCCTGCTTCCAATGTTTAGGCATTTCTAGAAACTTAGGATTTTTTGAAAAAGTTCCTGGTTTATACCGATCGAACTTCTAGCATAAGCCCGAAACTTTGGAGTAGACAAATTTTGTAATGTCTTTGAATTCGAGGGCTCAGCTGTCTCTTTACGCTCGATTTTTTACGTAATCATATTTATGCATGTTTTGCAAATATTTTGTTTTTATGTCATCTGCAATTAACTTTAACGCATAGATGTCGTTTGTTGACGAGCTTAATCGAGGCTCGTCCTGATTTGTACTCGTGCTAGGATTTAAAGGATTATTCGAGGGTCGGAGGAGACCATTGAGGGTCCTAAGGAAAGTTTACCAGGACTCGGCCCGGATTTAACTCGTCCGTTAGGGTTCTTGGCTACTAAGGCCAATGGTCGGTTTAAGGATAAATCCTTAAAGAACCTTTCGAACCTTATGGGGCAGTTTACCAGGTCTCGGCCCGGATCTAACTGGCCCCTAAGGATTGCGACAAGCTTGGTCGCATTGGGAGATCTTATAAGATCGTCCGAAGTAGACCCTCTTGAAGAGGGAGGTTTAATTTCGTACATTATTACTTTGATAGAATCAAAAATATATGTGTGAAACGTAGGCATTGCTGCTGTTTTTTGATTAACGAGGATAATACATGTTACACAAAAGTCTGCACGCTCAAGTAGTGGTGCCTTTACACATTTTGCTAAATGTGATAGCTCTTCAATTTTGTAGCGTTCCAAATTCGGAGGATCTCCTTCTTGTCTAGTGTTTCTATCTTGAAAGCTCTAGTACCGGTCTTAGATCTAACCCGGTATGGACCTTCCCAATTAGGTGCTAACTTCCCTTGGGCTGCATTTTTTAATCCAACGTCGGCTCTTCAAAGCACTAGATCGTCGGGTTCGAAATCTCTGGCAACGACCTTAGCATTGTACCGGATCGCAACTCCTTGTTTGATAACAGCGTCTCCGAGAGAGGCTCGCCCTCTTATTTCGTCGATGAGATCGAGTTCTTCTCTCAGAGCTTGGGTGTTTTCAGCTAAAGCCTTGGGGTTAGTTGTTCTCCAACTGAGTTCACCGGTTTCCACAGGGATGACAGCTTCGCTGCCATAGGAGAGCCGGAACAGCGTTTCTCCGGTGGAGCTTTGGGGCGTGGTTCGATAAGCCCAGAGGACATATGACAGCTCTTCTACCCAATTTCCTTTTGCGTTGTCCAGTCGTTTTTTTAGACCATTAAGGAGTACCTTATTGGCTGCTTCAACTTGTCCGTTTGTTTGCGGATGTTCAACCGACGTGAAATGATGTTTAATTTTAAAGTGGGCCATCATTTTCTTGAAGCCTTTGTTGGTAAATTGAGTTCCGTTGTCGGTTATGACGACCTCGGGGATCCCGAATCTACTCATGATGTTCCTTTTGAAAAATCTGATGCAGTTTCTTGCACTGATTGTGGCCAAGGGTTCTGCTTCGATCCACTTTGTGAAATAATCAGTTGCTACAACGAGATATCTATTTTGACCTGGTGCAGTTGAAAATGGTCCCAAAAGGTCTACCCCCCACTGAGCAAAAGGCCATGTTGAGGAGAGGCTGCTTAGGTTGTTAGGAGAGGCGATATGGACATTGGCATGGACCTGACATTTATTGCATTTTTTAACATAATTTTTAGCATCGCCTGCCATAGTCAGCCAATAATACCCCGCCCGAAGAGTCTTCCGAGCTAAGGAACGGGCGCCGAGGTGCTGGCCGCATATTCCCTCATGTACCTCGGTTAAAACGTAATCTGCTTCTTCTCCTTCGATGCATTTCAATAGTGGTGAAGAAAGGCTTCTCCTGTATAACGTTCCGTCAATAACCGAGTAAGCTGACGCTTTTCTTCTGACGACCTTGGCTTTAGCTGAGTCTAGCGGCTCGATTCCTGCCCTGATATATTCCAAAATCGGAGTAATCCAATTCTGGCTTTCCTCAATCACACATATAGTGGAGATAAAGTTCGGTTCAAGTGGGATGCTAGGTTTACGGATAATTCTTGGATGACCGTTCTATGATTTCCGGGGATTTTAGTGCTGGCGAGTTTTGATAGGATATCCGCTCTTTGATTCTCCGTTCTGGGGATGTGTTTCACCTTCGCCGTTTTGAACTGGGTCAGTAACTCCTGTATCCGAAGCTGATATTTTTGCAAGGTTGGATCCTTTGTCTCAAATTGATTGTTGATTTGCGAAACAACTAGGAGTGAGTCTGTGTATAGTTTGACCTGAGTAGCTCGGAGGTCAATTGCTAGACGGAGACCTGCGATGCAGACCTCGTATTCTGCCTGATTGTTAGTTATTTGGGAGGTGAAGGTAAGGGAGATTTCAATGACGACGTTATCCGGGCTTTCCAACATCAAACCCGCTCCACTTCCTTTGGGGTTGGAAGATCCGTCCACGTGTATAGTCCAGATGTCATTAACAGGATCGGCGGGGATCATTTCCGCCATAAAGTCTGCTAGAACTTGGGCCTTCGTTGTCGTACGAGACTCGTACTTTATTCCAAACTCGAATAATTCTACTGCCCATTTAATCATTCTTCCGGCAAGGTTGGGTCGGTACATAATCTGTCTTATTAGATAGTTGGTGCGTACGACTATCTGGTGAGCCACGAAATAGGGCCGGAGCCGTCGAGCTGCGACGACCAAGGCGAGGGCGATCTTTTCCACTTGTTGATACCTGCATTCGGGTCCCCGAAGAGCTTTGCTTACAAAGTAAATAGGACTTTGACCGGTCTGAGTTTCCCGGATAAGGACGGCGCCTAAAGCTTCCTCAGAGATTGACAGATACAAGTATAAAGTTTCTCCTTCGCTTGGCCGAGTTAAGATTGGAGGTTCCGAAAGCGCCTTTTTTAGTTGTTGCAAAGCTTCGTCTTGTTCGTTCGTCCAGTTGAATTCTTCCTCTTCTTTCTCGTTTTCTTTTTTCAAAAGTTTGAATAATGGGAGAGATTTAAAAGCTTCATTTGATAGGAAACGAGATAAAGCGGCGATCATGCCATTGAGTTTCTGGACTTCCTTTTTGGAGGTCGGTGTTTGCATTTCAGCTACTGATCGACATTTGTCTAGGTTTGCTTCAATCCCTATTTCAGTTAAGTAGAAACCGAGGAACTTCCCGGCTCGGACTCCAAAAGTGCATTTCTCCAGGTTTAGTCTCATGCATTTTTTCCTGATTTCTGCGAAAATTTCTCGAGGGTCTGCTGCATGGGTGTTTTCTTGTTCACTTTTCGCAATCATGTCATCAATATAGACTTCAACGGTCTTGCCTATTTGTTTTTAGAATACTTTGTTCATCATTCTTTGATACGTAGCACCGGCGTTTTTTAAGCCGAAGGGCGTAACTCGGTAGGCGAAGTTACCCTGATTTGTCATGAAAGTAGTTTTCTCTTCATCGGGAGGGAACATGGCGATCTGATTGTAACCGGAATATGCGTCCATAAAAGATAGTAGGCGGAAACCCGAGGCATTATCGACGAGGTGATCAATACTTGGGACAGGAAAGGCGTCCTTTGGATAGGCTTTGTTTAGGTCGGTATAATCGATGCACATGCGCCATTTACCGTTGCTCTTTTTAACCAGCACCGGGTTTGACAACCAAGTCGTGTATTTGAGCTCTGTTATGAAGTTTGCTTTGATCAAGTCTTCAACGGCCTTTGCGGTGGTTGTAGCCTTCTCTCCACTTTCTGCTCGTCATCTTTGGGCGACCCATTTTGCGTCCGGATTAATGGCGAGTTGGTGACATGCGACTTCAGGTGGGATTCCGAGCATGTCTTCTGCCGACCAAGCAAAAAGATCAGCATGATCTATTAAACACTGAGTGAGTTCGATTTTCACCTCTTTGGATAGGTTTGCTCCAATTTTTACTGTTTTAGCAGGGTCGCCTCCAAGCTGTACTTCGAGGAATTCTCCATCTGGCTCGGGTCGTCTCATTTTCTTTTTGAGCTCTTTGGCCAAGTCATCATCATCATCTTCTTCTGAGCTGTTTGGGTCGTATCTTGCATCCAAGTCAGGAAAATTAACTTCGGCGGATCTAGATCTGACTTCTTCTTTTTTTGTTATCATAGGGGGAACTCCTTCTTTATCTTGAGCCTTCTTTTCTGCTTTTGTCCACACGAAGAAACATCTTGAGGCGGATTCAAGATACGAGTTTAAGGTAATCACTTTGTTGCAGAGGAAGTGGAATTTTATTTTTAAGTGTGAGTGGTGGAGGTTACAGCTCCGAGCCTACCCAAAGTTGGTCTCCCGATGATATAGTTGTAGATTGATTCACATGGCAGGATGAGGAATTTTGTTTTAACGATCCTTACCAAAGGTTCTTCACCGTAGGAAACCATTAGTTCAAGGTGCCCAAGAGGTTTAGTCCGAGATCCGTTAAATCCTGATAGTGCAGATCCTCGGTAAGGAACGATGTCTTCCTTATCGATTCCCATCCTTCAACTAAGTCGAGAAAGATTATGTCGGACGAACTTCCTTGGTCGACTAAAATTCTTCTAATCTCTTTATTAGCAATTACGGCCGTGACCAAGAGTGGGATGTGTTTGTTGGGCTTCCCATCTAGAAGGTCTTCATCTCCGAAAGATAAAGGAGGTCGGTTTGAAGGAGTTGATGCGACCGAGGTCATGGCTACGGTGAGTAATTCCTTCCACTTTCGTTTCATTGTTTTCCCGGATTCTTCGTGGGAGAAGCCTCCTGTAATCATCATCATCACTGACCGTCCCTTTGATTTTCTTGAGTCAAGCTCGTCTTCGTCGAACTCGTCCTTGATTTTCCCCCTTGATTTGTGCTTCTGCTCTCGCTCTTCCTTAATCTCGTCAGTTTGACATCCGGGTTTGTTTATGTAGCTTGCCAGTTTTCCTCTTTTAATCATGTCCTCAATGTCGTCCTTTAAGGCGTTACAGTGGTTGGTGTCGTGACTGTTACTCCGATGATACCGGCAGTATTTATTGGAACGTTGACCTGGTCTGTGAGCGAGGGATCTTGGAGGCTCTCTGGTTCCCAAGTATTGATGTGTTTCTTGAACGGGCTTCCGGGGCGTAATCCCATCCCCATAAAGTAAACTCGGAAAGCATCGTCGAGATTCCGAACTTGTACTGCCTCTTTATTAAATCTTTCTATGTATTCTTGTAAAGACTCAGAACTTCCTTTGACGATGGATGCCAAGACGATCTTGCTTTTCGGTTTGCTTTTGGAATGGGAAAAATTAGCCGAGAATAATTTAGCCAAGTGGTCCCACGAGGAAATTGTGTTTGATTTGAGGACCTCAAACCATTCAGAGGCTATTTTCTCCAATGTTAGGGGAAAATTCGGCATTTCATTTCCATGGGGACATTCCGATACTTCATTACCGTGTCAAAATAACTCAAATGTCTGTCCGGATCGCCTGTCCCATCATAAGTTTTCAAGCCCTCCAGTGGTTTTTCTAGATACCTGGTGTTAGCCTGTAATTTCGACAGGCTTCATTGAAAATAGTCAACAAGGCCTGACTTATATTTCGACGAAGACCAAATTATTTCGACAGAGAAAATGGTCATGCGCAAGGTAAACTCGACAAGCTTCCGGGGAAGCAAAAGCAAGAGAGAGGAAAATGGACACAAGCTTTCGACAGACAGAAAACAGAGCAGTTATGCGCTGAAGACTAGCAGTTGGTCGAAGCGTGATAGAGCGGTTCTGGTCGAAAGTAGGAGTAGCAGTTATTAATTTTCAAATTCCTAGGCAGTTACTTAGTTCAGTTTTTCCCCCTCTTTTCCTTTGTATAAATAACTGTTTCTGAGAAGAAACAGGGGTCGCAAATCACAATACACAACCCGATTCCTGAAACTCTAACTTCCAAGCCAGAGCGAAAAACGAGTGGAAGAATCGCTGTACGTGATCGTGTACCACTTTTACGATTCAATGCAATTTATTTGTCTTTTCTTTACAATTCATGCACCATTTACTGCTTCTTTTCTTTTCGATTCTGTTAATCATTGCAAATCGTCCCCTTTTCTACATTTTCTGAAACACAAACTACTCGCAATTCAGAGGCAATTGCTTTGAGATTTTTCTAGTTTGATATCACAAACCTTCTAATAAAACTAGTGATTGTTTGCTAAAAACAGTAGCAAACAAATTGGCACGCCCGATGGGACTTTGCCTTTGATTTTGTTCATTTTCGTACTCTCTTATTTGTATTCGCTGTTGTATGCACTTAAGAAGTGGTAAAATGGTTCGTTCTAGTACGAATAATGCGTCTAGTTCCAACCCTGTGGTTTCACAAGGGCAAGGAACAACAATGGATTCTGCGAGCATTAGCGCAGGACCATCATCGTCGACAACCGTTCCTTCATTATCAATGACTAATGTTGGTTCAACGCAGTCAGAAATGGCATCTTTGCCTATGTCTTTGCCGTTAAGTGCAGGGCTTCATAGCCCTTACATGGCAATGGGAAACGGTTTAGACCCACGTTTGAATAACGTGCATCTACCCCCATTTCCTTTGGGAATGTATGGCATGCCTACTGGAATGCCACATATTTCGACCTTTTCCCCTACACATGTCTCTTCTGACAGTGTATTTGGTCGGAATCCCCCAGCATTAACCAATACGTCTTTGTTGGCCTTAAGACAGCAAGTAGACGAGAGTAATCACGATATGGTTAATATGCTTACCCAACAAATTGGTACAGTTTTCAATCCATTGATTCAAAATACCAATGACAGTTACCAAATGTTGGCAAATCAGATGAGTAGGATTGCAGATTTCTTTGGGGCTCCAGCGGTTAATAATAGGCAAGTTCCTATTATTGCGGGTAATGCGTCGCCAGTTAACCCCCAAGAAGCAGTTGCAGTCGAAGCGTCCACAATTGTAGGCGAACTACAAGGGGTAGTAAACCACGTCCCTGAAGTAGTTTTGGTAAATAGACACCAGAACGCTGATGAAGTTGTTCAACAAGTGCAACAACACAATGTTGGCGCAGAAAACAATATAGCTACTTTAGTCGAAACTATTTTGGCGCAAAATGGCCTTAACATAGGTTTACAAAGGCCTAACCTCGTATCACCATTATGTGAATACGTATTACAAACTGAGTTACCAAGGGGATGGAAAGTTCCCAAGTTTACTAAGTTTGGTGGTGATACAAATGAGTCCACAGTCGAACACATTGCTCGTTTCTTGACTGAGGCTGGGGACTTAGCACAAAATGAGAATTTGAAGATGAAATATTTTCCAAATTCTCTAACTAAAAATGCTTTCACTTGGTTCACGACCTTACCCCCTGGTTCTATGTTCACATGGGGGCAATTAGAAAAGGCATTCCATGCACAGTTTTACATGGGCCAGTCGAAAATTAGTCTTAAAGAATTGGCTAGTGTCCGGCGCAAAATGCCTGAAACTATTGATGATTACTTAAACAGATTTAGGCTGTTGAAATCTCGTTGCTTCACACAACTCCCTGAACATGAGCTTGTCGAAATGGCTGCGGGTGGCCTTGATTACTCAATTAGAAAGAAATTAGACACATCTCATTTGCGAGATATGGCGCATTTGGCTGATAGAGTTCGACAAGTTGAAAGGCTTAGAGAGGAAAAATCTAGGTCGAATAGGTATCATAAGAAAGAAAAAGTGGCATATGTCGAAGAAGAATTCGACGTTACATATAGTAATGTCGAAGAAGAGGAGATAGACGTGGCTGAACTTAAGCCAGGTCCTCCTTATACCTGTAAATTATTAAGGCCTGCGAATGGGAATAACCCTGTAGAGCCTAAGAATGATAGATTTATGCCTAAGACTTATACTTTTGATGTTACTAAATGTGATGAAATTTTTGATCTTTTAGTAACTGATGGTCAAATATTAGTGCCTAAAGGCCTTAAAACACCAACTCTTGACCAAAGAAAGAAAAAGGGTTATTGTAAGTTCCATAATTTTTTGGGACATAACACTGACCGTTGTGTGCTCTTCAGGGATATTGTGCAAAAAGCAGTTGACGAAGGAAGACTCAAATTTGCTGATAAGAAAATGAAAGCTCCTATGCAGATTGATGTTGATCCATTGCCTAAGGCTGAAGCTATGTATTCTGAACCTGTCGAAGCTGATGTAGGCATGGTGGATGCTCAAATGGCAGACCCTCCTAAGTGTGTCAAGACTGCCACCGAAAAATTAAAAGGTTTTATGTATGCTGAAGGTAAGAAACAGGAAGTGACCCTAAAAGAATATGATGGGAAGATACATGCTGTGTATCCAAAGGCTGAGGAAGAATTGATAGATTTCCTCAATCGGTGTAAGTGGAATAACTCTGAAGTTATGCTTTGCCCAAGGTGCAGCGCTGTCTTCGACAAAGAAGAAGCTAAAGCTGTCGAAGGTTATCAGGGTCAACAACAACGTAAAAGAAAATGGCTTGACAACAGGCCAAAATTTGACTTTGCAAAAGGAGATCTTCCTGGCTATAAGGCTAATGTGTCAACAAAGCCTTCAACAAGCAAACGACAATTTGCTAAGGAGAAGTCCTCAGCGAAAGGGTATTTGAAGCTGTCAACAAATAAATCCTTTGTCCCAAGTGCTAGTGCTCCTGTTGAAGCGTGGGTGCCCAATAATCAACGTGCTAAAGCTGTCAAGTCAGATACGGATGCTGTTAAATTTAATTATAAAAATAACTATAAGGGTAAGAACCCCATGACGAGAACACAGTGGCGTCGTTACCAAAGACAACAGAAGAAGAAGGCACACTTTGACATTAACAAGGTTCCAAGTCATTTGGCTAATAACCATGTTCCACGCAGTACGATTGACATTAATCAAGTTCCACGCAGCATAATAGTGGCGAAGAGTGAGGTTCACAAAGCTGAAGTTGCCACAAAGAGGAATGCTGATGTTGCTAGTCATGTGTGTGCAGCGAATAAGGCCAAAGGCAAGGCTGTAGTAACAGAAAAGCCAAGAAGGCCTGCTCTTGAAAGAATATTTCCTCCATTGTCAACAGTGAAAGAAGAGAATGCTGATTTCGACATGGATGAAGACATGGAGTCTGATTTTGATGATTCTGAAGATGATTTCGATGTTGTTTGCAATGTGGTATCAATACTGCCTCTTGAGTACGATGTTATCACAGTACCAAATGATGTTGAAGAGGATTTTACAGAGGATATGGCTCGTCATAAGCCAATGTGTTACTATGTGATGAACAATGGTTGTGTCGAAGACCAAATGGCTACCTTCGAGAAGCCAGATATGAGTATGCAAAACCACTTGAAACCCCTGTATGTCCAAGCCAAAGTCAATGGTGTTGGAATTAACAAAGTGTTAGTGGATGGTGGAGCTGCAGTGAATTTAATGCCACATGGTCTTTTGAAGAAGATTGGTAAGTTCGACACTGACCTCAGGCCACATAACATTGTCTTAAGCAACTATGAAGGCAAAACTGGCCATTCTTTGGGGGCCATTGAGGTGGACTTAATCGTTGGTTCCATAAAGAGGACTACATTGTTCTTAGTGATAGCCTCTAAAGCGAATTTTAATTTACTCCTTGGTAGAGAGTGGATCCATGGAGTTGGTGTTGTCCCTTCAACTTTGCATCAACGTTTAGTGATGTGGAAGGAAGATGGTTTGGTAGAGTATGTTGAAGCCGATCAGAGCTACTTCCGTGCTGATGTGAACCAAATTACCAAGGAAAATTTTGAGAAACAAATGGCGAAGATCGCGCCATGTTCATCTTCTAATGAGGCATATGTTCCTGCGGATAATGTTTTTGCCTCAGTTCATCTTGACCCAAATTATGGTTTTGTTTGGGAAAGAGAAATAATGGGAGATGATAGTGTTTATCCTGATGGTGTTCTTCGACCAACGGGGTGGAACACTGGTTCTTGAAAATGTTCTTATGTCAGTGCCCAATGCATGGGACAAAATTACGGCTTATATGGCCGAAAACAAGTTTAACGCGGCTAAAGAGGCCGAAATTATTCAACAAACAATGGCTGTCGAAGCCAGTGAGTTACATGAAGGAAATGGCATAGTCATAGATGAAAGACTTGACTGCATTTATGATGATGGTCCATTAGGTTTTGAAAAGGATCCTAGAGATTCGGCAAAGCATATGCAAGCTCAAGACCCGTTAGAAGAAGTTTATTTGGGAAATGGCTCAATAAAACGGCCAACTTATATTAGTGCAAATATTGATGCTTCTCTAAAAATCCAAGTCATCACATTGCTAAGGGAGTTCAAAGACTGCTTTGCTTGGGATTACGACGAAATGCCTGGGTTAAGTCGAGAAGTAGTGGAAATGCAATTACCAATTCGACCAGGGAAGAAACCAGTGAAGCAAGTGCCAAGAAGATTTGCTCCTCAAGTGTTGGCTAAGATCAAAGAGGAAATCGAAAGGCTATTCAGAAACAAATTCATCAGAACTGCCAGGTATGTCGAATGGTTAGCCAATATAGTTCCTGTAATAAAGAAAAATGGGACTCTTAGAGTTTGCATAGACTTTAGGGATTTAAATAATGCAACTCCCAAGGATGAATACGCAATGCCTGTGGCAGAAATGCTAATAGATTCAGCAGCAGGATTTGATTATCTTAGTATGCTCGATGGTTATTCTGGTTATAATCAAATCTTCATTGCTGAAGAGGATGTGTCGAAAACTGCTTTTAGATGTCCGGGGGCATTGGGTGTTTATGAATGGGTAGTAATGCCCTTTGGATTAAAGAATGCTGGTGCTACATATCAGAGGGCCATGAATTCTATGTTTCATGATTTTATTGATGATTTTATGCAAGTATACATAGATGATGTGGTGGTTAAATCTTCCTCAGAAAGTGGTCATTTAGACCATCTTCGCCGTTCTTTTGAAAGAATGAGGAAATATGGATTGAAATTAAATCCATTAAAATGTGCCTTTTGTGTACGTGCAGGTGATTTCTTGGGTTTTATAGTGCACAAAAAAGGCATTGAAATCAATCAAAATAAGACTAAGGCAATTATGGAAACGAAGGTCCCTTCGACCAAAAAGGAGCTTCAGTCGTTGCTGGGAAAAATCAAGTTCCTTCGAAGATTTATATCAAATCTAAGTGGCAAAGCACAAGTTTTTCGCCATTGTTAAGACTGAAGAAGGAAGAAGAGTTCAAATGGGAACCAATGCATCAAGCAGCCTTCGACGAAATCAAGTCTTATTTGATGAAACCACCAATTTTGTTGCCTGTTATTAAACACAAAGTGCTCAAATTGTATATAGCAGCTTCTGATAGAACAATAGGTAGCATGTTAGCACAAGAGGATGATAGTGGTGTCGAAAGAGCCATTTATTACCTCAGTAGGGTCTTAAATGATGCCGAAACGAGGTACACTCCTATAGAAAAGTTGTGCCTTTGTTTGTATTTCTCGTGTACAAAGTTAAAGCAATATATAAAACCAGCTGATGTTTCTGTTTATTCGCATTTTGATGTTATCAAGCATATGCTGTCGAAACCAATAATGCATAGCCGAATTGGTAAATGGGCTTTGGCTTTGTCAGAATACAACTTAACTTATCAACCTCTAAAATCAATTAAAGGACAAGTGGTTGCTGATTTTATAGTAGACCATTCTGTTGTCGAAGAAACATTAAGTTTTGTAGACGTATATCCTTGGAGGTTGTACTTTGATGGTTCAAGCCATAAACATGGAGTTGGGATTGGTATTTTAATAATATCTCCTACTAACATTCCAACGAATTATAAGTTTAAAATTCGAGATGTTTGTTCCAATAATGAAGCTGAGTATGAGGCTTTAATAGTAGGCCTTGAAATTTTACTTGAGCTGGGGGCAAGTCATGTCGAAATAAAAGGTGACTCTGAGTTGGTTGTCAAACAATTGACAAGGGAGTACAAATGCATTAAAGAGCACCTTATCAGATACTTTGTTGTTGCCAATGCTTTGTTAAAAAGATTTGAGTCTGTTCACTTAGAACATTTACCACGAATTGATAATCAAGTGGCAAATGAATTGGCACAAATTGCTTCAGGCTATAAAGTTTCAAAACAAAGCCTGGAAGAGTTAATTGAAATAAAGGATAAAATCATTTCTAATGACTATTCTTCGTCACTATTGTCAACACCAAAAACTGAGGGGGCAACAAACGCAAACGAGGAACTAGTCGTTGTCGAAAAACGTCAATTTTTTGGTGACTTTGACTTAGCAAAATTTTTTGCTCTTGACAATATGACCAATAATGATTGGCGAAGGCCTATTGTGGAATATTTGCAAAATCCCACAAGAAATACCAATAAAAAGGTAAAATACAGAGCTTTGAGCTATGTGATAATTGGAAACGAATTGTTTAAAAAGACTCCTGAAGGAGTACTATTAAAATGTCTTAGTGAAAATGAGGCATATTTAGCAGTTTCTGATACACATAGTGGAGCATGTGGTTCACACCAAGTAGGCCACAAAATGAAGTGGTTATTATTTCGACAAGGAATGTATTGGCCAACTATGCTGAAAGATTGCATAGAATTTGCTAAGGGATGCCAAGAGTGTCAAAAGCATGCTGGGATACAACACGTACCTGCAAATGAATTGCATGCCATAGTCAAACCTTGGCCATTTAGAGGTTGGGCTCTAGATGTGATTGGAGAGATAAAGCCAACTTAGTCGAAGGGCCATAGATATATCCTTGTGGGAATTGATTACTTCACCAAATGGGTTGAAGCTATACCTTTAGCCAATGTTGATCAAGAAACAGTGATAAGGTTTATTCAAAATCATATCATTTATAGGTTTGGAATTCCAGAAACCATTACTACAGATCAAGGATCAGTTTTCACTGGTAGAAAAATGATAGAGTTTGCTTCTGAAAATGGTTTTAAGTTATTAACTTCGACACCATATTATGCGCAAGCCAATGGACAAGTAGAAGTTGCCAATAAAGTTATTATTAATTTGATTAAAAAGCATGTTGGGCAGAAACCAAAAAATTGGCATAATACCCTTGATCAAGCATTATGGGCTTGTCGAAATTCACCCAAAGAATCTATCAACACTACTCCTTATAGGCTAACATTTGGACACGATGCAGTGTTGCCTGTTGAAATTTGTCTACAATCAACAAGAATTCAAAGACAGTGGGAGATTCCCTCTGATTATTATTGGAATATGATGCTTGATGAATTGGTTGATTTAGACGAAGAAAGGTTATTAGCTTTAGATATGCTTATTCGACAGAAAGAGAGGGTAGCTAAAACTTATAACAAAAAGGTTAAGTTTAAAGCCTTTGATTCAGGTGATCTAGTGTGGAAGGTCCTATTGCCTGTGGATAAAAAAGATAGAGTCTTTGGCAAATGGTCCCCAAGTTGGGAAGGACCATTTAAAATTTTACAAGTTTATTCAAACGGCGCATATGAGGTCAAAGAGATTGGCGCTGATGAAAGAATTTTGCGTATAAATGGCAAATACTTGAAAAAGTATAAGCCAACGTTGCAAGAAGTTAAAATAACGCTGGAATAAATATAAAGAAAGCGTAAAAACATGGCATTTAAGTTGCCAAAACATAGTCAAAGGCCGAAATTACAGGCTGTTCAAGTTCAAGGTTTGAATATGGATTATTGATGGCAACTTATGAGGTAAAAGAAGTGGAAGAATTGGAGAAGCCTTATAGGAAATGGTGAGATAAGGCATTTACTGAGAAGTAAAACGTTGAAGGCCACGTAATACACCAATATAAGAGTAACGTCAGCAACACTTAACAGTGGTGACATCAGGTATGCAGCTATTTTACTCAAGTGCAAAGTTATTTCGATGGTGAATTCAAAAATGTCTTTCTCTTCTTCCTCCTCAAGTTCAGTCGAAAAAGACATTTTTGGGGGGCAATTTGTTAGCCTGTAATTTCGACAGGCTTCATTGAAAATGGTCAACAAGGCCTGACTTATATTTCGACGAAGACCAAATTATTTCGACAGAGAAAATGGTCATGCGCAAGGTAAACTCGACAAGCTTCCGAGGAAGCAAAAGCAAGAGAGAGGAAAATGGACACAAGTTTTCGACAGACAGAAAACAGAGCAGTTATGCGCTGAAGACTAGCAGTTGGTCGAAGCGTGATAGAGCGGTTCTGGTCGAAAGTAGGAGTAGCAGTTATTAATTTTCAAATTCCTAGGCAGTTACTTAGTTCAGTTTTTCCCCCTCTTTTCCTTTGTATAAATAACTGTTTCTGAGAAGAAACAGGGGTCGCAAATCACAATACACAACCCGATTCCTGAAACTCTAACTTCCAAGCCAGAGCGAAAAACGAGTGGAAGAATCGCTGTACGTGATCGTGTACCACTTTTACGATTCAATGCAATTTATTTGTCTTTTCTTTACAATTCATGCACCATTTACTGCTTCTTTTCTTTTCGATTCTGTTAATCATTGCAAATTGTCCCCTTTTCTACATTTTCTGAAACACAAACTACTCGCAATTCAGAGGCAATTGCTTTGAGATTTTTCTAGTTTGATCTCACAAACCTTCTAATAAAACTAGTGATTGTTTGCTAAAAACACCAGCAAACACCTGGGTACCGGATAACGGTCGATTTTTTCTGTAAAAGGTCCTTTGCGTTCTGTTGGTTGGGCTCTACGTGAAGAATGAATTCGACGATGAGGGTCGGGGTACCTGCGGTCCTGGTGGTGATATTCGCGAGGTGAATATTCTCTGCTTTTCGAACGTCGCCTTGGAGAAGAAGATGCTAAAGAAGAATCGACCTCTGCTCCTTCGTCGTAGACCTCGGCTCGGGGAGAACGAGTACCATTCCCTCGGCACCGACGAGGAGGAGAGCGATGGTAGCAGCGTCTTTTGGATGGAGATCGGTTGCGTCTTCGGGCAGGATTTCTTCTTTCAGGGGAATCCGGATCGGGTGATTCCTGGTCTAGAATATTTCGGGCCCTGAGTTCCGCTACTTGTCCTTCGAGGTTAGTAAATCGGTAGCTTCTTTCTTGATTGGCCGCTTCATGTTGGTTTAGCAGAAGGATGAGCTGTTGAACAGCATCGACCGGGACTGGAAGTGGAGGCGGAGGAAGAGGCAGATGATTTCGGGTGGCGCTTCCCGTAACTAGAACGAAGTTTGAATTTTGGTTTTGGATCTGTGCTTGAGTAGAGTTCGGAAGTTCTTCCACAAATCCTTCCAGGGTAGGCTGGGGTTCAGCTAGCTGAGTTATGACCAGTCTCATATCTGGCTCGGGTGGGATGCCCGCCGCGAGAGTGTTAGCATTAGAACGAAGATTTCGAGTTGTCATTGATCAAGGTGAGGGGAGAGGATCTTGAGTTTAAGATCTCCCACTGTGGTGGCCAATGTTCTGCACAGTACTTCCGATCTTGAGGGCGATCCGAGGTAGTTAGTGGTAGATATCCTTGAGCAATGTGGATTGTCCGATCCGAGCTGAGGTTGTACCTACAAAGCCACTCCGACGCTTAAGTCAGTGAGATAGTCTTAGCAGTGTAATAAATGTGAGATTTGCTTACCATTAATGAGGCATTGATGGTTGTATTTATAGATAGTGGTAGAGTTTGTCCTGATGAATCAGGACCGTCCGATCTAGCGGAGGGATCAGAACCCTTGATGCTTGGACCTGATTTCTGGATTTGGGCCTTTAGAGGTTGGGCCTTTGAGAGGTGCAAATAGATGCTGGAAAAGGGGTGTATAGAAGTAAAAAGTCCCACCATAACAGTTTTAATGGTTTATTTTATCAAAAGAATTGGGAAACTGTCAAGAATGATGTGTTTCAAGCTATCTCTCATTTCTTTAAATCTGGTGATCTTCATGAAGATGTGAATGCTACTTTGGTGGCTCTTGTTCCTAAAATTCCTATGCCAGATAAGTTGCTGCAACTTATTGTATAAAATCATAGCAAATGTATTTGTTACTAGACTGAAGCCCTATATGAATCTTCTGATCACTCCCCAACAGAGTGCCTTTGTGGGTGGTAGATTGATCTAGGATAACCTCATTGTTGCTCATGAGGCTTTCCACTTCTTAAAGAAAAAGAAAGCAGAGGGGGGAAGGGATTAGCAATCAAGCTGGATATGAACAAGGCCTATGATAGAGTTGAATGGGAATTCCTAAAGGCTACCCTCCAGAAATTAGGCTTCTCATCAATTTGGGTGGATAGAGTCATGATGTTGGTTACTTCTGTAACTTATACATATCAGGTTAATGGATTTCACTCACAAAAACTCATCCCTACAAGAGGGCTGAGGCAGGGTGATCCCTTTCCCCGTATCTATTCATTATGGTCTTTGATGTCTTATCTAGAATGATCAATAATGCTAGGGAGACAAACTTGATTTCTGGGATTAAACTTGCACCTGAAGCCCCTGCTCTGACTCATCTCTTGTTTGCTGATGATGCTCTTCTCTTTGCTAATGATCATTCTGCGGACCTGTACCCTCTGATTGATATTCTTAATAAATTTATTGCTGCCTCAGGCCAAAAAATTAACCTCTCAAAGTCTGGAATGATATTTGGTCACAGAGTATCTCCTGGGGTAAGGGAAAACCTGGCTTCTGTATTCAATATTCCTGTGTGGAATTCCCCAAGGGTGTATTTAGGTATTCCTGCTGAGTGGGGTGGTTCAAAAATTCCGAGTCTCCAATGGCTGAAGGATCGTCTGCTGGGAAAACTATCTGGGTGGAAAAGAAACCTTCTTAATCCTGTTGGTAAAGAGGTTTTAATCAAAGCTGTTGTGCGGGATATTCCAACCTATATCATGGCTATCCTAAAGCTCCCAAAAACTTTCTGTAACAATCTATTTGCTGAGGTAGCTAGATTTTGGTGGAGTAGTAATGGCGGGTCTAGGGGAATTCATTGGAGGAAGAGAGAGATTATTTACTCTCCTAAGGTTAATGGTGGGTTGGGCTTTAAGGAGTTTGAAGACTTAAACCTCTCTCTTCTAGGTAAACAAGCGTGGAGGATCATTCAAGAGCTAGCCTGACTCTTATTGGGTTGCAATCCTAAGAGGGATCTACTTCCCTCACAAGGTTTTTTGGAATGCTACCAAGCAGAGGGGGAGTTCATGGGTGTGGCAGAGCTTGATTCAGGGAAGACAACTTCTTAAACACTCTGCAAGATGAGCTATTGGTGCTGGGCATAGCTTAGATATTTCCAAAGATATCTGGCTGGCAAATGGCCAAGTGGCTAAGGTTAGGCAAGGCTCAACCATCACCAAAGTCAGTGACTTAATTAACAGTGACAATTGCTGGGATACCAGGAAACTTAGAGACAATCTATCCTTTTCCTCTGCCATTAGTGCAATTCAGACTCCTATCTCTTGGTCATGCTTTCAGGATGAACTATTCAGGCCATTTACCAAATATGGAACCTACTCTGTTAAATCTGGATATAGGAGGATTATTGAAACTAAATCAGCTGTTAATGTGGGTGCCTCATCCTCATCTATTGATGTGATCCCACATGCATGGAGCTTGGATGAAGATCACAAAGATAAAGACCAAAAAGAGTCAACAAGAATTCAAGGGAATATACTTCAATGTGTTTAACCTAATCATTAAGATAAGACCACATTGAAGGTGACCATGTAAATAGTAGGGAATTTCTAGATAACCAACTCTAGTGTTTCCTATGCCTTGTATTTTCATTTAGTAGTTGTAAAGATATTTTTATTTGAGCCATGTTGGCATTGGTTAAGTGGCTATGGCCTAGTAGATTTAGTTTGTGGCCTTGGGCCTTGTTTTATGTTTCTTTTGGACTTTAGAGTGTGGGCCTATGATCCATTAAACCCACAATATAAATACTTGAACTCTAAGTGTAATTGGTAGAACTTTGATGAATGAAATTCACTTTTACATTTTGAGCATGAGAGTGCCCTAATACCTAAGTGAGTGGTGAGTGGCTAGTTGCTAGTGTAGGTGAAGGTTCATCATAGATTCTCCAAGGTTTCTTGAGATGAGAACCTTGAGCACACAACCTTGAGGCTAGGAGAGCTCAAGGATAGTGTTGTCCTTATCATCTTCCCAAGGAAGAAGTGGTGGACTTCCTTCTCCACTTCCATTTCTATCTCTTCCCTATTTGCATTTTCTTCCCTTCAAGTAAGTGTTGTTTCATTTGTGTCTTTGATTTTGTGTTGTTGGTGTTTAGATTGTGTGAGAAAATTGTTGATTTGCTAAATTTCAAGATCCTAAACTTCAAGATCTACTTTAGATCTCATCATCTATCATCCCTACAGAAGTTTGGTCAACTATTTGGGGTGCTACAGTTCCTCAAAAGATTAAGCACTTCCTCTGGAGGGTTTGTAATAATGCAGTTGCTATCAAAGGGAATCTTTTTAATAGGAGGATTGCTAGGGATGGGCTTTGCCCTATTTGTAGGAATGGTGAAGAGACTATTGAACACATGTTACTTCTTTGTCCTTGGACCTTCCCTGTGTGGTTTGGTGCCTAGATATGTCCTATACCTAATGCCTTCAATGTTACTAGCTTCACAGAATGGTTTTGCTCACTATTGAGTTTCTGGAAAGCTACTGATTTGGATGGGGAAATGATTTTGGCTCAATTATTTGGATGGGGAAATGATTTGGCTCAATGATTTGGAAGGAAAGGAATGAACTTGCTTTCAACAATAAAAATCCTAATCCTAGGGCAGTCTTGTCCATAGCAAAGGCTCAATGCTTGGAATTCTTTCAAATTCCACAGCATAGTACTAATCCTAATGAGTCCTCATCTGTTTGCTTGGGCTCTCAGATATGGAGACCCCCAACAGCAGATACGATTAAAGTGAATGCTGATGCTGCGTATGATAGTTCAACTGGTAAAGGCTACACTGGGATTGTATGTAGGGATAGTGAAGGACGAGTACTTACAGCAAATTCTTCCAAGTTTTATGCGCCTAATGCCATGGTTACTGAAGCTGTTGCTATGAGAGATGCTCTTCAATTGGCGAGATCCTTGAACCTCCAGAGAGTGGTGTTTGAATCAGATAAATACTCCATTGTTGAAACTTGCAGAGGTAATAAACAAATTAGAGAAATTCTGAATATTGTTCGCGATATTCAATTTCTTAAATATAGCTTCCAGATTTGTGCATTCACCTGGATTAAAAGGGCTGGAAATCGTGTTGCTCATCATATCGCTGCTATGGCAAAAGCGAGTTCTCTTCATGGATCTTGGGTTACGAACGTGCCTCAATCTCTCCAAAGACTCGTTCTTGAAGATGTTCGCGGAGCCTTGCTTCAAAATCAAAGAAGAGCAGATCGAAACCTATCTTCTGCGCCATCAACTTCTGCATCATGATTGTGTATTATTGTAGGCAGAAGTTTTAGAGTAGTTTAATCTATGCATTTAGGGTTTCGGTTATCTTCTACTTTGCTTAGTGTACTTGTTGCAAAGTACTTTCGCTGTGTTTTAGTTCAATCTGTGTTGTACTTGAGCGTTGACTCGGGTTGTTCGGTTGATGTTGGGCTTAGCCCATTAACTTGTATTGGTTTGGGCCTCTGCCCGGTTGAATGGAAATCAATGCAATTGACCAAAAAAAATTTATTATTTTACTGACTTTAACTCTCAGCCGTTTCATCCTATTATTGCCACGTGTCGCATTAGTAGGTGATAGACCATAGATGTCCATTTCCCACCAGTAGCAGCCACATATGTATTTTGAAAAGGAAATCTAACGAAAATGTTAAAAATGTTTAACGTTGTGAACATTTTTAAACTTAAAGGTATCAATTTGGAAGAAAAAAAAAGTTAAAAGACGAATTAAAATTAGAAATTAAGTTTTTTTTTTACAAAAAATTGAAATTATGTTAAAAGACATTGAAAATAATTTTGCCTATAAAAAGTTATTTAGGTAGTCTGTTATACCGAACTATTTACCATTTGGATAGTATATTCGTTTTTATTAATTATGTTTGTAGTCATAAATTTAGTATCAGCAAAAAAATAAGTTAATTTATTTATGCTGAGATTAAGTTTTGAAAGTGGATATTATACTAAAGTGGGCAAAAGGTTGCCTTTGAATAACCACCTAAATGATTTAATTTGTACACACAATAGATGTATAAGTGTTTTATACTAACTACTAATTACTACTAGTAACCATCAACCATACCATAAATTGTTACTGGTTGTGTTTGTAAAAAAGTTTACGCCAATAGTGCGTAGAAATTAAACACTACAAAGAATAAAGAAACATGTGGACTTATTAATAATTTTTGGCCCTGACTTTTCCCACATCCCCTCCTACTCACCACACATCCCCAAATACCCTTCCATTAAAAACATTCCATCTCTCACTCTCCCTCCCAAACACTCTCACAGCCCCTCCTCATCTCACTCTCCCAAACCCTAAAACCACCCCTTTCCCTCTTCGAATTCTCCCACTCCCTCTCCCTCTCACTCTCCCTCCCATTCTCAACTCCATGTTTGGCAACAATCTCTATCCATCTCGCATTCTACGCACCAGGTACTCCCTCACTCTCCTCTTCTTCCATTTCAGTGTTTTAATGGCCTGTTACTACATTTTCATTTTTCTGCAACCTGTGACGCATTCGGTTGGCCTTCCCCAAACAGTTCCGGGAACGATGAACTTCGGGTTACCATTGAAGGTAACCGAACCGCTTAAAATGTCACCAACAATTTTAAGCGTACGATTGAGGTTATCCGAACGTGTTCTGGTAGCCTCAATCGAACCAATGTTATGTTTATGTTTTATTTTGAAATTATTTATAACTATTTTAATTATAATTTTGAAACTGTTTTAATGTGTTTGTTTGTCTTTCTTCAGTTATGGACAAGACGGGAGGTGGAGGGCATGAAGAACCTCGTGAAGCCATTCTGTAGGCTTAGGAAGTGGGGTTGTGTGTATAGCAGGAGGGGTTGCAACACACAGTAGGGTTTGGTCCTATGGATGGTTTCTTTGTACCCCAGTTTGTGGATTGTTATTTGTATGGATATTTGTTTCGTCATTTATGTTTATTTAGTACTTATTAATTTATATTTCAGTGGTATTTAAATTAAACAAGTTTATTATTACAAAGCGTAATCGTACATCAAACACGAAAGACAGCAAAAGGATGAAAAGAAGCATAACTAAATAACTACTAAAGTAGCGATTATTTGGGAAGTCCCTGTTCCAGAAGAAAAATGATCTCTTCCGGAGTGCCCATTGTTTCGGTCAACAGCTCCAGGATACTACGTCCCATTGGAACATTAGCATGATGTTCCATCATTGCGCGAACGTCATAGTCGCTTCGGATCTCCATAGCTGAATAGTGGACAGTCCCGCATCTCCACAATTGCACTTGCGGTAACGTAAACGACTTATGTCTTTACGCCCCTCTCCTTCTCGGCGAACCTTCCTCTCTGCATTTTCCTTCAACTAGGTGAATGTTATATCCTTATTCATCCTACAGAAAATAGGATTGCGACATTGAAAAAACACACCATCGTTCCTGTTGGTGACAGTTCCACGGTGATTTAGTGCGGTTAGGAATTTTTCACTTGAGTACTGGGTTGGGCACAACTGCCATTCCATTTGGCCTTCCATTTCAGCGGGTGGGGTTAGGGTATTTGTGAAGAAGTAGAGAAGGGGTGTTGGTGGAGAAGAAGAAGCAGAGTAGGGTGTTGGTGAAGTAGCAAGGAAAACTGAAACCCTATGTGTAATAGGCGTGGAAAAATATGAGTCGTTGATCAAAATTTTAGATCACAAATCTGAGCTCTTTAAATTCTATCTGTTGTGCCACAATTTCCAAACAAAATGTCATCCGGTGGAATCTGAGCCGTTGAAAATTTCAATTTTTTTTTTCAAAGGTTCGGGTGCCCTAGTCCGAACAGGTTCGGTTGGGGCCAGCCGTACCTTCTAATATTCAAAAGAGGGGTGTGTGTCAAAATAACCGAACCATATAAAATTTCAAAAAAAAGCACGGAAGAGCTGGCCTCATTAATGGTATTTTGTTCATTCGCATGATTTAGGGGGTGTGGGGGTGAGTAGGAGGGGATGTGGGAAAAGCATGGGCCTAATTTTTTTGACAATCAAATTTATTAATAATTAGTAATTATTAACAAATCCACATGAACCGGAACCTCACCACTTATCAAAAAAACCAAAAACAAAAAAAAAAACAAAATTTGTTTTTATGAGAACAAAACATTATCGCGGAAGTTTGGAGTTGTGATGGTGATAAAAGTCTGGGGTCAGATGGGTTCAATTTGAGATTTATCAATGAGTGGTGGGAGGTGTTGAAGGACGATACTGTTGCTTTTTTCCATGATTTTCATTCTAGGGCAGCCTTGCCTAAAGCTATAGCGGCTTCATTCATAACCCTTATCCCTAAGAATGAACATCCTTTGGGATTGGGTGATTATAGGCCTATTTGTTTGATTGGGTGTCTTTATAAAATTCTCGCTAAGGTGTTGGCTAGTCGGCTCAATAGAGTTCTTCCTAAGGTTATATCCAGTAAAGTTCTCGCTAAGGTGTTGGCTAGTCGGCTCAAGAAAAAAATAGCAGTAATTATATGTAGCAGTAAATAAATGAGAATGAAGAAACATAAGGTAGTCTTTAATACTAAATATCGAAGTAATACTAAATTATATAGCCAAGGACGACGCGGATAGAGGCGCCAGGCGGCGGGCGGCGCAGGGAGAGGCGGTTGAGGCACGACTGGGTGAGTCCGGTAGGAGATGGTTGGAGAAGATGGGTCTGGACTCTTGTGTTCTTGCGTGACCAGTTTATGCCGTTTATTCATTATTATTTTAAAACTTGAATTGCTAGCCGTTGGACTGATAAGTCCAATTTTAAGTGTCTTTTTAGTGTTTATTTTCATATAGTTCGTGTAGCAATTTAGTTCTATTCTTGAGCTATTTTACTACCAAGTATTTGTTTTTAATTTCAGGTCTAGCTTTGAGGAAAATGAAGGATTTGAGCTTAAAAAGAACAAAGACAAAGTTCTAAGTTAAAAAGAGAAGCAAAGAGCTGAAAAATACAAGAAGAGTCAAGAAAAGCAGTTTCTACCCGATAGTCACAATCCGTGCTGGATTTTGGCACAGTCCGTGCATGATTTTTTTGTCAACTGCGCAGGAATTCTAAAAGCCAAACTGATAAAGCACGGTTCGTGCTGAATTTTGGCACGATCCATGCTACTGCATCAGATTCCAAAACTGTTACAATTTGCTCCTTAATGGCGCTTGTAATTCGTCTTAACTGATTTGTTCCTTATTTTGCCTATATAAGACACGAAATTTTGTGTCTAGGCGCTCAAAGTGAAATCAAGTTCTTTATGCATTTTATTCTATTCTCTTAAGTTCTTGCATTTTAATTTATGCTCTTTACTTTCTTGCACTTTTATTTTCTTCTCTTTACATTTCAGCTCTTACTTTCTGCACTTTATTTATTGTCATTTACATTATAGTCATTTACATTCAAGCAATTTATAATTCCGCAATTTACATTCCGTCGTTTATCGCTTTCCTTTACAATTCTCGTCATTTACAATTCATGTCTTTTCCTTCTTCTAAGTTTTTGTCTACTATGATCACGAGTGAGTAGAATCCTTTTAGTCTTGAGATTGTGGGACTAATCCAATGATAGACTCATAAACAATCCCAAGTCTAAACTCTATTTTGTTAAAATTATATTCTAATTTAATCCCATAATTTTCAAAGTTTTATTCCAAATATCAAATGAAACACCGAAAGGGGAAGTTTTGATATTAGAACTATGGGATTAAACAAGGAAAACAAAATATGAAAATAGGTTTGGGACTCTTGGGATAAAAGAGGTTTGTACTTGAGGGGTCTTGGCAATAATCAACCATGAAAATAGGTTTAGATTATTGGTTCAAGACACACTCCTGCATTCTGAAAGGAAACTTGAGTTACCATTGAATGTCTAATCCTTAGAAATACAATTTTATACAAAATAGGGAATGCATGAGGGGTTGTGAGTTCATTATATCTTTGTGATGAAACCACAATCCTAAAATGCTTTTATTTATAAATTCTAAATCAAACAATCAACTTCTACTAAACATTCTCTTTTAGCTAATCACAACTTAAAATAATATTGTAGAAACCGTACACTTGTGGCCTATCATGCACCGCCCATTATTTTCTAGGCTGATGCAATTACGGCTTCGTGCTCATTTATGGAACCGGTGAGAAAATATTATTGAGAATGAAGTGGAGTAAAGGAAATCGATACACCAATATATGTGTATATACATGTGCTTCAACCAAGGAAATTCACTGAATTAACTGTTAAAATAGGCAATTATGGGTTATTACTGTGTTATTATATATATTATATATAATTATATTTTTTTGCTCAATATATATATATATATATATATATATATATATATATAATTATATATTACTTCTATTAGGACAGTTATTATTATATTAATTAACTGTGTGCAAAACCGTTATTGTATTTGATGTTTGGCAGTTATTGATGAGTATTATGTTTGACGGTTTGTGTTGTTTTAGAATAAATAGGGAAGAGGGGGAATTGAGGGAAATATCTGATGAAAATAACAAGGGAATTAGGGCTTTTAGACAAGAGAGAGACTAGAGACTCTCATATGTTCTCTAAGATTGTATTGAAATATTCAGTTTATGTTAATATATCAGTTGGTTTCTATCAACTGGTATCAAAGCAGTTTCATTCCCGGATGATTTGTGGTTTCTACAATGGAATCACACGTAGAAGCGATGGCACGTGCGATGGAAGAAGATAGAAGACATGTAAGAGAATTGTTGAATTTTGTACAATAATTTGTACGACAGTTACAAAATTATGTCCACGCAGAGACGTAGTAATAGAGACATTGGACACCAACACAAGTGCATAACAGGGTGCAATGGCAGTTACCACATTACTGGAGGGTTCTAACCAAAATTATGAAGAGATTGAAACTGACACTGGGCAGAGGCACCAATGGAAATTCTGGCCAAGGCAAGGATGTGTTATGGGGCGTGATGGTGGTGATTATAGACATGGCCAGGGGAGCCATCCAAAGCGCTTTGAACAGTGTGATGGGGGCAGTTATTACAATGAGCAGGAGTGCTACATAAACTGGTGTGAAGGAACTTTTGTCCCAGGGCAGGAACGCCATTTAGAGCGCTACGAACAAGGGAAATATGGCAGTTACAAAATGGGTCGAGCGCTACCAACGACGACAACGCGGGTCTGGACCGACAACAATTGAATTGAAGAACCAGAATGCC
This sequence comes from Astragalus glycyphyllos, assembly GCA_963573325.1. NCBI lineage: Eukaryota > Viridiplantae > Streptophyta > Magnoliopsida > Fabales > Fabaceae > Astragalus > Astragalus glycyphyllos. The sequence continues at coordinate 81,571,876 of OY754311.1, forward strand.
AAGGCAGTTACTTGCGCTACAGGAAAAAATTGATAATTCAAGCCACCAAGTCTATTATGACCAATGGTAAATTCTGGTGCTGCGTTTAAAGATGATGAAAACCCTGTTCATTATCATTATCCTCTAGTTAGAGAGGAAAGGGGGGAAATTAGAAATTCACGTGTTTGAGGGAAATTCTACAGAGGCAATTATCAAGCAGTTTGGGCCAGAATTTAATTTAGTAGAGAACCAAGAATCAAGAATCAAGATTGGCGGAGAATCAAGATTAGGGATGATTTGTAAGGAAAAAGAAGAAAAGGAGGGAAAGATGAATTCCATTGAATATCACTACAAGAGTTCCAACATGTTTGGCTATTTATTCTTTCAACAATGGATCACAATGGGATCCAGGAGGTTATTTGTTAATTTACCTTGAGGACAAGGTGAAAGTTTAGGAGGGGAGCATTGTTAGAATAGCCAATTATGGGTTATTATTCTGTTATTATATACTATTATTATTATATATATATTATTTCTATTAGAGCAGTTATTATATTAATAATTAACTGTGTGCAGCACTACTGATGTAAGTACTGTTTGTCAGTTATTGACAGTTATTATGTTTGATAGTTTGTTATTATTATAGAATAAATAGGGAAGAAGATGGGGCATGGGGGAGATATCTGATGAAATAATAAGAGAATTGGGGCCTTTTAGGCAAGAGAGACTAGAGACTCTCATATGTTCTCTACAATTGTATTGATATCATCAATTTATGTTAATATATCAGTTGGTTTCTATCGTTAACAAACAGAAAAACATGCATAGCTATTCTTAACTGATCCAGAACTATTTATCTTAAAAAAGAAACTAATCCAAAACTAATTTTATTGATGCAACAGATTCAGAAGCTAATCAAGATTGGTATACTTAAGAATGATCTATACCTTTACCTTGTTCTGTACCTTTATCAGTGTGGCATGAATAATGCTCGGACTCATGAAACGTGCATATTAATATTATATTGAGAACCCAATGAAACGTGCATATTGTACATTTTAACAGGTCGTCTCCAGTACCCAATCAAACGTGCATATTGTACATTTTAACAAAGCAAACTATTCCACCGTTCTTTAAGGGCCTCATAGGCCCGAGGACATGGTATAGCCAACAACCCATGCTTTCCATTAATACAAGTTTCAGTTGCCAGGCCCAGCCTTAATAATGTATTGATTGCCTTGTCAATTGGCATTTCAACCTGGCAATTTCAAATAGTATAAGAATGCAAATTTATAATGATTATAGACAGTACGCACTACCACCGTGCCACGTAACAGACTAAAGTATTAACTTCAAATAGCAGACCCCCCCTCTTTCATACATACCTTCACTTTAAACACTTCATACATGAATCTCTCACATTTCTCTCCTACACTTTGCCGAGAACTGACCTGCAGTCAGGAATGTTACACATATGATTTATGTATCACTTAGAATGCAATCTCATGAGATGGATCTGAAAACAGCAAAGCAACTGGATGAAAATGCGGAGTAGAACTCGAGAAAGCTTAACGTGGTTAGGTGGAAATTTAACAAACCTGATCTTCTTTGAGCAGGACGGCATAAGCCAAAATAGCCTCCTTGTACTACATACATTAAATTTTGGGAAATAGAAGTTAATGAAGGTTAGAAAACATAATAATGAGGTTGGAAACCATGTTTCAAGAAGAGTGCCCCATTTTACAGGATAAATATTGTGCGTAACCTCATCCACTAATATGGCCGAGACTTCTTTCCCAGCATTTGATTTTGTAACATAAACCACATGAAATCAATTCAACGTTGTTGACATTTACTAAAATTGAATCATTTTTACCAAGGCGGTGTTGTATATCATTATCCGATTTTCAGTTTAGCAAATATTTCAAAATATTTCCCCGTCCAATTGGTCCAAGAAACATTTATATGACTCAGCAATTTGGAGATAGATTACTTAGACGCAAGAGTTTGGCACACACAAACAAGACAATTTTATTGATACAAACTATGGAATAAAGCACAATTGGAATACAGCATCAGCATACACAGCCCTAAGTCCTATCAAGAGTTGTCCTCTCTCAAAACACACTCGAAAAACTACCCACCAAAACATAACTGCCATGCTATACATAAAAAATTATAACACGCGTAACTGACACATAACTCTTCTCCTACCCTAATTGTCATCAGAAACATTTTTCTTCCTTGTAACACAGATTACCCATGACCTTGGGCCTCACCCACTGCTCTAACATTATACCTTAAAATTGTCAAGCAAAATTATTCAACTACTTTGAATAATTAATATGAAACAAAAAAAAACACCAGTTAATCAAATGATTGATTTGCCAGCACTGCATTGGTTAAACGCTTCCCCTAGAAACTGAAAACATAACAAACCATAAAAATAGGAAGTTTCTTACCTGCTGCTGTTCGGAGGCATCTAGAAGAAAATGCACCGAGCCAAAGCCACTTGCTAATGTTTTTTCATAAAGTGTCTTGTTCACTAATAGCTGCAATATAACATTTTCGAAAATTCAGATAGTTTCCTTTTAATAGTATGCGGTATAGAACTATATTCTATTAGCAGAATAATTTCTGATCGCACAAGAAAAGACCATGTTAATCAACCTGATACCGATCCCAGGTCTGTTTGTAGCCTAGAACCACACGACTACCATATATTATCAGAGCACTTATGGCAACTACATCAAGTAATACTGCTGACCTGACATAAGATGAAAGAAAAATACTGTTAATAAGTGCTCCAACAGTTCTCAAATGACGTAACTTCTAAGCAGGAAAGTGTTAGACCTCTTATTAGTAAGTATTATAAGAGGAGGCCCAAGGCCTAATTAGTATCTATTAGGCCCTACTGTAAGAAATAAGCCAGCATATAGCATAGCCATGCCTTAGGATGTACGAGAATAAATAAGAAAGCGGAGGATAAGGGGATGTTAGTCAGTTATTAAATGGTTATTGGGAGGGAGAGGCCAAACTATCACCTTTCACTCAAATGCCTTCTGTTTTCTTTAATTCTGTACTTCTGATGTTGTAATTCAGTCTATGTGCAATATTACAGAACTGATCACACACGTTATTACTAGTTTCTAGTAGAAAGTAACTGGTGGAAGGTAGAAGTTAGGCATATCCTTCAAGTAGTCCACCAAGAAAATGTAAATTATATGTGTACTCATATGCCGCATAATCAGTTTGCATGTCATAGAATATAAGTTCCAGTTGTGCGGGGTTTAGCCAGCCTATTACTGCCGATATATGTTAGAATAGGAAGTTATGGGTTATTATTTTGTTATTATCTATTATTATTATTAGGGCAATTATTAGGAAAAAAACTTAGATACAATACCTATAGTAGGCATAGGTACTGGTGGTGGTGTTCTTCATATAATAAAGTAGGTAACTGCCACAAACCACTTGGGGGTGTATGGTTATTTGTCCTTATTATATTTAGCAAAAATAAACTGCCATTTTGTTATATAAGTTAGCAAAAATAATCTGTCATTTTGTTTCTGGACCAGTACAGCCAGTACCTATGGTACAGTACGTAAGTATTCCTCCTATTGTTATTATGTTAATTAATTGTGTGCAATAACAGTTATTGTAACTGCTGTTTGGCAGTTATAATTATGTAAATAGAATAAATAGGGAAGAGGGAGAACGGAGGAGGGGATCTGATGAATTTGTAAGGGAATTGGGGCCTTTTAGGCATTGTTCTTCATATAATAAAGTAGGTAACTGCCACAAACCACTTGGGGGGTGTATGGTTATTAGTCCTTATTATATCAGTTAGCAAAAATAAACTGCCATTTTTGTTATATCAGTTAGCAAAAAAAGTCTGTCATTTTGTTTCTGGACCAATACAACCAGTACCTATGGTAATGTTCATAAGTATTCCTCTTATTATTATGTTATTTAATTGTATGCAATAACAGTTATTGTAACTGCTGTTTGGCAGTTATAATTAGGGAATTGGGGATCTGATGAATTTGTAAGGGAATTGGGGCCTTTTAGGCATTGTTTTTCATATAATAAAGTAGGTAACTGCCACAAACCATTTGGGGGGTGTATGGTCATTAGTCCTTACTATATCAGTTAGCAAAAATAAACTGCCATTTTGTTATATCAGTTAGCAAAAAAAATCTGTCATTTTGTTTCTGGACCAGTACAGCCAGTACCTATGGTAATGTTCGTAAATATTCCTCTTATTATTATGTTAATTAATTGTGTGCAATAACAGTTATTGTAACTGCTGTTTGGCAGTTATAATTATGTAAATAGAATAAATAGGGAAAAGGGAGCATGGAGGAGGGGATCTGATGAATTTGTAAGGGAATTGGGGCCTTTTAGACGTTGGGAGAGACTAGAGACTCTCATATGTTCTCTAGGAAATCATTGTTCTTGTGAATTTCTGTGTAATTAGTGTGGATTGATTGTATTTCTAGAATCTGTTCATCAAATTAACAGTATCATACTATTATGTGGTTGTGTTTTATATATTTGAACCGGTTTCTATCAACTGGTATCAAAGCAGTTGCTTTCCTAGTTAATTAATGGTGACTCAGAGAAATGGATTCCCTTGTAGAAGCAATCGAAGGACAAATGTGAGAATTGATTAACACTATGAGGAAGTTACAGAATTCTTTCCAAGGAATTCCAGAAACTGCCCAGCAGTTACAGAATTCTGTCCAAGAACTGCAGAACTCCATAACTGCCACAGAGATGTAGATGAGCGAATACAGGGACTCAGAGCGCCATCACGGACACGGAACAGGGTGCGAGGGTGCCATTATTGGAGCGATGGGCGCACAGAGGGCGCGATAATCATGTGTAGTTGCAACATTGCTCATAATCATGTGTAGCATGGCAGAACAAAACACACTGAGATAGACCGACCCTTTATCAAGGAGAAGCTGGAAAGTAGCTTGATAACAACATCCTACATTCCTTCTGGTGGTAGATGTGTTAACAAAGGGCTTGTCAACAGATTGTTTTATCCAACTTAAATGATAAATATTCATTCACCAGCTTGAGGGGGATCGTTGCAAATACTTAGTTATCTTTAGTTATTTGCATTCTTCGTTAGGCCCATTAGGTATAGCTTGTCTATATATTCAATATTAGCGCTAGTAATTAGATACAATTCTAATAACATATTCAGAAATATTTTTTCACAAAAATGTCACATGAAATTAAGATGTACGTACGGGGAAGATGCGACATTCTCAAATTTGTAGTTTATGAAATATGCCAGGAGTCCCAAAATTGTGGCAATATCCAACCGCACCTGTTAGTTTACAGTTAAAAGTTACAACACCAAAAATGAGGTTAAAAATACCTTTACAATATTTTAAAATTATTTCAACGTTACGTTATTATTATTAAACTATCACAGGAAAGCATGGCAGGTTTATCTATTTAGTGTATTACTGTCTACTAGAGAGACATAACTGAAGTATGAATACTGTCTAGATCTCACATCGACTATAGATATGGATGAATTTGTTACAACACAGAAAAATGAGGGTAAAAGATACCTTTACAATATTTAAAAATTATTTCAAAGTTACTTTATTGTTATTAAACTATTACAGGAAAGCATGGCAGGTTTATCTATTTAGTGTGTTAGTCTCTACTAGAGAGACATAAATGAAGTATGAATACTATCTATATCTTACATTGACTAAAGATATGGCTGAATTAGTTCTTACAAGACTTTGGCAATCCTGAACTAACTATTTGAATTAGCTTTTGGGTTGAGTTTGGGTTTGGCGTAGTCCCAATTCTAACACTAACTGACAGCATCACGAAGATTTCTATCCAAGAAAATTATCACAAGTTGTGCAAAATATATTTATCATTCATCTTTATCAAATAAAGACTGGATTGCCCAGCCACTTATTGGCTTGTAAAAAGTGTTTGTTCTGGGAATTTTGGTAAGGTGGGAGAAAAAGCTCAAATCACATCATGATTTATCATAAATAGAAAATAAGTATGTATCAACACTTAGCATGCAACTTCAACAAGAGTTTAAAACTAAATCTAAAACAAGAGACGAGAGTCCTAGCAGATTTCTTACTGTGTCTATGATGCGGAATGATAGCTTTTTGTGAGGGAAAACTACCTGCAAATAAAGTGAATATTATCGGAAGAGTTATACATATAAAAATCCAAAGTTACAACAGGAACACCCAGACGTGTCTTCTCATCTGAGATTTAAAAGACTCAATAGTGGCAAAATTATTACCGGTAAATCTGGAATCGGAATTCTCTCATAGATCTTTAATTGCAATGATGGAACCTCGTCTTTATCTTTAGTATTTGTTTCATCAACTTCATCAGTATATAGTAGAATTAATTCTTCAAATGCTGGCTCCTATTTCGGAAACATATAAGAACTGGATCAATTTTTCCAGCATAATTATATCAATATATACCAGAAGACAAAACACCATTAATTCATTACCGGTGTAATCCCCCCCCCCCCTCCCCCCCCCCCCCCACAGACAAAAGAAAAAAATTGATAGTAAAGAACTCTATCAATTGCAGCTACGAACTTAAACTCATTCCCTATGTTAAAAATAAAAACCTTCTCAATCATTATTAGGAAAATTAGGAGGGCATCATATTTATAAGAAAAAATGGATAATATATGCATAATCTATCTTCAACCTTTTGAGCAAAATGCTGCAAAAGGAAGAAAATTCAATGTTAACACAGAGGTCACATATATAAGACATATGTTCAAATAATACACCAAGGTAGAGTCAGAATGGCTCTCCCAAATTAGATATTTCTCTTCAAGTGAATCGTAGATAATGGGTAATACCTGCAGGACTGACTGTGAGAAAAGTATGGAAATGGCAGTTTTTAACATTTTCCAAGGATCATTTTTGCAGTATTTTCTCGTTGCAGGTCTCCATGTATCACTAAGTGATATCCTTGATAAGAAAGTAGGCCTGCATGGAGAAGTCTAATGATTGGTCAAACGACGATGCTTCAACCAAATTAAACATGATATCAAAACCATCTGTAATTTGCAGATATTTGACCACTCCGTGTTCATCTAATCTATTTCAATTTCAAAATAACTGTTCCCAATTGAACACAATAAGAAATTCAAAATAAATTATAACCAGTTATAAAGTGGGAGATAATGCATAAACAAAGTGAAACAGCAGATAGCTCTGTTGCAAATTGCAATGGCCCTAGTCTTTAATATTGTGATATGATGAAGATGTTATCGGAAAATGATCCTCCATTAAGCCGCCTACTCCACTCCCACACCAATGTGCTTGCACTTCCAGTGCGCAAAAAGAAATACATAATCAAGAATGGAATTAGATTTTGATGTTAACAGCGCTCATAGCCACTTGTGTTACTATACCGTTTGAGTTTACCTGCAGACTTTGAAGCACTAAACCTTCAAAAAAGGAGCAATATCTGTCTCCAAAATGGATCGTGCAGAAACTTGACACTCACACAACACATTCTGTTAGAAAAAAATTTAAGTATATCTGATAAGGAAATGTTGTAAAGATAGTACTTTTGATATTTATGTATTATTGAATCTCTGTCTCTCTCTCTCTCTCTCTCTCTCTCTCTCTCTCTCTCTCTCTTACTCTATATATATATATATATGATATGTCAATTGCATTACTTATACTTTGCCACAAAACCTTTGCTGCAATAGCAATATCAATTCAAAGGGGATTTCTTGGAATGATGGAAAGCAAAGATTTCTCCCTTTATGATTAATAGGAGCATCTAGCAGAGCTGACAGACCTTAGGTAAGGTTCAGGAGAGCAAACCTTAGGTAAGGTTCGGGAGAGCCACAATCATTTTCAACTTCAAAAGCTGTTTCAGGTGTAGGGGGGATAAGTCCAATCCAAGAAAGCAATCTCCTCAAAAGCCTTTCACGGGGACCAATTGGTGACAAAATCCCTTCATATCGAGCTACCGCCCTCTGAGCTGCCAGCCAAATAGGGAGTTCTGCATTTGGTACTTGGCTTACACCTATTTGCTCGTCCAAAGCATTGTCATTATAAAGTAGTGATTTTTGAAATACCGACAGTTCCTTTAGCCAAAGTTTCATTCTTTCAGTCCAACATTGTACTCCATGTTTATGACTGAGTTTTGCAAAAAGCTGCAGAAGCAAACGGAACATGTTATACCTGTAACTTAAGGGGTTAAAATTTAAAAGATAGTTTTGACAAATTAGACATAATCATGACATCATGCATAGCTTCTAAACTTGACAGTGCCCCAGTTAGAGTCAGCCATGCCCTAATATATAGATTGATTGACAACTCCCACTTTGTTGATTAAACACAATTCACAGATAAACCATATCAAAAGACTTATTATGTTTGTGCAAGTAAAAAGAAAATGATAGCCAAAAAACTATTTATGGCTCCCATAATGAAAACAGATAACAATCAACCTTGAAAACGTAGGTTGCATGATGATATATGAGTGAAAGTAACAATGGAGGAAGCTATAATATCAACAATGTATATGGTCTTAGAAAGTTAATACCCTAAATGATAGGAGAGAATTTTGATTCAAGAAAGCCCGATGCACGAAAATGTGTGTACAGAATTTTCTTCGCCATTCCCGAAAAATGGTGGAAAGCAAAGCCTTATCCCCACTTAGTGGGATTAGGCTCGTTGTTAGTTGTTGTATGCCCGAAAATGGGATGATTATATATCGCTACTCAGATATCGATGAGGGTAAATGACAAAACTACCACGAAAAATAACCTCACTTATCCAGATGCCAAAATTTGCTAGGGGTTTTGATATAACAAAGAAGACTGTTTGTAGAAGCTTAGACTGTAAGTAATCCAGTTTCTCAACAATTAATAGGCCATTCTGCTTCTCAGTTGCATAACCCCGCCTACAATAGAACAAGACAATGCATTACTCTTAGATAAACAAAAGAAATATGCAAAATTATATATTTTGCATTACTCAAGTCCACTTCCACCTAAGGAGATGTGGAGTATTTGCCTCTGGGAGGTTACCTAAACCAAAAGCTTAACTGACCAGTTGGAACAAATATTGGGACTTGGGTCAATATCCACTCAAATAATAAAACCAGCACCAGAAAGTTCCAAACAAACTTAAGAATTCCCATTATAGTTTACGGTAAAAACAGGTGCATTGACAAACCATTGCTACAAGGCCTGGGATCCAAGAGAAGAGAAAAGGACTGGAAACTATGCAACAAGTACAAAAAAGAAAGGATGTGACTGTAATTTCATCAGTTGGTAATCAATCACAGAAGGAAATTCACTTAACTGTTTGAATTTTGATCCTGAAACTGTTGTTCAAAAATTCTTAGCATGCCATAGAAATATTGAAGCCTCTCAAAAGCTAAAATGAAAGATATTCATATCAAGGATTCAAGATTGATTTTTGCAATTTGATTTAAAATTTAATATGAAAGAAGAAACATGCAAAAATAATGTATACGGAATTACCTAAATATTATGGCATTAGACTCATATGCTCTCTTCCAATCAACATAAACTGGTAACGTAAGGAGATAGTCTGTATTCAATGCAGATGTTAACATTAGATCCCTCGCCGATAGTTCTTCAAATTGTGCATCAGAAAGAAGTTGCATGAAAGAACATTGGAAACGGGTAGAGATGGTAACTCTGCCAACAAGTTTGGAAAATGAGTCAATCTAAGCATCATTTGAAAAAAATGAAAAGTTGAAAAGAACGTACTCAAACAGACGGCCAATTTTTTTAAATAAGTATTCGTATTAGTATTTTGTATATGTTGTGAATCATGAAAAACTTTCATCTCCCCTACCCTCTCCCTTAAGTTACAAGTTACACGGACCACCTCCTCCAAATTACTCCTTTCTAAAAATGATTAGAGAGATGCAAATGAATTATTTGAGACATAATTCCAATTGGTTTCAAAACTATATCAAGTGTAATCAGAAACAAGTAAGTTTGGAGAAACCTGGACCCCCTATCATTATTGTTCTTGCCAGTTATGTCCAGAGAACGTAAAAAACTGCTGAGGTTGAAACCGTGGTCGGGAAGCTGCATATCCTGCTTACTGTCCCCAGTATGAAGGACCCCATTGCTGCTAACGAAGCTCGAATCCTTCCCATTCGCAACAACTTGTGTCTCTGGGTTAGCAGTTTCGAGTGCATTTGTAAGGTGATAATCGGAACGCATTTCCTCTAAGATACTTTTGTGCTCAGCGTGAAGTATAGAGTCTAAGCATCTGTTGTTGCGCGAAGAAATCAAATAGAGGAAAGAAGAAAGCGTTTGAATTAGAATTAGAATTAGAATTGAAATTGGTACTTACGAGGTGAGAAGGCGAAAGTAATGAGCAGCGTCTTTGTCTTGGTTAAACATGGTAGAGAGGATGGCATCTAGAAGTTGGGACTTGGACACCGAGATGTGTTTTTGTCTGGGCACTTGTATTTTAGAAATTCCCACTTCTTCTTCTTCTTCCTCCTCATCATCCCTATTTTGATTGGGATTTTCATTTACATAGTAATTGCTCGGTTGCTGTTGTTGGTTCTGTGACTCTGAGGCTGATGCAAGGGGCATTTCTTGAAGGCGGGAACACGACGGAAGCCTGTGTGATTGTGAAGAAGAGAGAAGTTGTAGAGGTGACTGTGGGTGGTATGCGAAAGGGGGAGAGAGGTATGACAGTGGTGCTGGTGGGTGACTGTGCCGCTGTGCCTGTGCATGTAAAATTGGAAGAGCGCAGTTGGCAAATGTGCGCGAGGAGTATGACATCTCCGAGAATGAACAAGAATGCCAAGTTGAAGTTGAAGTTACGAAGACAACAACCATATCAACCGCAAGCAAATGCGCTATGCTAATCGTGTCTTCTCCTCCTCTCTTCAATTTTTGTTGATAAATTAGAATCCCATGGTTCCCAAAATTAATTAATTAATTAAACAAATACTACTGAATTGTAGTAATCATTTTTTTCTTGTGAGGTTAATTTAGCCAGTCGTTGTGGACCCCACCGGAGAGACAAGAAGATTGAAAAGATTAGCCTCCCCTCCCCTCCCCTCCCCTCCCGGCCTCCCCTTTCAATCCAATTGCATCCTCTCTCTCCTCCTTATCTTTATTTCCAAAGCATAGATAGCTAGCTTAGGGTTCCCCCGTTATCTTCATCTCATGCATCCGCTGTTTCATCATCATCAGCATCAGCATCAGCATCAGCATCCGTGCATGATAAATTGGAATCAGCGGTGTGCGGGAGTGTCGGTGTCGGTGAGACGCAAATCGGAAAGAGAAATTGCAGTGACAGTACTCCCAGTCCCAGCACGAGACAGAGTAATAGATTTCGGAAAGTACAAAGGAAAGATGCTAGGAAGTCTCCCATCAAGCTACCTCATGTGGGTCTCAAAAAAATTACGAGCACGCGATTTTGAGGAGTGGGCAAACCTTGCAGACCAAGTCCTTCGAGACCCAATCTACAGAGACCGCATCGAGTGGGAGTTCGCCCTCAATGTCTTGAACGGCAATTCTACTACTTCTTCTTCTTCTTTGGCACTGAGAGGAGCAGTTTCTGAGCTCCGGGATATAAGCGAGAGGTTTGGTTGGGATGACCTCGACAAAATGGCTTGGAGCAAAGTTGATTTCGACCTTCTAGGCACATCTAAAGGAGGGAGAATTCCAAGACTTGTCAATCTCAACCACATTGACACCGCGGATTCTCAACCCAACCGCTCACCATCACCTACCCCAACCACCACTAGCGGTAGTAGGAGGATGGAGAGAAGAGAGAGGCAGAAGACGAGATTGATGACCAGGAGGAGGCCACAACCACAACAACAGATTAACAATGACGTCGCAGTGGCTGATGAAGATAGCATTCGTGTTAAACAAGATGACGACCACAATATTCCCATTGCCAACCCATTCCCTGGACGCCAGACCCTTCTGCTCAAGGCCATCAACCACCGCAATTGCTATCACTCCCTTCACTGCACTACAGCAGAAACACTTGGCTCCACCTAATCATCCTCCCAACAACATGCCTCTGCCTTTCTTCTTTTCAACATTATTTTATCCGTTTTGTCAACAAAAAAAACATTATTTTAATCCTTTATTGTAATCCCAATTTCACATCTTCATAGATAACATATCTACTATATATTTATACCAATTAACCTCGAGTGAAATTACCTATTGACTCATTTAAAAAACATGACAAATATCAAAAATGAGGGTAACATAGTAACTTACATTTAATTAATTATTATTTTTTATTCCTTTTTATCTTTCTTCTTACACTCTCTTTCCTTCTTTTCACTTTTCTCTTACACTCTCTTTCTTTTTTTCTCTTTCTTCTTACTCTCTCTTTCCTTCTTTTCACTTTTTTCTTACACTCTCTTTCTTCCTTTTTTTATTTTACTTTTATTTTCCTCATAAACAATTATTCTCTTTATCCTATCATTTCTCACTTTAGTTTTTTTTAACTAAATTTTTAAACTTATACAAATTAGCTATAAAAATGTAAATTAGTCACACTAAAAAAACTATCACCATTTTAGAAAAAATTGTTCTGTTAAAATTTTAATTTTCTATCCGAAATCTGTTTTCACTCTTCTGTTTACACTCTTATTGATAATCTATTAACACATCTTATTGATAATCTACTATCTGTTTTTTACTATCTACTATAATCTATTAATCAACTAAAATAACTAATTGAAACTACAAGATAACTGCAATGATATATAAAAAACACACGGGATAACTGTACTGATATATAAAAAAAACACGACATTAATATTTGTCAATGATAATTAATTTTTTTTGAAGATTGCTACTACAACCCTACTATCTAAAAAACAAGAAGACTTGATGACTATTTAAACTACTAGTTAATATTTAAAACAAATATTTCTTATTGAAAATCTACTATCTAACTTTTACTATCTACTATAGTATACTAATCAACTAAAATAATCAATTGAAACTATGAGATAATTACACTGATATATAAAAAACACGAGATAACTGCAATGATACATAAATAAAACACAGGATTAACATTTGTCATTGATAATTATAATTTTTGAAGACTGCTATAAACCTACTATCTAAAAAACAAGGAGATTTACTGACTATTTAAACTGATTACTATTTAAAACAAGGGATACATATTTCTTATTAATAATCTACTATCTATAGTAGTCTACTAATCAACTAAAATAATCAATTGAAACTACGGGATAACTACACTGATATATAAAAAATACAGGATAACTGCAGTGATACATAAATAAAACACATGATTAATATTTGTCATTGATAATTATAATTTTTGAACACTACTATAAACCTACTATCTAAAAAACAAGAAGGTTTAATGACTATTTAATCTGATTAATATTTAAAACATATACATATTTCTTATTGATAATCTATTATCTATCTTTTACTATCTACTATAATCTATTAATCAACTCAAATAATCAATTGAAACTATGAGATAATTGCATTGCTATATAAAAAAAAATATGGGATAATTGTCGTGATACATAGAAAAACACGAGATTAATATTTGCTATTGATAATTATAATTTTTGAAGACTACTATAAACCTACTATCTAAAAAACAAGAAGGCTTAATGACTACTTAAACTGATTAAATTTAAAACATGGGATAAATATTTCTTATTGATAGTCTTCTATCTATCTTTTACTATTTACTATAATCTACTAATCAACTCAAATAATCAATTGAAACTATGAGATGATTGCACTGATAGATAAAAAAACACAGGATAACTACACTGATATATCAAAAAAATACGGGGATAACTATTGTGATATATATAAAAACACGAGATATATAGCTGCACTGATATATAGAAAACACTACATTGATATAAAACTCACAGGATAAATTAATGTCGGATTTTTTTAAATGATACTTTGACATTTTTAGATTTTAATATTTATCTATTTTTTATTTGAAACTCCTTTTTTATTTACTTTAAATTTGCCTTTATTTTCACAAGATAATGTTCAGACTATTTAAATACTGTGCAATTCATTCATAAAAAAAACACGACAGCACCCGTGCATATGCACGGGTATCTACTAGTTTTTTTATAAGCGATAACATCATATATTTTGTATAAATGAACTTAGACAAATTATAACTTATAACATATAATAATATATTTTCTTGAATTGACATTTTTTATTGTTAAGTTATTACCAATCATATAATAATAATGTAATATAATAATAATGTAGCTCTCACTGCGAATGAATATACAAAATATATTTCATTAGTGATAAAACTATACCAGCAACTTATAACATTTACTCGTACGTTTGTAACTCAAAAGCAAAATATAAAACAATTATTTTCACAATGTGTAACGTTCCACCGTAGAGAATTAATAGTAACACGTTTGTTTATAATAAATAAAGACATTCATGAACACAAATATAAAAAAATGATTATAAAAGTGTCAAGACCCAAGATCCCGAACCGTGACCGGCGCACAGACTTAACTCTTAGTCTGACAAGCCTAAGAAACGACTCTTGAACGACAAATAGTTTAAAGAAACACGATACATTTTTCAAAATTTCGCAAGAGTTTCATTTGTATTTCTAACATCCCCAAAATACCAATCAACCTGTTTGCAACACTAATAATCATCACCTGCCAAGTTTCAAAATAATACTAAAGCTCTAAGGAGTTTAAAGACAATATACATCCCAACAAAAGATTTCACTAACTTTCCTATAGCTGCAGAATATAACAAAATACAAAGGATCTCAAATGTAGCGTGATAACTCTATTTTATATAGAGTTATATACGCATCTAAACCTAAATAATTGTTTAAAATCAAGTACAATATGTGTTAAATATAGTAGTATGAATAAAATAATCAACATTCAAGGTTTATACTCATGACTTAGCATTTTGTATATATATTGGTATGTTTGATGTGTTTGTTCAGTGCACCTGCAGTTGATGCATCTGCACCGGAAAACAAGCAGTGCATCTGCACTGGATGCACCTGCACCAGATTACCACAGTGCAACCAAATTTAGTGCATCTGCACCATCCTGCACCAAAGACAGAATTACTCCACAATGGAAGCACCTCAATTCATACCATGGCATAAATATCTCTATGACATCATGCTTAGTCACAAGTCACATGGAGGCACCATGGCAACTTGCAAAAGGATGCACCTGCATCGCATGCAGCTGCACTACATGCAGCTGCACCATCCTGAAAGGGAGGAAAAATGCCAACACCGGAAGCACCTCAAACTCAAAGAAGATAAAGACACCACAAGATGACATCATAATTGGTCACAAATCACATGGGTCACACGGGAACCTTTCAAAGGAGGTGCCTACAATATATGACCATTTGAAGAGTCATCTTATAAAGGACACATGGCTACACCTAATTGGACCATTCTTTGCACTTGAGTGAAAAACTCAAATGGCATCATCAACTTCTGAAAAGTAACCATGGTTAAGTTAACTTTGTCTCCAAGCAAACCCTCACTTGAAGGAAAGCTCAAAGCCTATATAAAGACCTTCATTCTTCACTTGGAAATCATCTAAAATCTCATAACATCTCATAATCTATTTTTCTTACATTTTTACACTCTTAGAATTTATTGTACGTTTACTTCCAAGTTTTTAGTTCTAATTTCTTAGATAGTGGCAAGGAGAAAATGAAGGAATTGACGCCTTCTCCCTTCTCTTCTTCATAGATATAGGAAGGAGATCAGTGCACCTGCATTGCTTGATGCAAGAAAGCTTCAATATTGTAAATTTTACTTTGTTGTTTTTTCTTGATAATTTCCATCACCTCAATATGTTTTATTCAATCTCTTTTCATCTTGCAATGTCTATCATGAGCTAAATTCCTTTAGTTGAGATGTGCTAGTCTTATAATGATCTTTTGAGAAAATTAAGTGTTATTTGTGTGTTGCATGTACTTTGATTCTTGTGTTATACTACATCCATCTTATTTTAAGGTTGATCGCTTAAAATGAGTAGAGTTATATTCACAGACATGGTTTATAACTAGAAATCAAGAATCAATAGGGGTAAGTGTTTAATAAAGCCTTTATTAACTTGTTTTAATAAAAGAAGCTTGTTAATTCCATGTTAAGTCCTAGACATAGGATAACATAGCCCTTAGGATTAAATTAGCAAGTATTTCAAGGTCAAGAGTGAATTTATTTAGCACACCTAGACATAGGAAGCTTGTAAAACAACTTTTGAAATAGTAGCTGAAAAGCACACAACTGATGCAGCTGCATCCAGTGCACCTGCACCACACGAATGCACTTAACACTTAAAAGAAAGTTACTTGATGAAAGCATCTCAACTATATTTCTCCACTGATTTCCTCTCTGTTATTTATTGTCATTTTAAACTTCATTTCAACTTCAACCAAAACCAAAAATTGTGAGTAGATAGTAGCATTAATTTACATGTCTTCACAACAATACATTAAGAATTATACAATCTCTGTGGGAACGATACTTTACTTCTACTTTATTACTTGTTTGTGACTGTGTACACTTGCACAACATCTTTCAGCACACCATAGCGCCACCGATCTAGGAGGCCTACCAAAGATGAACTCTGAACACTTTTAGACCTGCTAGCAGCTTCTACTCAGCTGCTTAGGAATCTGAAAAAATAAAGATAAGGAAAGGGTAAGTCACAAAGACTTAGTGAGGGAATAACAAGCACCATCAACTTGAAGGGAAAACACGCAAGGCACGAGTTTGTTAGCAAAATTCATAAACTGTGCTTAGGTAAAAATCATAGTAATCTCAATAAAACTTAGAAATATCAAAATAGAACTCCAACAATCACACGTGAGAGGATCCGGAAGCGGCTGCATCTCGTTGATAGCCCTCTCCACCTAAGGGTGGCCTCCCTTAGGGGCGGCTTCATCTAACGGATAGCCCTTTCCTCCTTCAACCACATCACATAACGATAATGGGGGTAGCTACATCTCGTTGATAGCCCTCTCCCCTAAGGGTGGCCTTCCCTTAGGAGCGGCTCCATCTAACGGATAGCCCTCTCCACCCGAGGTCATATAACTAGGTGCACCTAGACCGACACGTCTGTTTGCTAATAGATACATTTCAAAATCATAATTACATCATTTACATAAATAATCAAGTCAAATACTGAAATCAAGTCTTCAAATATATTGCCGAAGAAATTAAAACAATTTTTCCAAGAGCGTGTTTCCTATTTATAAATAAATAGATAAATAATAGCTTTAAAATATCGAAAAGAGTAAAATAGCGACATTTAAAATAATTTAAATATGTGACGATGATCGTCATCCACTCACATGAAGAATCAACGGTTTAGCTCTCCACATCTCCCGGAGAACCCAACGGAGTAATAACAGGCAAATCTGAAAACCAATAATATTTCCAAGGTTTTTAGAAGGTTATTCAAGAGCTCACTAACCACATGGGACAAACAAAATCCCTAAATATCTACCCTAAACTCCAAAACTAATTTCCTACACAAACTAATGTCTCAAAATGCTTTATTTGGAATAAATAGAAGTGAGTATACCTCAAA
The DNA here is from genome assembly GCA_963573325.1 of Astragalus glycyphyllos. Classification (NCBI taxonomy): domain Eukaryota; kingdom Viridiplantae; phylum Streptophyta; class Magnoliopsida; order Fabales; family Fabaceae; genus Astragalus; species Astragalus glycyphyllos. Next base: position 81,589,516 of record OY754311.1, read on the forward strand.
TAACCTCAAAGAGTAACCTTGAAGGTGTGAGTACTTTTTCCTCTTTTTAGAGCAAAAACCTTAACTCCAAAATACTACTCAAGAGAGAAATGGGATGACTTTTCTTAAAATAGAGCACAAATGTGTAGGATTTAAGGTTGGATTGAGCTACTTGAAGTGAGAAGAAGAAGAAAAATGGAGGAGGACCATGGTGGAAGAGAAGAGAAGAAAGTGAGAAGGAGAGGGAGAGAGTTGAAGTGAAAAATGTTCATAACACTCACGGCAGAAATAAAAAGGATCTATTTTGTGTATAAAATTATATTAAATCAGATAAAACATATAAATGTGTACCTGGTAATGAGCTATTGGATCATAAAAATTCCTTCAAGTTGTGTGAAGGCTCCACGTGTATCCACACCGAGACCAACCTTTGCTATCAACTTTTGATAAGTGGAACAAAGTATGAAGTGAAATACTAGTAGAGAGTAAAAATATACTTTACATCTTATGTAATGTGCCTATTTATAGTCATAGGCTAATCATCACCAAACCAATCGAATAGAAAGAAAAAAAAACTGATTTTTTTTCTTCCTTCTTTACTCACCATTTAATACACAAACGTTACTTTTGTTTCATGATTAAATAGTACACGTTACTATTTCATGATAATGGCACAATGAAAACAAAATGTTACAAAGTAAATAACATTAAGTTTCCACCTTTTTTCACATCAATATATCATATCGAATGCCAATTATATGACCAAAAGTAACCGAAGATGGAAGAGAGCAAACAATTCACTCTATATATATTATTTTATTTTATTCTAAGTGCTAGCAAAGAATATAATAAAATTCCACTTAAAAAAATTCTATTCATTCGATTAAATAAATTCTATAATTTAATTATCAAATAAAATATTTCTTTAGCAAATATTAAGACACTCGTTTGTGTGTGACCCCGTAGGTTCAGTACTAAACCGGTAGTAAGTTAATCAAATTAATTTACTAATCAAGGTAGGCATCTAGCAACACTCCTTAACATTCGGATAGTATGAAGTAGTAATAAAATATTTTACTTATAAGAACCACTAGAAGAATCATATAATATTTTTCTTCCATCCTTACAGCTCTAAGTTAACTCTAGAGTATTGTATTCTTGTCAAACTCTAATAAGTTAACATATGACTTTAAGAAACTCATTTCTTCTATCATTTGATTTTCCTGGCCAGGATATTAGTTTTACTGTAGAGCTCAAACTCATTACCGAGAGTTGATGGATTCCATCTCGATTAATCATTAATTATACAAATATTTAATCGTATCCAATATCCATTCAACTAGCGCCCTAAGGCCTTAGGTGTCCGGAATTAAAATACAATAAACTATTTGTTAATTACTATGATAATCTCAGGTCAAAGAAAATAATTACATTTCTTCTTGAGAATTTTTCTATTGACAATTAATGGTAATATAAACCATTAGAAATTCTCAATTGAGTCAGTTCAATGATCACATCAACATATACATCATCTATATATGTATTTAATAAATGAGATCTATTAATCTTTATCCAATAAAGACATTTACATATATATTGATCTATCCGAATTATTGATATCCCATTCAAAATAATTCTATGATCAAGAACAATTTATTTAGATTAAAACTAATAAAAGACTTGCTTCTCAATATCATAATCTCCATCATGATAGCTAGTCTATAAGTTTAATCAAGGACATTATCAAATTAACTATTTAATTCATATGATAACTGATAAATAATACTTTATTATTCCCAAAAAAAACATTGATAACATGAGAGATTGGATCTTGGGCACAACTAATTATTCTCCAACTATTATTCTCCAACAAGAGTGTCGTGAGGAAGAAAGATTTTGGGGGTGGGGGGTTCTGTTTGTGTTTATTAAAAGTGTGTGTGTCGGTTTTGTTTTGCTTTTATTTTATTATTATTTTTTCTTTTAAATGAAATGGAGTGTTTCAAAAAGTAATGAAATTGTACCAACAACAACATGTAATGAAATCATAAGAAATCAAAAGTAATGAAATTGTACTAACAACTGAATGCATGTGAGTAGACAGAGTCTCATATAATGACTAACATGTCCATGAATGCATGTGAGCAGACAGAGTCTCAAAGGCCACTTTTTATTTTTATAATACTGAGAGACGGTCAGACTAATTATTACCGAGTTTTTTGTTAGGGACCAATTAATATCCACCCTATACAAAATCATTATCAACTGGGGGCAATATAAATAAATAAATAGATTAACTAAGGTCATTCGTTCAAATCCAGCATTGAGACGTTAAAACTCTTAAAGGAGAACTTTGTCGTCTATTGCTGTGGTCGTTCTCGACTTGAGGGCATGGGTGGATTTACATATTGGTCAGGGTGTGCAGCTGCAAACCCTCCAATTGAACTTTTTTTTACTATTACCTCCATGAAAAATATATTTTAACACTCTTAGTTTTAATTTTTGCACACTCTCTGCTATTGTTTTTCTTTTTTCGTTCCTAGCTATTCTTTCCTATTGGAGCTCTATGAGCAATTGGTAGTGTAACTACGGGGTAATAATATAAGTATTTGAATAATTAGGTATATTTTAATTTAGCTACCTCAATAATATGTTATTTAGCTACTCTAACTAAGTTTATCTGTCTAAGTAGATAAAAGAACAATAATAAGTCAATTAGTTTAATTAGTCTCATTTGATAAAAAAACGTCTATTATTATCACAAACAAATACAGTGATTTTTGTTAAGATGATCTTAGTCTTTTTATTTTACTTTTGACAAATTTGGTCCCCATTTTTCTTAATTTCGCAATTTTTTCCCTAAAAAACACATATTATTTGCACTTTTGGTTCTCAAAAATCTTGAATTTTGAAAAAAACAAGAGAATAAAATTGCACAATTCAAGAATTTTAGCAACCGAAAGTGCAACGAAAAATCACAAGGACGAAAGTTACCAAATTAGAAGAGCAAAATATGTTTAATTAGTATACACCGTCGCCTTAAAACTTTTAAGGTAGGTGAGGTAAAGTCAAACATTTTTTATGATTTGTTATTTCGTAATTGACTGACGTTGTAAAAAAGTTTCTAGACGACTATTTACATTAATTATTAAATTAAATCGTTTTGATTCCTAGATATCAAGGCAGTGATAGAGGAGGGGTTAGTGCAATGGCTAAGAATATCCCATTTAAAAAATTAATATGAAGCGCGCGAAATCGAACAAAAGAGAAGCCTAAGCCTAACCTAATTTCGGCCCTTCCCATTGGCCTTGGAGTATTATTAGAATACGTAACGTAATCGCTGTCCAGTATTGGGGAAATTAAAATCTGAAGTGTAAACCCTACCAATGTCAATGGCGAGCAAACCTGCTACTAGGCGCGACCTACTGGATCGGTGGAGAGGTATCGAGGAAGAAGAAGAGAACACGGACGACGATAATGTTGATCCCTCCAAACTTCGTCGCCTTCACCTTCACAAAGAACAATGGTTCTCACTAACCCCCCCTTTCTGTCTGCAGCATATTAAACGATCAAAGTTAAAAAACAACTAATCGCTATTTGTTTTGAAAATCATTCAGCTGCAATGTCTATATTAGGTTTCTCTTAAATTGCGAGTTTTGTTGTTGTTTTTGTTTGAATGGAATTTTTTTGACTAGTTGCTGAAAGAAAAGTAAATTTAAAGTGATACTGCTTAAATTAAGTTTTTACGCCATCGACATTTTATGCCGAAATATACATGTTCCCCCTCCGCCCAGAATAAGCCCGGCGGACTCAAACATAATAGTAGCTAATTATACTTGTGATTTGTAGCGCCTCATGAATACGTGATTGTTTTGATTGCATTATTCTTTCTTATGCGTGAAAATATGGAAGCAATGTTCTTATTATGGCACTGTTACCTTTGCTGGTGTCATAATATGCATTCAGATCCTTGACACTCTAACAGTTTCCATATCACCTTTAATTATTTCAGGTTTGCAGATGCATATAATTTTCTAATCTGTTTGCCTAGTGAAAATCACATTTGGTGTGGCTTATGGGATATAATGGGGCGGCTTTTGGAAACATTTTACAATTACGACAAAGATGACCGCCAAGAATCACCTCTTAGGCAGCTATGGAAGAGAATCTCAGATGAAATGCGCCACTGCCTTCAGTGCATTTCTCAGCACCATCAAGCCCAAGACATGTACGATATGGAGTATGAGTCCAGCTCTATAGGTCCTCTTCTCAGTATCTTGCAAAAGCTTGACTATGAGAGGGTGACATCACACCTAAGAGATATCAATGCAAAAGTAACAGGGGAAGAATATGATCCTGCCTGTGATAATGCCGAAGTTGTTAATGTCTTGTATGAGGTGCCTTTTCTGATGCTTTCCTCTGTCACTAGTCCGAGTCAGTATAGTTGATGTAATATTTACATTTATTGGAATTGCAATAGTTCCGATTCACTAGTTCTGATAAGTAGTGTATTTCGCTGCTTCTGAGTAAGTACCAGAAATATGTTGATTGTATTATTCTGGGTAAATTTATTTTCTGTTTTCTTTAGTATGATATTCATATCTTATTTTGTATTTAAGTTTCTATTATTGTCTGGATTGAGAAGCTCCAAGAGAAGTACAAATTGAACATCGTTAAACTTGGAACTGAAGAAATTTATTGTATGCTGAAACAGTTATCCTTTGCATGTTATTATGACTGCTCTTATTTATATATTAATTTCATTTTATTTTGCTTGTGTATGGTATTTCTAATTTTAAGTGCAGAATTTATCAACTTACCCACCCTCATTTGACACAGGTATTGATGTTCCCAATCCTCTTAGATTATCAGCCTCTATTCACTGAGTTTGAGTTGTTTGTTGAAGCTATTAATAATAAGCATGAACTGGCTTTGTCGGGGTGCCAACAATTTCCGGTAAAATTTTGTTTCTTTTGCATGCTGTGCACTATTGCCTGCTGATTCACCATTTTATATTGCTTGAAACGGTGAACCTATTTTTTCTCTAGGGAGTGTATGCATTGCTTTTTTGCAAGAGAAGCGTTCGCTCTGTTGGATATCGCTTAGCAGGATCTATGGGAAAAATAAGGTACCTATTGTTGGTTGGCATGAAAAGGCTTCAGCTTTACTAGTTGTACTTTCATATATTAATTGATAAGTCCCCATGGATGTCGGATTTTATGAAAGTATAAAACTATAAATCCCAGAAAAATGTTTCGTAATATCTTATCTCAAAGCGAGGCCTTTTTTAACTAAAACATATATGGCAGGTGTGAACCCAGAATTTTCAAATGTGATACAATATTGTTATTTGTTAATACCAATCACCATCGATAGATTCACGGAAATGAACCTTATTGCTTATCCTTTCTTCGTGACTGTATTCAGATCTAATTTCTCCTTCGAGACAATTAGAAGCCTTTATATCTTTTTGACAACGTTTTGTATTCTTGACTGTGTAGGAGAGCAGTAGACTTGGAACCTTTGCAACCGTTGCTTAAGAAATTTATTGGCTGTTTAGAGGCAGATGGTTTGCCGTTGGTTATGGAGACTTCAGCGCCAAGAACTCAGCTGGATCGTGTGTCTTTATGGATTGGTATCAAATCACTGTAAGAAGTGTGTGTTTTACTATTATTAGTATCAAGTTTTAGCCTTTTCTGCTCTTTACTAATGTTTTTGTGATACATTTTTGTTTATGCTTTGTAAAGACTTGGCTTCTTGGACCCCCTAGCTTTTGAAGAAGGGATATTGGAACGTTATCCCTTTTTTCTTGATATTGTACTCAATCATATTAGCGGTGATTCACTTGAATTTTCACACGCCGTTACTTGCTTGAGACTACTTTTCGAAATGCTCGGTATATTTTCCTTTTCCTATTCCAATGTTTTTTTAAATTTTAATTTGTATTTGTTTGGCTGATTTTTTCTTTTGTTCTTTTGGCTTTGTTTAAGGCTGTAAGCTTTGGTTAAGGTCAACATTGTCTCCAAGTGTAATGCGCAACACTCTACTTGGTCAATGCTTCCATACTCGCAATGAGAAAATCCATAAAGATATTTTTGGTCTATTCCAACCCTTTCTACAGGCATGTATGAATAATAATCCGTGTCAGTTTGTTTTTTTGTGTCTTTGGGGGGGAGGGGCTTGTTCTTGTGTTGACATTATTTGGATGTCTGATCAAATGTTCCAGTCTCTTGAAGCTTTGCATGACGGGGAACATGAAAAGCAACGTAGGCATTTTCTCTATTTTCTCCTCCATCAAGTGCCAGTGAGCAATAATTTCAGCATTCTAACAAGAAAATTGGCATGTCAGGTTATTACATTTAGATTTTTCCTTGGTGACTGTTGTGTGGCTTAGTTGGTTATAGTAATTGTTGAATGCATGTTATTTTGGCTTATCTTAGTTGCTATATATTTCAAGATTGTCTTTTCAGATTGCACTTGTTATTGTACATCGAGGTTACAAGATGAACCCGCCTTGCCCTCCTTTTGAGTGTGCACATATGTGGTATGCAGTGACTTCTTCCTTCGTCTTCTCTCTCAAGGGTATAAAATTAAAATTAGTAACTAAGTAATCGTTGTTAATTAAAAAAGAAGAATTTTACCTAGCTTCAATTTAACAATACTGACTAAGAAATTGACTGAAATGGATAGAACTTTAGGAGAAAAGTAAATGGCTCTAGATGTAGAGTTTGTGAGTCTTAGATTTTGGGTCTAACTCAACCCCACAAAATCTTTTTGTAAGGTGAGGAGTACCCAAGCTTTTTAAGCTGTTATTAGGCACCATTGCTAGTCAATATGTGGGACTTGGGTTTTTCTAACACGATTTGACACCTAACACATTTGGCTTGGGTGGATAATACGGTGGGTGTACCAAAAATGGATCTAGGATAGACTTTGGTATTATCATATATTTTGGGCTTAATTCAACCCCACAAGCTTGTAATTCAATAGATCTTTCAAACAATTTTTGTTTTCTTGTGCCACATGATAATTTTAAAATAGATGACAAAACATGGTGGAACATAGTAGCTAGGGAGGGTGTGTAAATAGCACTAAATCTATGGCCAGCTTGGTCCAACTTCCTGGAAAAGAATCAAGGAAAGCTCTAAAAGAAATCTTATCCCAGTTTGATGATTGACTTGAATTGAACTAATGTTTGAATAAAGTAGCTTGCAAAATCATTACTATGAGCTATGTTGGCACCATAAGCCTCGCCAATCATTTGCGGCACACTGCTAATTTATGAGTTGAACTAATAGCTCCTTAAAGAAAGTAATTTTGAATGAGTTCATATTTAAAATATTTAAATTTATATGTTCGAGATCCATTCACTCTAGTGTAATACTTGCCGACTCTTCAAGCACATGCCAAAGTTGATTTATGTTGCTATACATCTTGCCATGACTTTGGCACCAATTGATATTAAATGCGAGCAAGCGAGATATAATAAATTGTGGCTCAGTATCATTCCAGCAAACAACTTAGAAGTTAGAATGCAGTCATGCACCGGATAGAAACTCTCTATTTACCTAGACGCAAAAATCCTTTTCATGAAGTGTAAGTTTCTAAGAATCTAAAATACTTAGTACGATACGGATAAGAGGATACAAACACTACACAACCAAGATAAGTATGTATGTGTTTTATATAGACACACACACACACATAGACACCACACAATGATTGTAAAAAGTCATTCACAGTAATATAACACAAACATGTCTGTAGAAAATATATGACTATCACAGTGTACCAAAAAATTACTTAGGATCATAACAAGTGGACAATCACAAAATTTATGCCTTTAGTTGTAGTAGGTATCAAAGATGCATCATATCAAAGTGATGAGTCATGTTTTTCGTTGGTACGACATATCAAAGGTGTATTTGGGAAGTATATTTAGTTGGTAAGATGTATTGAATATGTATCTGAGAAGTATCGGGGAGAATACTTTTAAAAAGAATAAAATAGTTTTATGGATACTGATAGGAATAATAATAAATGGGGAAGGGTATTTGTGAGAAAGAACATTAAGAATGGAGGAGGGAATCATTCCTTGAGTGGCTAGGGGCGCACATTAGTGACCTGGCAGATTGTGTTAACTGCCAGGAGAGAGAATGTGGATCTGGGGAATATATTGTGGGGACCATTGTGCGGTGAGGTAGGCAAGTATTTTGGAGTTATTCCCATTGGAGGCCCTGGGTACCTCGAATAACCCAAGTCACTTTACTGCTTTTCCATTTTCAGCAATACTTGTACTAGTTGAATTCACACTGAATCAGCATCTTTTTCATCACAGTTAATCAATATAACAGTACACTGACGTTGAGTGTACTTCTTTCTCATTTATATCAAGTTGATTCTTATCAGATACTTTATGGGTACATATCATGAAGTATCAATATCAAATACATGTTCGACAATGACATTGATAAGTTTCCATTTTTGAAGTATTGGAGCTTTAGAGATAAGTTTTTTCTTCAGATATCAGATCCGTTTGTAGGCATATTAAAACTTAATGAGAAGGTAATCTCAAAAAAAAAAAACTTAATGAGAAGGTGAAAACTTGTCTAGAGCTTCTTAATCTGTATAGTTAGTATCCGATAGGACCGATGGGGAGAAAGTCCCAAATGGAGAGGGGGGGTGCTGAAGTTGAAAGTTAGTTAGAAAAAGGGAGAGAAAATACACGTGAGCTAGTGAGAGGGATGGGTCATGTGTGATAATTTCTGTTATATTGAGACATGAGGTAGATTGAGGGGATATTTTGGATTTTTTTTTTGCACTAGTTGCGGGCAGATAGCATGGTTCTCTGTTGGAGCTTAGCTCTAGGGGGTAGGAATGATATTCTATTGTAATATTCTCTTTTCAGAAATAATATACACCTTTGTGTTTCCATTGTTAAGTGTTTGTTGCCTTAGTTTTTTGTGTAGAAATTGGGTTCCTATCAAACTGGTCTGACCTGTTGATAATCAAGCTAGAGCGAGCAATACTAGAGAGATGGAAGAATCATTCAATGGGTTCATGAATGAAGGACTGCCAATTTTATGGGGGGAAGACCCATTAAGTGGGTCGTTCAAGCATAAAGGTTTTTGAAGAATAGAAAACTCTAATATCTGACCACAAATATAGGACTAGCAGAAACACCTGAACAGAACAGAAACTGGGACTGCAGTACACTCTAACAATGTTACTGCACTCTACTTATTGCTCAGAAAATCTGGAGAGAACCAAATATTGATTTGAAAACTTAATGAGGTGAAACACAATAATGGGCCTTATTCATTGCTGCATTTCCATTTTCATAGCAGGAATATCATAAATTGTTTAAACGTAATTGTACAAACTAAACTATGTGAGAACTCAATACTAAACTGTTACTGCATATATAATACGGATGAGCTTTATCACAAAGTGGCATGTTCAGATAATTTTGGATTAATCTTCTATTCTTTACCTGATCATTTCTCAACATTGTGTTGGATAGGGGACCATCCCTCGTCTTATCTCTGAAGGACTCCTCACTTCACAGTTCTTTGAGGCAACCTGCTTTCGACCTTATACAGACTATCATAGTATCCGATGCTACTGCTTTAATATATTCAGTCCTGAATTGCTGCACAACTCCTAGCATTGATACTAGCATGACTTATGACTTCCATAAGTTGGATGTTGAAATTGATGGTATTTGGCTGCCACCTATTCCAGATAGCGACGAGCAGGATAAGAGTTGTTCTTGGGGTCAATTCAATGTGCAGAGTGGAATAGTTTCTCAAGAGTGCCGAGAATGGATGTGCATTCCAATGTTATGGGTTGATGTTTTAGTTGATACAAGTCCCTCAGTTCTTCCGCTTTCATTTTCCAAAGCCGTTTTTTGGGCACGATCTCGTTTTCCGATGGTAGAACTTGAGAGTAGTGCAGAAATGGTACTTCCAGTCAAATCTTGCCTTTCATCTTTTGCTGCAGAAATATCCTCTTCATTTGGGTGGAAGGTTCCATCTGGATCTGATGATGGTGGAGATGGAAACAAATCAAAGAACTCAGTTGAAGTGTTGACTATGTCTTCTCATCTAATAAGAACATTTAACAGGTTTCTTGCTCCAGCTTGACTTTATGTTCATCTTATGCTATATCAAAGTTCTAGCATCTTGTGCTTTTAAGTTAAAAGTAGGAAAAATTTATTGACTAAATAATTTGGAGTTGCACCTCAGGTTAACTACATATTTTCTAGTTCAGATGAGGCAAGGAGAACTTCGAAGTCAGTGGATTTGGGAACCACTGATGAGTGAGAGCTTGATCCTTTCGCTATTGGATCCAAATGATGTAATATGCCAAATTTATCTAAAACTCATACATGTGCTATTGCCCTTGTTGAAGTGTGATTAATTTTTTTTTTCTGTTTTTTTTTAATATGTGGAATACAGGCTAAGATACACACTTTTTTTTTTTTTTTCATGCAGGATGTTAGACAGTTTGGGAAGTCTATTTTGGAACAAGTTTCAGATACCCGAGGTCTTTCATGCGGATTGAAGTTTCTTTGTTCTTACAAGCCCTCATTGTACGCAACTATTTTGGGCCTAAAACATGCTATGAAACTGGTAATATTTTCAGCTAATGTTTCTTGCTAAATACTGTGGTTGCTGTCTATCCTTTCTGTGTGTTGTAAAGAGGAAATCTCGTTAGAGAAGACAGAAATATAACTCCAGGGAAGAGTAAGTATTCTCTGAAACAGAAGCTAGATGGCTCAAAAAAGCAGCAAACCTTCCCTTTTCTATGCACACTCAAAACACAAACTCCCTTAAAACAGCCATGAGTGGTTCCCCTAGAGAGAAGCCTTATCACACTCTTGTAGCATTTGTCGGGGGTGAATATATTTATTTGTAAAGGTGGATATTCTCTTCTAGTCAAATACATCCGAGAACTGCAGAAGTCTACTTACTCCAACAGAATTCTGGCCTCCCCTCTCTTACCGAAACCCTTAAAAAGTAGCACTCAAGCTACAAGTTCTTTCTGTCAACTTGATCTTTAGATTTTCTGTACAGGCTTCTTTATGCCTGAAAAATAATCGGTTGGTATAACTTGAATTTTGTCTAATGAATGGTTGTCAAACTCTCAAGTTAATTCGTAGAAGCTTATGAGTTTTTGACTAGGTATCAAAACTGTGTTAACTTGCTTACAAAATTGTTGATGTCTAAACTTGGCTAGACTCACATCGACTCATAAACTTGCTAAGAATTGCGAGTTTGAGGACGATTGAATGAATCTACAAAACGATGATTATTTTCCATATACATGCCTAAGATGGTAGTGTTTCGGTGTTTTTGTTAATAAAACCCAAAATGCAACAGCTTTATTAACGGTCTGTTAGTACAGTGGAAAGGAGATGATGGACTATATACCCAAAATGTTTCAGTGCTTCAGTGCATCTAACATCTCAACGTGAGTGCATCTGCAAAGGAGATGGACAATGTTCTTTTGAGTCTCGACCCCATAGCTCTCCACATAAACAAGTTAACAAACCAGAAAACATGAAAAAACTCATCTTTGCAAGTTTACAATGAGCCCAACTTTGCTGAGCTTAAACCTGGGCTCTACCGAGTTGAATCCAGCTCCAACATGGGGAACTCAGTTTCACCAATCTTTACTAGTCAATTTCGAACCTTGTGATTTTTCTTTTGTCCAATTGATTCTTTTTATGCGCCGAGTTGTGAACCTATTTTGATATTTGTGATTTTTTCTATCAATTTGAATTGGGTTGGTCTGGTCTGGTCTGGTCTTGTCGGTCACAAAGTATTTATTAGAATGTTGGATATTTACTATGAACAAAGTATTAAATCATGTTAGATAAACATAATTTCTGTGAGTAAACTCTTACAAGTTTATGACCTGAGTTTACATAGACTCTTAAGTTTGACAACCTTCGTCTCTAGTGATCATTTGACCGGATGCCCTTATTTGCAATTTTACCAATACTATTGTGTTTCCATGCTAGGTGCAACTGGATTCTGTTCTGTTGAAGTTTCATACTTTACATCATTTTTGGTTTCTTTTATGCAAATTACTCAAAGATGGGGGTGTACTTGCTCCAGAGTTGCCCGATAATACAGTTGGTGCCTCAAGGGTACCACAATTTTCTTCACAAGGCGGGTTTTTGAAGCAGCCAGCTTTTGATTCGCTACCTGTGGATATTGATAAACATGTTACCAATGTTGAACTAAAGACAAAGGAAAATTTTAGTTGTTTACTGTCCGAAATGGCATGGCCTGTTTTCTGTAGGTGCCTGGTAAAAGGCAAGGAATTTATTGATTACAATCTCTGCCAGGTATTATGTTTTCTTGTTTTTTCCCATGGTAAAATCATCTCTGCCAGGTTTTTTTTCCCTCTAGTGGGAGCCTGCACTGGGCTGCCCTTTTTATGTTTAGTACCATTTTTAAATACTTTGTTATTTCAAAGAACATGTAGCATGGAGCTTTTATAATGCTTTCATTGATAGCATGCAATTATGAAACTTTATTCCTTTGCTGTCACTAAACTTATCCTTGAAACAGTTTGTAGATTCTAATGCATTTTATATGTCTACTGTCCATAATTTATTAACAGTCATTATTGTATTTGCTACTTCAATGATTAATCTTTGCTGGCAATTTCTGAATTTAGGTTAAAATGAGGAATTGAGATATCACTGTATGACTTATCACATTTGGGTTTTATTTTAGCTTTTCCTACCCCAGTCTCTATAATTTTTTCTCTTCATCTCGTTAAGTTTGTTGTTTTACAAAATATATTTAGGTTCTTTACTTTTGCAGTTCTCAGATCACCATCTAGGTTGTAGAAGATTTGTCAAAAAATATCTAGGTTGTAGAAGCAGGAAATTCTTCACCTTTATAGTTCCTTATTGTTTCAGATGACTTGTGTTCGGTTACTCGAGATTCTCCCTGTTCTTGTTGATAAACTTTGCCTATTTGGTGGTAAAGAGTTTAGGAGTTTCACAATACTTGTAAACAATAAATTGGGTCTCAAATGGCTTCATGATCTCATCGAATGGGGGAAGTCAACACTAAAAGTTGTAATTGTTTATTGGAAGCGAGCGCTTACCTACTTACTGAATCTGCTCAAAGGTTCTTGTGATAAAACTTCTGGGTCAACGATCATGACCATTGAAAATCTAATTATGAGTGGTGAGTTTTGGTTTTGTACTTGTTCGTTTTTTCCCATGGTTCTATGAGTTCTATGCCATTGATTTGTTTTGCGTTGTCAATTTAGATGGTTTTACCTTGGAAGAATTGACAGAACAAGTCTCTCGCCTGTCTGTGTCTCTATCTTCGGAAGGCTCTAATAATTTTCAGGAGGCAAATGTGAGGCCCAAATCATCAGTATCTAAAAGCTTGCCTTTTGAAAAGAACTGTTTTACATCAGATTCTTCATCCATGGAAGATATAGGACAGACTGTGGACTCTGAAATGATGACTGGCAAACAAGATTCTGAAACTGTAATTATTCTTTCAGATGATGAAGTCGAACCAGAAATTTTTTCCAAAGTCATTTTACCAGTCAGTGAGACAGGTCACCACATATCTGATAGCAATACAATGCCCCATGCTGCTGATAATAGTTTACCAGCTGCTGATCGTGCAATCCAGAATGTTTATTACATGAAAACTAAGGAAGTGGATGAGACCTTTCAGAAAAAGGACATTACTGAAGTTTTCAACCTCTCTGCTCAGAAACAGGACTCTGGTTATTTACACAATAAGCCTGCGGTCACTTCATTTATTGATTCAAAAGGCCCAGACAAGAGGGAAGTTATCTCAAAATCCCAAGATAGGGTCAATTTGACAAAATCTTTTGTTGAAGCTGTGAATGCTAAAAATTTGAATAAAGCTCACAGTAGTACAGCTTCCAAAACTAGTGACACTGCATCAAGTACCAATAATAAAGTGTTAAGTGATTTTCGGGATTCTAAAGATGATCCGCTAGAGACTGCATTCAAATCTGTGGGACATACCCAGTTGAATGTACCAAAGCTTACTTCAGTTTTGAGAAGAAAGGTTATTCAACTAAAAACGCCCCTCGGAAACAGGGCTGCTTTTCTCCATAAGTCAGAGGACCCAACAAAAAGATTCAAGCCACCGAGGTTGGATGATTGGTTTAAACCTATTCTTGAAATAGATTATTTTGCAATTGCAGGATTGTCTTCCGCAAGAAAAGATGAAAACCAAATTATTAACAAATTGAAGGAAGTTCCTGTATATTTTCAATCATCTGAACAGTATTTGGAGATATTTCGGCCATTAGTTCTGGAGGAGTTTAAAGCGCAGCTTCAAAATTCTTTTCTTGAGATGCCTTCTTGGGAGGAGATGTTCTACGGAAGTCTCTCTGTGATGTCAGTGGAGAGAATTGACGATTTCCATCTTGTTCGTTTTGTCCATGATGGTGACTCTGCAACATGCAGGAGCTTTTCAGAAAATGACTTTGTTTTGCTAACCAAAGGTCCTCCACAAAAATCTTCTCATGATGTTCATATGGTTGGAAAGGTATACTATTCTTTGTGTGATTCATCTAAGGAGTTCTCTTGCAATTATATGAAGTCCTAAGATTAATTGTTATTGGATATGCATGATTGAGTAGGTGCGAAGTGTGAAGGTTCATATTTGCATGGTACAATAAAAGTAGAGAACTTTGCAATTTTAACTCAACTTTTTAGCAGTCCACCTCACATATTTTGACAACTCCAATCCGAGTTGGCAGTTAACACTTAAAACCTTTCTATTCCTCTCAATTTCCACTCCCTTCTTTATTTTCTGCCTACCAAACAAGTATACCTTGATAGTTCTTTCAAATACTGAAATATTTATTGGCAATTTGGAGTATGGATCCACTTTATTGGCATATCATGTTTTGTTGAGAATTATTTTTTTGGTACATGTTTTGTTGAAAAATTTACCTTGTATGAAGAGTTGTTCGGGCCTAAGTGGTAAGCCATGTTCATTTTGCTGATAATTGATTGCTAATCCAATGCACCATGAGTTAGTTTCTTTTTGAATTCTAGTAATTAATTACTTCTGCTAATACACTTGAAGTGCTAGCTTAGTGGTAAGAGCTAGTCTTATATACACAAGGTGCTAAGTTCGAATCCCCTCGGGGGCAGTTGTAAAATGGCCATTAGTGCCACTTTGATTAATAAAATCTCCCCCCTCCCCAATTTTTTTTTTTAAAAATTACTTCTGCTAATATCTTAGTTTACTCCTCATCATCTTTTATCATAAACAACATTAATCATCTTGTTTTGGTGGTATGTACATTCTTCAACGCAAAGTTGGTTTTTGCTGACTACCAATTTAATGAATTGATATCTAAAATGATGTACATTTGGGTTGCCTTATTTATGAGCTTAAGTTTTTGCTGGCTCCTCGATGTTACAAACACTGACCTCAAGCTAGGGTGGTTTTACACTCCTCAATGCAACTTGGAAAAAGAGCAACCAAACAAGTCTGCATGCTAAAGCAGCCAATATGTGTTTGCAGGTTGAGAAGCGCGAGAAAGACAATAAAAGAAGTTTAAATATTGTTCTCATCCGGTTCTATTTTCAAAATGGTTCTTCACGTTTAAATCAAGCTAGAAGAAATCTCACCGAACGAAGTAAATGGCATGCATGCCGTATAATGAGCATTACCCCACAAATTCGAGAATTTCATGCACTGTCATCAGCTAAACACATCCCCTTACTTCCGCTCATTTTAGATCCTGTCAAGGATTCCTTTTGTCTGGATGAATGTAAAGTAGATCTCAGTAAGCTGTGCCAGTCATTGCAGCAAACTCTGAAGTCATTGTTTAATGTCAGTCAGCTCCGAGCAATTAGTGTTGCTATTGGAAGGGCTAAAACAAAGAAAACTGTTGAATTATCTCTTATTCAGGGTCCTCCAGGTTTGTGGTCTACCCCCAGCTGTCGCTTGACTTGGCAGATCTTTTAATTTTTGTACTTATGTTTTTCTATTCATCAGTTTGCATATATGTTATGTAAATGTAGGAACTGGGAAGACACGAACTATTGTTGCGATTGTCAGTGCCCTTCTAGCTTCTCCGCCACATAAGATGAGTTGTCTAAAAAACCCTTTAGAGGAAAACTTAACCCAAAATTCCTTTTCTACCTATTCAAGACCAAAGATTAGCCAGAGTGCTGCCATTACGAGGGCATGGCAGGATGCAGCCTTGGCTAGACAATTAAATGATGATGTCCAGAGTTCATTAAAATCTTCTGAAAATTGCGTGAGACAAAGAGTTCTTATCTGTGCTCAATCTAATGCTGCAGTAGATGAGTTGGTATCAAGAATTTCTAACCATGGTCTGTATGGAAGTAATGGGAAAATGTACAAGCCTTATCTTGTGAGGGTTGGAAATGCTAAAACAGTTCATCCAAATTCATTGCCATTCTTTATCGATACACTTGTTGACCAACGTGTAGCAGAAGAGAGGATGCATTCAAATGATGGGAAGAATGATTTGAGGGTTGATTCGTCAACAGTGCTGAGGTCTAATCTGGAGAAACTAGTTGATACTATTAGATTTTATGAAGCCAGGCGTGCTAACTTAAGGGATAAGAATTCTGATGTTAAAGCTCATCTGCACAATGACTCTCACATGGGGGATGAAAAGGAAACATCTAATGCAGACATTGAATCAAAGCTACATAAACTATATGAACATAAAAGAGAAATTTATAAAGATCTTAGTAATGTTCAGGCTCAAGAGAAGAAAGTCAATGAAGAAACCAGGACTCTTAGATATAATCTGCGAAAGTCTATACTAAGGGAAGCTGAAATAGTGGTAACTACATTGAGTGGATCTGGTGGGGACCTTTATGGAGTTTGCTCCGAGAGAATGTTAAGCTCCAAGCTTCGCGGTCCATCCGAACTTACCCTCTTTGATGCTGTTGTAATTGATGAAGCTGCCCAGGTATGTGTGTGTGTGTATATATTGCCATAAAAAATTTCTTTGTAATCTTCTAGTTTCTTTTTTTCCCCTTATGACCTGTTTTTGTTGGCACAGGCTCTTGAGCCAGCTACTCTGATTCCTCTTCAGCTTTTAAAATCAAGTGGAACCAAATGCATTATGGTAAGAGTTCTAACTCAAAATTTTGGAGGTCTGGTTTAGGGCAAGTATTTACACTGACCTTTGTAATTTATTCAAGGTTGGTGACCCGAAGCAGCTTCCTGCAACTGTCCTATCAAATGTCGCAAGTAAATTTCTTTATCAGTGCAGCATGTTTGAACGTTTACAAAGGGCTGGGCATCCTGTTATTATGCTTACCGAACAGGTACTTAGTTTTCTGCTGGATATGATCCTAAAATATACTTTAGAAAGTATAACTTTGAAGCCTCTTTGCCTACCATATATTCCGGTGGATTTTGGAGCAATCATAGTCTCAATGGCCAACCGCCAACGTGAAGATATAGTTTTTTCTAGAACACATTGGTGTCATGTGATTGGTGATCCATTAACTCACTAGGGAAATACTTTGTTAGTGTTGAATGATTGGATCAAACGATTCTGAAAATGCTGCGGCGCAACTTTATTTCTTAAGGGATTGACAAGAGATACTTAAAACTATAAATGAAAGCTGATTTTGGGATAAGTTTAATAAATGATAAAATAAAAAGTATCCATAGGATGCGTTTTTGATGGATTGCTCATTGCTCTAAGTAGCGATTGCTCATTTCACAGGTTGTGTTTGACGTGTTGTTCTATTAGAAGTATTAGAAGACATTTAACATGTGCTCAATGCGTAACATATGCTAATTGTGTAAATAGTAGCTGCTGAGTAGGATCCTCTATAGTCATTAGAAGTTTCATCTTGCAACCATTCTGTGAAAATATAAATGCATTCCATGCGTGGTCCTATGACACACAACATTTAACACAGTATCTGTTAGAATGGGTAGTTATTAGTATTATTATTATTATTATGTTATTTAATTAGGGAAGTTATTGTGTTATTATTATGTAATTTCTGTAGGGCAGTGACAGTTATTAGCAGTTATTTTATTAGACAGTCTGTGATATTAGGCAGTTTTAGTGTTAAATAACTGTCATATGGCAGTTTTATTAGTATAAATAGGGAAAAGGGATCATAGATGGAATATCTGATGAAGTAGAAAGGCAATTGGGGCCTCTTTAGGCATTGGGAGAGACTAGAGGCTCTCATACGTCCTCTAGGAAATCATACTCGTGTATATTGTGTGGATTGGGTTTGTATTTCAGAATCTGTTAATTAACTGTTAATTAAACAGTTTTCTGTGTGTTATTAATTAACTGTGAAACCAGTTTCTATCGGTATCAAAGCTTAGGTTTATCTCTTTTTCATCCTCTTTGCCTCAGCAGCATTTTCAATACCGCTGAGTGCCATTTTTCCCCACTGTGCATCCTCTCTCCGGTGTGCCTCCATTATGGTTGGTACTGTTCATGCACCCATACAGTCCATATACAAGCACGATGTTCGCCCGTCCTCACAGATATGCACAATCCATATATGCGCTGTTCACTTGTCCATACGTCGCAGCGTTGCTTTATTACAGATCTATTTTCGGTGCTTATCCAACTATTTACCCCTCCCCACCTACATGCACCCTTGTCCAGCAATTTAGCGCCCTCAAATCCTCATTGGTTCAAAAAGTTCCCATATCGACTCAAGTGTTGCGACATTCACCAATGTCCCGCTGGTCCAGTTCAAGGTCAAGGGCATGAAGACCACTTGACCAAACAACCCAAGGACATCCCAGCCAAAGCCTAACCCCAACTAAAGCAAGTTGGTGCCTCTCTATGTGGCATGCTATGGTTTTCTATTTCACCCAAATTCCAACTGCAATACCAAGCATTTACCACTTGCTATGATGGTGGTTAAAAGCCAAGAAAGTCCAAAAGGATTTTCATTGGCTCTATAGTGTCGTTGATACGAACCAAGGTCCATCTCAATCCAACAGAACAATAAACTTTGTATTACTGAAAATATAGGTGCTGAATCTAAATGATAACAGCCCTAGGAACAGAATTACAAGAGATGGTTGCAGAAAATATAGATGAAACGGTGAAAATGGCAATCCAATTGCCAAATCCCTAGCCCAAGCCAATCCCAAAACCAGCCTCAAGCCTCAAGCCCCTGCTAACTCTCCTTAATATACTTCTCCTAACAGAATTCACACCTCTCACACGCCTAGCATGACTGCTGCCAGCGTGGCAGCAGTTGGTTACCTCATTCCACTATCCCACTAAGTGGGCCCCCCATACCATGTGTTTCCATTTCCATCCCTTAAACCTGTGTTATTTACGGAGTTCTAACAATACTCCCCCCTAAAAGATTCACCTTGTCCTCAAGGTGAAAGTATCGAAATAATCAGCTAATATAGCCTTCCACCAGGATGCCACAGCTGAAACTCCATGGACCAAGTTATGTTGGCAGAATGGTAATTATCACTAGGATCCCATAGCTTGAGACATGAGGACCAAGCTATGCATAAAAATGAACATCCTCCTATGTTGAGTGTCCTGTTTCCATTACCCTTCTTTGCCGCAAAACAGAGTGTCGTTATACCCTTAATACCAACAGTCAATACCCAATGAAGCCTCCTCTTACTCTTCTTAGCCATTGCACTCCTACCAGGGTCCCATAGCTTGAGGAAAGATGTCCCAATAATGCAAGAAGCCGAGTAAGGTTCACCCGGATCCCATTGCCTGTGATGTGTTTTAGCCATCGGCATTCTTGAAAACTCCACCTTGCGACTAAGGTGCTCAACCATAAAGTGGTGCCACTCAAAATCAGTAAAACCAGAAATGTTTTCCTCTTCTTTGTCATGAAATTCCAGTGGCTTGTTTTCTAAAGTACTAGTTAAATCACCAACAAGATCCATAAGCCACTCATTAAGTAAACCAATGGCTTTCTTTGAAAGCTCAAGCTCACCCTGAATCCAAGGATTATTGTGATTCCATGCTTGAAATTCAACCATTTTTTTATGGTCTTCTACTGAAGCAAAAGATGTTGCATAGACTTCAATATAGAAATTTAAAAGTGCCATAAAAGATTCAACAATGAAAGACAAACCCATATATTGTTGGAGTCGATGAAAAATGTTGAAGAATTGATCCCAAATTGATAATGGTGCGATTTGGGCTCCATAAATTGTGGTTGGCACAACATTTTCTATGATCCAAGCTTGCTGTTCCATGGGTTGATGCAATAGAATATTCTCTAAGTTAAGATGATTGGAGTACCTACCAGAACCAATTCTTGCATGCAGACATTGTCTTCCCATTTCCGCACCCTTATCAACTCCTATGCATTGATTCCAATTCAGAAATTCACGAGCACTGGGATGTGGTCTTTTAGTATCTATTTTACTTGCTCTTTTCAACCATCTCTCCACATTATTAAATTCGGCAGCCATTATTATGTGATTCTTGGGCATCAAAGAGCTCATAGAAACAACCCCATAATTATCAATAAAGCCTAGCTGCAATTTGAACAATACCTGTCGGTGATGTGGTGTTTGATTTCCATGGAAAGTGGTGGCACTTCCATAATGTTCTCATCTTGTTGAGTGCCACCTGGTTCCCACTCATGAGCAAGTGGAAGCTCTACCATGGTTGGAATATTTGTTACTTGCATTAATCTTCTACCACAGCTCCTACCAACCCCCACTAGAAACTTGATTATTTTACCAACTCCTTTAAATTGCAGCTGAAAACCGGTGCAAACAACTCTATCAATCCCCACTTCTTGTATTTCACTATTGTTAAGTAAACCAGTGCCACAGTGTTTGAGTTTCTGGAAAAACGAATCCCTTCTATTCTCCACTTTCCTTTCTTCTTGCAACACCCTCTTTCTACTAGTAAAGGGGGTAGCAGTAATAAAAAGAGTGTGGGCTTGGCCCACTATATATGAGTTGAGATCCACTTCCCTTAAAGTCCAATCAGCCCCTACCAATTTCTCTACATTAAAAAAATCAGAATTACTAACTGTTAAGATATGTTGTAAATAGTAGTTTTATATGTATTCGGCCCAGACCCGTTAGGTTTTCTCTATTTAAACTCATTAGTGCTTGTACTCATTACATAGAAATATACAATCAATAATACGGAACTACAGCTGCTCTGTAGTCGCAGACGTAGGCAAAGATTGGCCGAACTGCGTAACCAATGTTCTGTCTCTTATTTCAACATGGTATCTAGAGCCTATAGTCAATAGGTCCTAGCAAAGTTCTCAACAAAAAAAAAAAACCTAGCCGTCTCGTTGGTTCCAAAAAAAAAACCCTAGCCGCCATCGTTGCGCTATTACTGTTCATCGACACTATTCATCGTTACTGTTCACGTGGTACTGTTCATTGGTGCTGTTCGCGGATACTGTTCATCGGTACTGTTCATCATCACTGTTCACTCCATACGTTGGTATTTTCGTCTTTGTCAAAGATGAGTTCAGATTCAGAACAATTGGATAGGGACAAAAGTAAGTCTACGGACAATAATAAGTCTGGATCTTCAAGTAAGAGCATTGTGTCTTATGTTTTCTCCGGTAATCCCTCTATTACAACAGAGAAACTCAATGGTGATAATTATTTGAATTGGTCTGCATCAGTAAAAATGTGGTTTATGGGGCAAAGACTTTTAGATCACCTCACTAAAAATTCTACAGATATTGGTAAAGATTTGGGTGAAGATTGGGAACAAGCAGATTGTCAGTTGGTCTCTCTTTTGTGGCAATCTATTGAACCCTCCTTGCTGGTCCATTATCGCTCATACATCACTTGTTATGACATTTGGCAGAAGGCTAAAAATGTTTATTCTAATGATATCCAGCGTCTTTATGGTGTTATTCATAATTTAGCCACCCTTCAGATGACAGAAGACAACATCATGACATATGCTAATAAAGCTCAGTCAGCAGTAAATGAGTTCAAGCTCCTTGTGACCGACAATGACCCGAAGAAGATGCTTGAGAAACTAGATAATGTGTGTATGATCTATGTTCTTCATGGTCTCCATCAAAAGTATGAGTCAGTACGGAGCAACATTCTTTCTGCATCAGACATTCCCTCAACAGAGGATCTTATCAGGCGTCTCATACGTCTTCCTGGATTGGAAGGAACTGGAGGGAATGAATCTCAGACTAACATAGAATCTTCTGCTCTTGTTTCTAATTTTGCAGGTCGTGGGGGACGCGGTCGTGGTCGTGGGGGTGGTCGAGGAGGTCGTGTTGGAGGACGTCCTCAGTGCACTTATTGTAAGAGACTTGGTCATACTGAAGACAAGTGTTATTCCTTTCATGGCTTTCCAGAGAAACCAGTAAATGTGACTCAGGTTAATGATTCTGAACAGAGAAACACTAAACAAAATGTTCTGTCTGATGAGGAGTATAAGGCATTCCTGCAGTACAAAGTTTCCCAGGCTTCATCATCATCGGCAACGGTTGCTCATTCTGGTAATTCTACAGTCTGTTTCTCTCAATCATCACCTGTTGACTCCTGGGTTATGGACACTGGAGCTTCCGATTGCGTGGCTGGTAACCCATCTCTTTTATCCAAAATATCCCAACCTAACACCCCACATTATATTACTGTTGCCGACGGATCAAAAGTTAAAGCTAGTGGCATTGGTGAAGCCACTCATCTTCCATCCTTACCCCTTGACAATGTTCTTCTTGTTCCCAATTGCCCATTTAATTTAATTTCAGTTAGTCGTCTGACTCGAAGTCTAAAATGTTCTGTAACTTTTGATGATGATTATTTTGTTATACAGGACCGGAGTACAAAGTGGACGATTGGTACAGGATATGAGTCACATGGACTTTACTACCTCCAGCCCATCCAGCCTTCATCTACACTTGTCTCCACTTCTACTACAGAGTCTCCAAGTCTTCTTCATCGTCGGTTAGGTCATCCAAGTCTCAAGAAGTTCAAAGTCATGGTTCCTCATTTGTCCCACCTGCAGTCATTAGATTGTGAGTCTTGTCAGTTTGGGAAACACGTTCGTTCTTCCTCCCCTAGCAGTACTCAGTCACAAGCTCGTTCTCCTTTTGATGTTGTTCACTCAGATGTATGGGGACCAAGTCGAGTCACTTCAGTTGTAGGACATAGATATTTTGTCACTTTTATTGATGAGTTTTCTAGATGTACGTGGATCTACCTACTTAAGGATAGATCTGAACTTCTCACTGTTTTTCAAAATTTCTTCAAGGAAATCAAAAATCAATTTGGTTGTTTTATTCGTACTTTACGTAGTGATAATGCGAAAGAGTATTTTTCTGCATCATTTAATTCTTTTATGGTTGAAAATGGTGTCATACATCAATCATCTTGTCCCCATACCCCACAACAAAATGGGATTGCTGAACGTAAGAACCGTCATATAATTGAAACAGCACGCACTTTGCTTATTAATGCTAATGTTCCTTTGAAGTTTTGGGGGGTGCTGTCCTCACTGCAGGGCACTTGATTAATAGAATGCCATCCTCTGCTATCCAGAATAGGGTTCCTCATTCCATATTGTTCCCCGATGAACCCTTGTTCCGTATCTCTCCTCGAGTCTTCGGATCAACTTGTTTTATTCATGATCTCACCCCGGGACTTGATAAATTGTCTGCTCTTGTAGTTAAATGTGTCTTCCTTGGCTATTCCAGAGTTCAAAAAGGGTATCGATGCTACTGTCCCTCCACACATCGCTTCTACATGTTTGCTGATGTCACCTTCTTTGAAGATGCGCCCTTCTTTGCATCTCCCGTTGCGTCTCAGTCTGTCTCTCAAGTATTACCTATTCCTGACATTGTCTTGGTAGTTCCACGCACACCCATCATTGATCAGATAGGTCCTCCTTCTCCAACGGAACTTCCTAGTCCTCCTCCCTTGCAAACTTATCAGCGTCGTGCTCGTCTCCCTCCTGTCGACCCACCTCCTACAGAAGATCCTAGTGACTCATCTCCTGCCCCGATTTCCTCTCCTACTCCGGATCCGTCTGCCGATTCAGACGACCCTCGTGTTGCCCTGCGTAAAGGTACACGTTCCACACGTAACCCTCATCCTATTTATAATTTCCTCAGTTATCACCGCTTATCACCTTCACACTATACCTTTGTGTCTGCTATTTCTTCCATCACCATTCCTAAGTCCACGCAGGAAGCCCTTTCTCATTCAGGTTGGCGACAGGCTATGATTGATGAGATGACAGCCTTAGAATCTAACCAGACATGGACTCTTGTGCCACCTCCTCCTGGTAAATCTATTGTTAGGTGTCGATGGATATATACTGTCAAAGTTGGTCCAGACGGAAGTATTGATCGTCTGAAAGCCCGCCTCGTGGCTAAGGGCCATACTCAGGTTTTTGGTCTTGATTACAGTGATACTTTCTCACCGGTGGCTAAAATGGCTTCTGTTCGTCTATTCCTTTCTATGGCTGCAATGCGACATTGGCCATTGTATCAACTTGACATCAAGAATGCATTTCTCCACGGCGATCTTGAAGAAGAAGTTTATCTAGAGCAACCACCTGGTTTCGTTGCTCAGGGGGAGTGTCGTGGGTATGTCTGTCTGATCAAGGGGAGTCCTTTTCGGATCCAGGAAGGTATAGGAGGCTAGTTGGGAAGTTGAATTACTTGACCATAATGAAGCCAGATATTTCATACGCTGTTAGTGTGGTGAGTCAATTCTTAAATTCCCCTTGTGACAGTCATTGGAATGCCGTGGTTAGAATCCTGAGGTACATCAAAGGAGCTCCTGGAAAAGGTCTCGTTTACACAGATAGAGGTGATTCAAATGTCGTCGCTTACACAGATGCTGATTGGGCTGGTTGTCCCTTTGATAGAAGGTCCACATCTGGGTACGGTGTTCTTATTGTTGGAAATCTAATTTCATGGAAAAGTAAAAAGCAAAATGTTGTTGCCAGATCCAGCGCTGAGGCTGAATATCGAGCTATGGCACTTACCACTCAGGAGCTTATATGGCTGAAACATCTTCTCCAAGAGTTGCGCTTTTGTAAAATAGGCACTATGAGTCTCATCTGTGATAATCAAGCATCCCTACATATTGCGTCCAATCCAGTCTTTCATGAGCGAACCAAACACATTGAAATTGATTGTCACTTTGTTCGTGAGAAGATTGTGTCCGGTGACATTGCTACTCCATTTGTTGGTTCTAATGATCAATTGGCAGACATCTTCACAAAAGCTCTTCGGGGACTAAGGATAACTTACATATGTGACAAGCTGGATGCCTACAATCTATACGCTCCAGCTTGAGGGGGAGTGTTAAGATATGTTGTAAATAGTAGTTTTATATGTATTCGGCCCAGACCCGTTAGGTTTTCTCTATTTAAACTCATTAGTGCTTGTACTCATTACATAGAAATATACAATCAATAATACGGAACTACAGCTGCTCTGTAGTCGCAGACGTAAGCAAAGATTGGCCGAACTGCGTAACCAATGTCCTGTCTCTTATTTCAACACTAACCATGAACTTGGTAGGTGTAAGTATCAGATATTGGGCCTGACCCACTGGGTCAGTCAAGAGGCCCAAATCCCATGAGATTCCATCAACCCTAGCCTCGTTTTCTTTCCACTCTCGATCGCTGAACACCGCAAAACAAAGAAGTTGTTCTTCACCATCTTAACCAGCCACTCCTCTTCCATGGTTGCTCCGCCGTCTAACGCCTCCCCCGACGACTCTTCCGGTGGTGGTTCTGCCGGTGGCAACTCTTCGTCACTGTCTTCTCGTTTCACGGTCACCCTTCCTCGACCACCGCGATCATCATTCTTTTCATATCCCACCTCTGCGAAGTGTGTTTTGGCTTTGTCAACATAATCTTCCTTTTCTGTGTCTGGTTTTACAGCAACAATGATGTTTCCAACATTTCTACTGATGCCATCACATCCCTCCTCTTCTGGTTCCTTCTCGTCTTCTTTTCTTGTTGCTCTTGATTTTGCAGTAACATAGAATTGTTGTAACCACTGCAATCTCATATCTAAATAGATCTCGAAATCCTTCTCTGAGACTTCCTCGCTTCTTCTCCTTCTACATGGAGCATGATCTCGCCGAGAATGACGTCCGTCTCCTTTAGTTCTTCGTTTCCAGAATTGCTTTTCTTCACTAGTTTGCCTTCTTCCTGACCTTGCATCTTCTGTTTTGGCATCATGGAGGCGATGCTCTGATTTTCTGGTTGCACCGATGCTCAGATTGTTTCTTCTTGATGCGCCGGCAGCGTCCCTGTTCTTCCTCGGAGCACTCAGGATCGAGTGCTTTGATACCACTTGATACGAACCAAGGTCCATCTCAATCCAACAGAACAATAAACTTTGTATTACTGAAAATATAGGTGCTGAATCTAAATGATAACAGCCCTAGGAACAGAATTACAAGAGATAGTTGCAGAAAATATAGATGAAACGGTGAAAATGGCAATCCAATTGCCAAATCCCTAGCCCAAGCCAATCCCAAAACCAGCCTCAAGCCTCAAGCCCCTGCTAACTCTCCTTAATATACTTCTCCTAACAGAATTCACACCTCTCACACGCCTAGCATGACGCTGCCAGCGTGGCAGCAGTTGGTTACCTCATTCCACTATCCCACTAAGTGGGCCCCCCATACCATGTGTTTCCATTTCCATCCCTTAAACCTGTGTTATTTACGGAGTTCTAACAGTCGTCATCAACCTTATCACTCTGAAGGTGGCAGATATGCCCATTAATCCCCTCATAGGTTCTTGGGTTGACCACATTTGTAACAAGCTTGGATTCCATGACATATATGCTCCGGTTTGAGTGGGAGTGACAAAAAACACATTTCTGAGAGTATAGGATAGTGTTAGTTCTATCAGCAGCTTACTACTGGACTGTCACATTCTGTTAGCCCTCGGTTACATAGTTGTAACCGTACAACCAACTTGTAAAAAAGGGTGTAGGATAGCAGTATTTTTAGTGCAGGATAAGCCAAGCTATATAAAGCTTGAACCGTGTATACATCATTCAATTCAATGTTTACACATTGTACGGAATTCAGTTTACATTTTCTCTCTTTCTCTCTGAATTTCTTCATCTCAAATAACATTTGACATGTGCTTATTGTGTAAATAATAGATGCTCACAATTATGGATATAATTAAGGATTTGATTGATCCTCTTCAGTGTTATCAACAGTGCGTTATTTATAGCGCCGTAGCAGGGCGGAGTGGCACATGGCCGCTAGAGCCAAGGCAGTATTGGAGCACTGTAGCGGCCATTGCAGTTGGAATCACAGATGAAATCTGGCAAATCATGGCGGAAAAGCACCACCAAGTGAAGCTGTGCTAAAACCCTAATCTTCCTTCTCTTCTTTCTCACGTTTGGTACTTTTTTCCTCACTAATGTTCTGCACTTCTGCGCATGAAGAAGATTAGGGAAGAAGCAGCGGCTGTGTCACCCTTCCCGTTTTTGAATTTTCTGCATTTGTGTGAAGTGTTCCATGCATGAAATGTAACTTGAATATGTTGGTTTGAGGATTGTAAAGTTGTGTTCATGTGCTATTATAATAAGTTGGATTCCTTTGTGTTTAAGACACATTTTGAATTGCTTATACACGAATTTTATTACTTCACTTCTATCTAAGTTTAGGGTGGTCCCTTCTTTCATTTTTTTGGTAACTTTTTTTTCTTGTGAGATATAGATGTGTTGCATGTTGGTTCCCTATGAATGTGTGGGATGTGTTTAACTGAAATTTATAATTTAGCTTTGGCCTTTGGGTACATGATGGGAATGGATTCTTGGTCATATTGTGTTATGTGGTTTATTGGGGTTGTCGTTATGATGGGAAAAGTTACTGATTTGGAAATTTTGTGCATGTATCGGAATAGTATGATTATCACCAAACCCGTATTGACATATGTCCATTGTTGCGCTTATGGGTCTCGGAGTCTCTAAGGATTCCCGAGAACTATTGGGACCAACCCAAGTCTAACACCAACTGGAGATAAAATTAGAAAATAGTTTATAAATAATGGACATTCTCACCTTACACACCTCTTTTGTGGGGTTGAGGTAGGTCCAAATAGGTACAAAATCTAAGTTGGTATCAAAATCTATCCTAGATCCATTTTACCACCCACCATATTATTCACACACTAAGCCCAGTAAAATTAGAAAATAGTTTATAAATAATGGACATTCTCACCTTACGCACCTGTTTTGTGGGGGTTGAGGTAGGTCCAAGTAGGTACAAAATCTAAGTTGGTATCAAAATCTATCCTAGATCCATTTTACCACCCACCATATTATTCACACACTAAGCCCAGTAGTGCTGGGTGTGACCGGCTGTATTGGTAATTTGGTAGAAATCCAAGACCCACGTTGACTAGAGATATGACCTTAAAAGAGTTTTTATAGAATACATACCCTCAGGACCTTACAAGTCGATTTCACGAGTTTGAGTTTGGTCCAAAATTTAAAAAACACATTGCAACTATAACTGAATTCAATCATAAGATTAGAGATGACCGAGATTGAATTGTAGACTACATATTGTGTTTGGAAAGCCAAATTTTCCACGGCAACATTGACGTGATAAGGAAAGCTCCAACTTGGAGCTTCTATATTGCCGCGCGTCTAGTTCTAACCACCGTGGATATTTTGCATCTCATTTTTCTTAAACTTGTCTTGTTATTATATATTTTCTCTTCATTTTGGTACAGTTATATTTTTATGTTTCCCTGTTTTATGTTAGAAAGTTCAATCCCTTCCTTATGGTTTTTCTCACAATTGCAGTATAGAATGCATCCAGAGATATGCAAGTTTCCTTCGTTGCATTTCTATGACAACAAATTACTAAATGGCAGCCAAATGTCTAACAAATCAGCACCATTTCATCAGACCAAAGGTCTTGGGCCTTATGTATTCTATGATATTATTGATGGTCGAGAGTCTCATGGGAAAAACTCTGGTGCTATGTCGCTTTGCAATGAACATGAAGCTGATGCTGCAGTTGAAATACTTAGGTTTTTCAAGAAAAGGTACAAATGTACTGTCTGTTTCTCTCTTGATTTTATGCTTATTATGATGTATGCTTACAAAACTCTGAATGCCTCCTAAGGTACCCGACTGAATTTATTGGTGGAAGAATTGGCATTATTACTCCATATAAGTGTCAACTTTCTCTTCTACGCTCTCGTTTTCTTAATGCATTTGGATCATCAACCATTGATGACATTGAGTTTAACACTGTGGATGGTTTCCAAGGTAGAGAGGTGGATATATTGTTACTTTCTACCGTAAGAGCGGCCCATTCAAGCACCGGTGCATCTGCAATCAACTCAAGTTCTATTGGATTTGTTGCTGATGTAAGACGGATGAATGTTGCGTTGACAAGGGCCAAGTTGTCATTTTGGATTTTGGGTAATGCAAGAACTTTACAGACAAACCATAACTGGGCAGCTCTTGTGAAAGATGCTAAAGAAAGAAACATGATCGTGACAGCTAAGATGCCATATCATTCGATGTTTAAAACTGCCAAAAATAAGTGTTTGTTGGAAAATTCCGATAATCATGCAAGACGGTTGAAGCATGAAAAGGTTAAGAAAAGTGGCCACAGTATAACAAAAAACTCGGCTAATGACAATGATACCCCTGAGAGGAAAGAGAGATGTGTTGTTTTTGAAGTCAAGGACAGAATTAATGATACCAACGTTAAGAATACGTTTTCAGCTTTGGGAAAAAATGCTCTTGGTAAGAACCGGAATTCTGAAGATAAGAATATTTCCATAAAGAAGGATACAGCGTGTGTAGTTGCAAAACGTGAAAGCAGAAGCCCCTCTGATGAAATTCCTATGATGTTAGATCCCCAGGCTGACAATGATGGAAGAGAAGGCAAATCTAAAATGAAGATGGAAAGGCCAACCTCGAGTAAAAGGCAATCAAAATTTCAAAATTCAAGGATTGATTTAGACCATAAAGTGGAAAAAGCAGGTGGTAGGCACAAATCATCAAACCTTTCAGAGCCAGAAAGAATGGCCATGTATTCCGAAGGGGATAGGAGCAGATCTTCAGAAGTTTCTGCTTCCTCGGTGAAAAAATGTCACAAAGATAGAGATGCAGATAATCAAAGTAGAGCTCCTAATCTTAGTAAGGTTGCTGAGATTTCAAAAAGGAAACAACAGCGTGAGGCCGTTGATGCTATTCTCAACTCATGTTTGATATCAACAAAAGCTTCAGCAAAAAGGCCTTTTTCCTCATCTGTTGCAAATGGGAGTATGAAACCACCTAAGAAAAGATGTGGTAAATTGCCTAAACTATGCTTACTATTTTTTGATGATGTAGATGCCATTGTTTTCTTTAGTTGATGCGAATGTGATAAAGCCAAGAAAACAATATTACCTGGAGCCTTGAAACAGATATCAAGTCTTTCTGGATTTCCCCCCAGCTTTACTCAATCCTCTCTTCTCTATCTAAATAAAACCTGGTGATATTAATAGTATTCCCATTATGTCATTGTTTACGTAGATAATTATCAGCTGTCATCCTAAAAGTGCCATTGAAGAATAATTTGATTTCAGTATCTTTTCCATCTTATTCCATCACGTTCTTCTCTTACCAGTACGTGAATATAATCAATATATGTGAAAGTGCTATAAAGGAACACAAAACTTCCCACCTCAGCATGCCCTGTAATTGGAATAATGTTTTTTCTTTCATTATCTTATAGTTTTTAAATGCTGGCTCGTGGTTAAGGAAGGAGGGTTTATTTGTGCATATTTATGTATTTATTTTGTCATTTCAAACTCTTGAAAAAGCCAAAGCTACTATAAAAGACTTTTGCTACCCTCCTGAATTTTTTTGACAGAATTCAACCAGAATTTCTTAAGAATCAATTCAAGGATGTTTATCGGATAAGTCAAATTAGTGAAAATTACTTATCCATCCCAGAGTCAGCAATAGTAATAATTTATACTGCAATTTTTTTCTGTATAGTATTTTCTGCCAACAAATCCCATGTTTTAGATTCCAAATAAATGTTCTTGTTGTTTGCATATTCCCTCTAAGTGATACTTTTTTCAGCGAGACCAGAATAAGCATGGGATAAGGAAGAAATGATTTTCCTATGAGGATTAAGGCCAAAGCTTTTCATCCATCCTGTTGTGATCACGTTGTTGAGTTGCTACTTGGATGAAGATTTTTTGCTACTCGATGATGCTTTTCCACCGATGATCTAATGGTGAGTGGATTTTCATTTCTGTAACATGGAAATCACTTCATTTGCTCCAATGGATGGATGTTGGCTTAATTGAGGTACAGTGACTATTTGTATATGGCAGCAGATTTGTGTAAATGCACGGAATTTTGTTCATAATGGAAAAACTGTATCCTTTTGTTCATTATGATAAAAAGAATATCTGACTACATATGACAACTTTTCGTTAATTTTCCTAGAGAAATTTCGACTTTCTATAGCACTGACAAATTTAGATAGGTATATGAAAAAATAATAGTAATCTATTGAAGTATCAGCTATACATCGATATTAATCATGCTTGTTAGTCATATACTTTACTATAAGAACCCTCATTTTATTTTCAATTGTTGGGTGTGTTATTTGGGGGTTGATTGTTAGGAATCAAATTTTAAGAAATGATTCTAAAAGGTTTTCCGAAGTTGTGTTTTTGACAAAAAGATTTGTACAGTTGAGAAGCGAGATTTTGAATATATAGGAGTTTTATAGAGGTTGTCAATGACGGTATTTCTATTTCATATATATAACGCAAGTGCTTATTTTCATATATCTCTGTTTGCGTAAAAAAAACCCGGACTCATGGGTAACCGCGGGTAAAACCCGTGACGGGTATGGGACGGGTGGTCAAACGGATACCCGCGGGTTGAATAAACGGATAGTCAAACAACCCGTTAATAAACGGGACGGGGTTGGTAGCGAGGTACCCGTGCCCGCGGGTACCCGTACTCGTTACAAAATATACTTAAATACTCTCGTATATATACCTAGTTAAGAAATCTTAAATTTTCCCTCACACTTGTACCTTGTTGTCATTTTCAATAATTTGTGATCGTATGTTTTATTCTATTATTTTGGATGATGTTTAGTGACTTGTTATTTTCAAAGTTGGGAAATATTATAATTTTAGTGTTATTTATCTCCATTCATTAACGATTATATATTAGTAAAAAGTTGATAAGATAAATCGGTATCGAAATGCATAATTTTCTTATATAAATGAACCGAAAAATATATAGTGTTCAAAAGATTAATTTTACATGGTATTTCAAATTTATTTATTTTTTTTAAAAAATATTTTTATTAATTTACAGATATTTGTGGGTACCCGTGGGCACCCGTTAAGAAACAATACCCATTTAAAACCCGCTACACGGGTACCCGCGCGGGTCTGGGGCGGGTACGGATCCCATTTATACTAAACAGGGCGGGTAGCGGGTAGTTGCTATTCGTGCCCGCCCCGCCCCGTTGACATCCCTAGATAAGGGAGAGTTCGTGAAGGCAAAGTCTGCTTGGTTCATTGGCAGGCCATATCCATAGGAAGTTGAAGCTTTGGGCTTATTGTAAGCCTTTAATTGGTTACGAGAACTAGACATCCAATGAGTCACATCGAACTTGATTGCAAAGCAGTAGTAGATGGAATCAGAGAAGTGTGTAATTCTCTTACTGAATATGGCTCTATCTTAAGAAATTGTCATGCTTTATTATCGACTTTAGAAAACTATACAATTAGTTTTGTCAGGAGGCAAGCAAACTTTGTGGCTCACTCTTTGGCTAGAGCGTCAAGGCTTTATGCTAACTCCC
Source organism: Astragalus glycyphyllos (assembly GCA_963573325.1). Taxonomy (NCBI): domain Eukaryota; kingdom Viridiplantae; phylum Streptophyta; class Magnoliopsida; order Fabales; family Fabaceae; genus Astragalus; species Astragalus glycyphyllos. Next base: position 81,622,335 of record OY754311.1, read on the forward strand.
ACGTATTTAATTGTAGTCCGACTTGTATTACAACTTTGATTATGAATGAAATCCGATTAACAATTAGAAATTAACACATTATTGAACTTGCTAGCGTAAAAAAAATTAAACTTACAGTACATACAATTTAAATTCATAAATAAGTGCATATGAGGGCCGAACACTAAGGGGGGTGTATTGGTTCAGGATTTTAAAAGACTTTTTTACTTGAAAAAAGTCTTATGGATTTTAATGGAATTTATAGGAATTTCATGATTTTTAGGATTTTACAGGATTCTGCAGGACTTTTTAAGTCAGGATTTTTATGGACTTTCTGCATGACTTTGTAGACTCTCCAAGACTTTATGGATTCTGCAAGAATCCTATTCTCCGAGAAAATCAGCTTTCGTCAAAACCCAGCTTTCGTCAATTTCTCCATTGGCCTATAAATTTTTCAATTGAACTTTATGCAAACAAACCTATCGTGCGTTGAGAGTTTAGATCCCAAATTAGCGTAAAATCCATATTTTATATAATCCATATTTTACATATTCCTGTGATTTTCGTTGAAGTAAGTTTGGATCTTCTCCATTGAAAAGTTTGGATCTTCGTTGATCTCACAGTTTTTAAAAGTTTGGATCTTGGTTCAAAAAATAAATTGCAGCTTGTTTCTCTCAAGATTATACAGAAGGTAAAGGAGAGATGAACCAAGTTCCCAGTAGCATATATTGACGGGAAAAAAAACAAAAAAAAAAGAAGTGATAAAAATCTATCTAAACAATCCGTTAAAGTCTTTTGAGTTTGGATGAGATTGTTTGGTGGATGTGGTATGCATAGATATCACTAAAAAGTCCCACAAAATCTATCAAACAAAACAATCTTTTAAAATTCTTATATTTTTGAATACCAATAGATTGTTTTTAAGTGGTAGAAAATCCCAAACGAATACCAACGAATTTTGACAGACTCTTTAAAAAATCTTGAAAATCCGGATTGAATACCAGTGAATTATTTTTAAGTGACAGAAAATCCTGATTGAATACTTATAGACTTTTTTACCCAAAAAAAATCTTTTAAAATCTTGTGAAATCCTAAACCAATACACCCCCCTAAGGTAGTAGTAAGGTACAATTCATTATGCTGATTAGTTATACATACTATTAAGTAGGTAATTACTCTTTTTTTTTTAGATTAAATGGGGAAGTAGGTAATTACTCTGCCCACCATGAATGAATAGCTTTTATGGGAATGGTGGAGCTTGACCAATATTTTTTATGTGGGCTAATATATATATACACTAGTTGGTAAATAAACTATTTTTCCAATTTCATAGAAATTGTTAAGTATATAAATATTGTAGTTCCACCTTAATATGTTACGGTGGTAACAAATCTTATGTTAGTTGGTCGAAACCGGGTTCAAATCACACATTAGAGCTTTGATCAACTTTTTGTAACAACTTTTTCTATAGCTCACGTTTTAACAAAAACAAAAAAATGCCTCGGAAGGAAGGAAAAACAAATTTTATGCTGGCTGAAATAATTATTCTAGTTTCGCAAACAAAGTATATATACATTAAAAATTTATACAACAATGTATTATTAAAAGAAATTCAAAAACTTTGTAGGGTCCGTGGCCCCTAACCTGTTGATGGGTACCCATGAAGTCCATTATCCATGGCTATCACTGGTAGGAGCAAAAAAAAGTCTCAACTTTGAATATTACTGCGCTAGAAAATAGAGAATCTTTTCCCTTTTTAAAATAATTACAATGGACACAAGAATCTGTTGTTATAAGCTGAATTTCTACAAGTGACACCAGGATTTACAACTTATCATGAGAAGACTGAGGAGGACAAACGAGCATCCTTCCAACACCCATAAATTCAGCAGCAAATTCTTCATCATTTTTTTCCAGCATATCCTTTAAGCTACATTCGATATTCCTTCCTTTCAGCACCCAGTATCTTGGCTTTATCTTCTTTTCTAATGAATAGCTAAAATACCTAGGGTAACCCACCACATCTTTTACTGGCCTCTTCATTGAGCTTACAAGGAATTCTATTTTTGGCCTCAGAACCTTTTCTATACTATACCCAAGTAGAGGGGAAAATGTACGTACCATAAATGCAATTTCCTTCTTTGAAAGTCCCAGCTTCATCAAGTACATTATCCTGCAGAACATCAACACATCAAATCATTAAGATAGTAACCAAAATGACACCTGAATCATTCAACCAAACAGGAGAAGAAAAAGACTTCATGATTCACTAAGATAGTAACCAATATTTTCTGTTGACGCAATGAAACATTTATCAAGTGCATGGCAGCTGAAGAAACTGGAAATCCAACTTATGTTTTCATGCAACTTATTTCCTTTTTTCATATCTAATGATCATAGAAAGCTGAGACTTGCAAGTTACAACAGAGAGTTTCCATGTTTACATGATTCTAAAATCTAAACCACTAGGAAATATTTTCAAATAGTAGATGTAGATATTCACTGCCCAAAAATGACACAAGGCGTCCATGTAAGATGCTAAATATTGATTGGGTGAGAGTAAACAAATATGATTCTAAAACAACAGTAAACAAAGGAAAAATGTGAGGTGTCACAACCATACCGTTGAGGTAAAGTTTTGTCAATGTCAGACACAAGTAGTTCTGGATACTTTCTGATAACCACGGGAAGGTAAGTTTTAGAAACACCAATCCCACTAAGGAACTCGATCTTCCTCTGTAGGGTTTTACTAATGCTGGCAGCAAAAATTTCAGGGCAGCGGGCAAGTATTTTTCCAATATTTTCTTTATCAAAACCCATATTTTCAAAGAACAGAACAACCTGCATGTAATAATTAGCAAGAGCTTATTGTAAAAACAAACAAATGAAGCAAGAAAACCATTTTCAGTTATGATAAACAAAAGGTTCTATTGACAGTAACAGTTGAATCCTGAAATTTGTTCTTATTATAGAACATCATTAACCAACTTTATTAGAACTACTAATAAAAAACCCAAGGCTCCAAATGCGTTGAGACTTAACACAAGGTCAGGACAAGGACAAGATATCTGATGGGCAGCTTATGTTGCACAGGTACAGATCGGGTATCTGCTATGATACGTGATAGGGTAGCCCTCCTATTAAGAATGCATGAGACAAGGAATAAGGAAAATAGTTAGTTAAATAAGTTAGACGAGTCAGTAGAAGTTAGTTAGAGATGTGTCAACAACTGTGAACTATATTGTATACAGAGTCATAACGGGGTAGAATAGAATAGGAGGCAGTATTCTGGAAATTGAGAATTCATTTGGGTAGGAGGAGTTTTGGTCTTTCGAAGAACCAGAGTCTCTTTCCTTGATGGGTATCTAATAAAACAGAATAAAAATGCAAACAACTTGTATTCTTCAATTCTGGAAAAACACCCAGAATTGGTAAAATAAGAGTGAAGAGAGTAAAATTGTGAGTTACAAGTAGAACAGGGCAAATCAGAGAGTGCTTTTCTCTCCCAAACAGAATCCCAACTGATTCCCATCCAAAAAGTGAATTCTAGCCTATCTCTCTCCAAAACCACTGCCCTACAATTATACCCTTTTCCCAACATCAAGCTGGCCACGCACACGGCCCATAGTGGGCTGCCCACTAATTGATTAATGCTGACCTTGCAGGGAATCAAATATTCTCTGGTTCCTCACCCTTGGCCCACTTCCTAGACCTCCACTTTCCTCTCTCATACACATTAACAATTCTTTTCTTTTTCTCAAAATTCAGGTTCCTATTAACACCCTCCCCTTCGAAATACACCTTGTCTTCAAGGTGTAACTCAGGAAAATTTTCCAGCATGTTATTCAGCATTTCCCAAGAGTTCTCACAATCTGGTAGCTGCTTCCACTTCACTAGCACTTCTCTGGTCTCAGCATTATTACCCCTGATGGCCAAAGTTTTCCAGCATGTCATTCAGCTTGTAGTTCCCATTCTTATGTCACACAAGCAGGCAAAGGTTGAACCTGCACATCAGCTGATATAGCTTTCTTCAGCAAAGCCGCATGGAAAACAGGGTGCACTTTAGTGTCCTCAGGCAGCTTCAATCTGTAGGCTACAACAGGCTAACACAGCATATGCCAAAGGCATCTCAATCGCTATGGTTGGTAGCATCAAACTTAAAAGATTTGAAGCTGTGTCAAACCCTACTCTTTATCAGTCTATTATTGGGGCACTCCGGTTGCTAAGATCACTCGTCCATAAATCAGTTTCTTGGGAAACAAACTTTGTCAATTTGTATACCAGCAGAGAGCATTATAAAAGCAGTCCAAGGAATACTCTGGCATCTGAAAGGCGCAGTCAACCACGGCCTCCTACTGCAACCTGCCCTTGTTCAACAGCCTGTTTCTGTAATTGTCTTCTATGCTGATTGGGACTCAGACACATGCTGCACAATATTTCTGGGTGCAGTCTTTGCTTACTAAGCTGAAAATTCCCCTTCAGACCCCAATTATTCTCTGTGACAACCCAAATACAGCCTCCTTGTCACACAACCTAGAGGCCCATGCCAGAAAAAAAACATGTGGAATTCAACTTCTTTGTGTGGGAGAAGGTCCTAAGCAAGAATCTGTTAGTTTACCATATTCCTTTTGCTGATTAGAGCGCTGACATCCTCACAAAGCGTCTCTTTTCATGGTGGTTCATTTGCTTTTCGTGACAAACTTAAGGTGTTTGAAAAGTTCTCACTTGGTCAACCACCATGAGCTTGAGTGGGGAGTATTAGGGTTGTCCTCTTATACTAGTCAATCTATGTGCAAAGTCATTTTGTGTGTCTCAATTATCATATTAGTCACGTGTAAAATTGCTATTGTTTAATTGTGTCACAAATTCTTGACATCATCACCAAATAGGTACTTCAAATCTAATTGATCTGAAGTAGACCTCTATAAATAGATCACTCACTCTAATTGATTTCACATCAATAGATACAGTTCCAGACATATCCTATTTTCAACTAAATTTTTTTGCATCTTCAATTGCTTTCCTGCATTTTCTATTCTGCTCGGCTCGTAATATACACTTTTAAAACATCTTTATCACTGATAACATAATTAAAGCAAAAAATAAATACCTGCAGAAACTCTTCGGGCTTCTGTATTAATAGCTGAGGACTTTTAGAAACAACCCGATTCAACTTTTTCTGTTGAACTCCTAGTTCAGCAAACTCATTCACCATTGACTTCAGCTTGCTAGTTGAGCAACCCAATAGATGAGGTTGTCTTTTGATTGCATAGTCTATGCATGTCTTTGGAACCTACAATGAAGCATCCTATTATTAGTCTTGTTCTTCTACAAATCACCCTTCTGGTCAAACTAAAGAAATATATCTTCCCTACCTACCCTACCCACTCACCATTCCACAAAAAGTTCTTTTAGAAACAAGCATATACGTGTGAAACAAATTGGATTCTCTTAATAAGGCAACAAAAAGGCCAAGCCACTGGCCATAATCACAATGATATTGTTGGAAATAATAGTTTTTGTAATTATTAGTAGTCCTTGTAATAGGCCAGTTAATTAGGCCCTTTAGGTTTAATTCACCTTATCTTGTCTATATATAATAAGGATTAGTGAGTGTAATACACTTTTTTTGGTTACAAAGGCTATAAAGAAAAACAAAGAGGAAGACTTAAAGCCTTACAAACTCAACACCTAATGCATCAGCAACAAGAAGATTAACTAGCTCCGTAGGTGGAGTAGACAAAACCGAAAGGGAGGTATTCCCATGAGCTCCTAGCTTAGCCAAGAAATCTGCACAACCATTACCCTCTATCATGGTGTGTAACAATTGACAATACCAATCTCTCTTTAGGAGGTCTCTAATTAATGCTATCTAATTACCAAATTTATGAAAGAGGTGATTCCCCTCCTTAAGCAAATATAATACATGAAGAGAATCTGAGAAACAAACCACCTTCTGCAGCTTCATATCCCAACACATTTGAAATTACTCAAATATTTTTCTTCATGGCATCAAAAGCTCTCGGTTTTGAGGGTCTTGCTTCCGTATATACCCTAGCCGCCGTTATTGCGGTCTTCTTTGTTGCCTTCATTGCAATCTTGCTCCTTTGTACCCTTTATTTTTCACCCACTGTTACCTGTTACACTGAACAATTTTTCTTTTCTTCGCATTTCTTTCACGAACAACACTGTAACCTCCTTATAACCACCATACACTGCCCATATCCATTCACCACCCAGAATCGGAACCCCAAAGCCAGCCAAACCCAGAAATTTTGCGGCCAACCGACCACCTAAGTGCCCACACGCGTCGCTTCTATTCTCCAGCCCATTGCGCGCATGACGGCCATGCGCTCCTTGCGCGCCTCCATACCATTTCAAGTTGGCATTTTGTACATAGGACTCAATTTCACTATAGAATATATTTTTATGTAAAAAGTTACTGCCGAACAACAGTTCAAAGCAATCTCCTTAGTTTGCTTGTAGAGACAATTAACTTACCTAAAATAGATTCAACTACATATACATGCAAAATCATATGGCCACGAGCACAGAAAACATAATGGAATCATACCTTCACAGAATATAAAAAGGCAAGGACCTCCTTATGGTTCTCTTGAATGCTTGTAGATAGAACCCAAGGATATTTTAGCGTCAGCTTGGCATAATCTTTATCCACAGCATCAATCTACAAAAGAATAAATAATTAATTTATCAATTCAACTTGTGCGTGTTTGAAAGGATGGCAACAGAGAGGACCACAGATTGAGCGTGTGTGCGCAAGCTCTGGTTGTTCTAAGGTTTTGGGTGGGTGGGTTGATGGATGAAGAATCAGACGGGGGTGGACTTGCCGGAAACATGTTTGGTGGCAGCGACCGAAAGCTATGTTACAGTTACACAGCAGAAATGTATATACAAAAAATCATAAATATTTAAAAACCTAATCAGCCCATAATTCCTCTATTGATGTTATTTCTCACACTAGCAAAAGAGAAGCTACTACGTTGCAAAAAGGCTACTTTGAAGATTTAAAGCATGGTAAATTTGGCTAAGTAATTGCTTAGAAACCCTATAAACATTGGCATTTTGTTGGCAAATATTGAGAATGAAGGCAAGGCAGGATAAAATTGACATACCTCTTTCAAGGCTAGGGCCCTAGTTTTAAGGACTTGGAGATTCCAGAGAAGAATAGGAGGGAAAGCCAATATTATGTTTGAGATGCGTTCTCTGGGGATTCCAATATTCTCGAGAAAATCCACAACACGTGCGATGTGATTGTTTACCGAAAGCAAAAGTATACGAGGAAATGATTCAATCAAGTAACGGAAAGCAGCATCTTTGGAAGCAAAAAGATTGAGACCTCCGCGCCTTGCTTCAATCTTCTCGAAAAAGGAGAAAGTGTGTTGTAGATCTTCATCAATTGAAATTGATAAGTGGCGCATCATACGGCGAATATTATTGATAAGGAATTCAGAGTCATGAGGGGGGAAGAAGAGTTGCTTGATAGACGTAACCTTGTGAATGAGAGATGGGAGGGTGTCAGCGGATATATACCTGGCGACATTCATAGAGGAAGAGAGAGTGAAACCGAGACTCTCTAAGTAGGCAAGTTTGCCGTTGTCACCTTTCTGAGCAGCAATGTGAAGAAGTTTGTCCCTGAAATTGAAGCCACTAGCATCCGAGGAAGAGGAAGACAGCTGCTCCAAATCCCTCGCACCTTCCACCAGCATGTTCAGATAAGCCGGGGAGTTTGACGCGATGGATTGGGATTCCTCCTCAGATACACCCAATTCTTGAAGAAAAGCTGAAACAGCCATACGACCTTCCTGCAGTTCCCATTCAGAGGGTGACAGTGAGAGTGGCTCCCCCATCCCCGACCGACAACGCAAATTTGAACTACTTCTTCTTTTGCCATCACGAACTCCAAGTTCACACATAGGAGGAGGAGGAGGAGGAGGAGCATTTGTGAATGTGAGCCCGCACTTGCCCACCAGACAACAACCCTCTATCTTATGTGGAAACGCAAACGCGAGTGAAATAAAGGAATTAGGGTGGTGAATTTGAAGCAGCATATTTGTTCACAACAACCACCTAATTACCAATTTCCTTCCTTTTTGTCTCTACAATTACTTACGCCATCTCCTTCGCCTCACTTTGCTCCCGGATTTCCTTCCCATTCCGATACCCTAAAAACAGGTCCACGCTGTCTTTGGTTGAAAGGAGGAAGAAACCGGTTTTAGTTATTTTGAATAAACCCTTTATATTATTATTTTTGAATTTGGTCCTAAATAATGAGTAGATAAATAAATAGTCCCTACCAAATAAAAAACTATTTCAAATTTACTAAATTAATCTTGTGTGTGGCAAAAACTCTATTGGGAGGCACGTAGACCATCAAAGTCGAGTACTCGTGACCAGTCCGGTTCTCCGGCGTAGATTAGTCATGTAAAAACTGCGCACCAATGACATGATAACAAAAAAAAATTAGTCTTTGAATTATCACTCCCTCGTTAGAGTACTCGAGGTACAAATTTGATGAATTTAAAGAAGTTTAGAGATTATTTATCATATTTATATAGTTTATGGACCAAATAGGAAAGTGAGTGATAGTATAAAGATCAAATTAATGATTTACTCATTTATTTTTTGAATTTGGAGAAGTGGTAAGTAGGGGTGAGCATGAGATGAGTTAGGACGGATTATCAAACTACTTGTTTTTAGTTAGCTAGGACGGATTATCAAACTACTTGTTTTTAGTTAGCGTCTGATTGAGTTATCACAATTCACAAGTATTAATGTATTAGTTTTTTTTGAAGTAATGTATTAGTTATATATTATAACTAGTATTTTACCCGTGCATACGCACGGGTGATACTGTATTTGTTATAATTTGCTATGAAATTATAAATACATTTAAAGTTGAAAAATGTAATAAAAGGAAAAACTGGATAAAATACTATATTTTCAAATTTATTAAAATAGTTTTTGGCAAAAAGTTAAAAAAAAAGTCGATTTCTTTTTATAATATTAATAATGGAGTAAAAGGTAAAATATGCACCCCCGTCGCTCCCGTTGGCACTCCGATTGATGCTTCCGTTGGCTCTCTTGTTGTCACTCCCGTTGTAGCTCCTGTTGCCGCTCTCATAGCCAATTCTATTGATAGTCTCTTGTTGCCTCTCATGTTGTCATATGTTTTATCCTTTTTTCTATTTGATTTAATATTAATTTAATCATATTTATTTATTTATAAAAAAATTAATTTGTAATTTTTAGTAGTGGTTACATTTTTTTACAATTGTTAGTGGTTAAAATGATTAATTTGCAATTTTTTTTGACAAAATTTGCAAATTTTGATAGTGGTTAAATTTTTATTGAATTTTAATAGTGTTTGAATTTTTTACAGTGGTTAAATTGATTAATTTGTGAATTTCCATAGTAGTTAAATTGATTAATTTGTGAATTTCGATAGCGGATAATTTTTTTTTACAATTTTTAGTGTTTAAATTGATTGATTTTAGTAGTTTTAATAGATATATTATAGCAAATAGTAAATTATAGATCATTTAATATTAAATTAATCATTTTAATTAAATTAGTGAAAAAAAATTATTTTGAAATTTTGTTAGTAGTTAATTTTTTTAACAATTGTTAATAGTTAGTTTGAATGGTTTTAGTAGTTTTAATAGATAGTTTATAGCAAAATTGTATCAATATTTTTTTGTCTTTTTTTATAATAAATAAATAAATAAATTCTCTTTCTTTGCATCAGAGTTGACTAACGCGCGTCAGCCACTTTTTTGATTCTCTCCCTCTCTTTTTTCTTCAGTTTTTGTTACTCTCCTTTTTTTATTTTTTGTTTTTCTCCGTTCTCCTTTTATCCTTTTTGGATTCTCTTTCTCCTTTTTTGTTTTTTATTTTTTATTTTTTTCTGTCAGCTGTTATTTGTGCTATCCGCGTCAGTCATTTGACAGCGCGTCAGCTTTTTATTTTTGTGTTTTTTGCTGCAGTCAGCTTTTGCAACATGCAAAAAAGGAAAAAAGCTATCTGCTTTTGTCTTTTAGTGGTAATATTACGAAAATGACCATAATTTTGGACAGGTGGCACTTGTGTGAGATGTCTAATATGGACTTTTTGCTCACACTTGATTTTATTAGATTAGAGTAGATAGAGTTTTTTGACAATAATTATATATATATATATATATTATATTAATATATGTGTATGCATATTTTGGACGAGATAGATAACCCGAGGGTCAACTCGAGTCCGTCCTAACCCGAAGTTTGGTTATTATTTGGGACGGTTCCAATTGTCCATGCTTGGGTTCGACCCTAAACTATTGGGTTGAGACAGGTTGGCGGGAGTACTTAGCGTCCAAGAAAAGTATTTACAAGCTTTCTTAGGGACCAATTATCATTATACAATAGAAAAGTACTTACAAGCTTTCTTGGACCTTAAACTATTGGGTTGAGACGGGACGGTTCCAATTGTCCATGCTTGGGTTCGACCCTAAGTACTCTTGCCTACGCAAGCAATAGTTAAAAGAAAGGTAGCGAATATAAAGATGTTAAAAAGTATTATTAAATTATGATGTCTTCCGGATTTTATGATAGTCTTTCTCACGACCTATCCTTAAGCCATGACTGACGCACAAGCTAATATTAACTTGTCGCGAGCCTAACTCACATTTAGACTTACATTAGGGATGTCAACGGGGCAGGGGCGGGCACGGGTACTAGTTACCCGCTACCTGCCTTGTTGGAGATAAATGCTACATGTACCCGCCTCGTACTCGTGTAGTGGGTTTTCCATGCGTATTGTCTTATAAAATAAAACTTTAAATACCACACAAAATTAACCTTTTGAACACCATTTTTTGTTCATTCATATAAAAAATTACGAGTTTTACTATGCATTTATCTTATCTTTTGTTTGTTAGCTTATAGTAGTTAATAAAAGGAAATTATCCAAATAAACATATTTGTTACAGGTACGGGTACTTGCGCGCACGGATACCTCAATATTTGTCCCCGCCCCATTTATTAACACTTGACAGTAGTCTAATTACCCGTGTATTTAACTCGCGGGTACCCGTTAAGCTAACCGCCCCATACCCGTCACAGATAATATCTCCAGATACCCATGGGTGCGGGTTTTTTTGCCATCTCTAAGTTATGTATATCTACAAAAAATCATCATAGTCTCATTTGTTTTTCAGATATTTCATAAACAAAATAAAACCTATATCATTGTGAGTTAAATATCTAGAAGCTAGCAACCCAAGCCTTCACCATTTAATTACAACATTTGCACTAGGTTTTAAAATGAAAAGTAGCTACATAATTTTACAAAATTTCTATTTGACCATAGACAATTCTAGTCAGATCAGAGAGAAGAGAGATCATTGCAATCTAAGAGATAGGAGAGTTGAGAGTGTGGAGAAGCCATTTATTCTCCAAGAAAGTTTGTAAATACTTTTCTATTGTGTAATGATAATTGGTTTTAGCCTTAAGTGCTAAAACCCCATAGGTAGGGATCAAGTGGTTGGATCCTGAACTGGGTTACCAACTCTTTGTGTGTTCCTGTTTTCTACTCAATTCTGTTACTTGGAGATCAACCGCGCCCAGTAGCTACTACCGCTCCAGGTATCTGTATCATGTGTTATAACATCGCCCATGGAACCACAGTCTTGAATTCTTTCTTCTGCACCTATTGCTAGGGAATTCTGCGCCTGTGCTCAAGAAGCCATCCACTGCATCAGTGCTACACCAGTGTTGTAGCATCTTGGCGCAATGACTGTTTTGTGCACGAATTCTTTTAGGTGATTAATTTCACAAAAAACCCAAACCAAGTAATCTCTCACTTTTATTAAGCCATAGCTCTCTCTCTCTCTCTCACACACACACACACATTCATTATATTCATTTTTCTTCTTCTAAACAGAACCAAGCTCCACTTCTCTCTCCCATGGCCGCCCTCCACTTCTCCCTCATTTCCGACCGATTTTAGCTACTTTTTCAAAAATTAACTACATTTTCTTCATCTCCTTGTCCTCCTCTCCTCTATCTTCCTATTTTAATAGTTTTCAAAGAGGAACCATCTTGAAAAATAACCACTGCCTTAAGCCTGTTTTTCGGCCAACTCCGACCACCCTGCTCCCAACCAAAATCACCATTTCGTTCGTCTCATTCTCCTCTACACCTTTTTCCGAACCAAAGTGATCGAACAATTTTGCATCCACACTTTATTCATTGTTTTTCGGCAATCATAGACCTCCAACCTGAAAACTAACATGATATTTGAAATCCACCTTTTGTCTGCATTAAAACCCCTCAAGGAATTTCATTCCTGGCCACCTTCCTCCGGCTACCACCGCACTAGAAACCATCTCTGCCACCACTGGCGGATGCAGTGTGTTAATAGTGGGGTCAATTGCCCCCACAAAAAAATTACTTTTAATATACCCAATAAAAAGTTTTTGTCCCCAATTAAAAATTGGGTTTGACCCCACAAATATCCAACTGCCAAAATACAACACAGTGAGGCCCAAATCTCTCTCTCACATGTCTGTTCCTTCTTCGTCTTCTCTCTGCAATTCGTATTCAGGTCTTCTCGTTCCTTTCTTCTGATTTTTGCTTTATCTAGTTTATTTGCTCTCATTTTAGCTTATTTGCTTTAACTAGTTTAGTGTTTTTTATACCACTATTTGTTATTTGTTATTCTATATCTGATGTGTAACTAGTTTATTTGCTCTCAATTTATTGTTATTTGTTATTTGAAGCTAGTGGCAACTGCAACAGTTGAATGATCTTTCTCTACAATGAGTTATGTGAAGAATAGAATGCGCAATCGTATCAGAGATGAATGGTTGAATGATTGTCTAGTTACATATATTGAGAGTGGTATTTTTGATAGTATTGACAATAAAATTATCATACGGCATTTTCAGAATATAAAAGCACGTAGAGGACAATTGTAACTTGTGGAAGTAATTGAATATCTTTTTTGGTGTTTTTTTTGTCACATACGTGATTATGTATTTTGTAAAACCTTATTTTATTTTTATGCCCCCACGAATGAAATTTTCTGAATCCGCCACTGTCTGCCACGCCGGAAACAAAAATCACGGCCAATCCTTCTTTTTCCTTGTTGTTGTGTTGATTTTCTTCCAGTTTCATCTCTGTTTCGATTTGCATAGTTTTTTCTTTTATAAAAAAACTTGGTTAGATTTTTGTTTAAATCTCAACTATGGCCTCTATTGGTGATTGAAAAATCAGTAACCCCAAGGGAGCCTGGTCAGTTCGCTAATACCATTGGTTTGCGCTCCAGGAGAACAAAATAATTAAACTCTTTTATTCAAAAAATTTGAAAACAAAACGAATAATAAAATTATGGTAACTAATGGATGAGATCGTGTGAATGGAGACAATCCAAATTCCTAACATATTTACATTACAATTACAATGAAATTCATACATTGGGACCTAATCTAATTAAGTATCATTTACATGCCTAGAACAAAATTCCTTTTTTCTAGGAGAAGAATTCTACAATACATTGGAGTTTTGTTATATCCTATAGGCAAAATTAGAGTTCACCTTTTTACTATGCTAAGATTATCATCCCGGAGTAAATTGAGGCGCAACTGGGATAACAAAATTGGGTTTGATATATTCGTCAGCAGAGTTATTTATTTTAGTTGAGATGGCCCCAATAACATATGCACCAAAACAAACAAGTTTGTGCACATTAGAGTGTCATCTTAAGGTTTCTCATCTATCGGCGTTGATGGAGTTGATGGACTTATTGAGCTTCCAGAGTGTACAAGCCGTGGATCACTCATCACATCCTACAAAATCATCATAAAATTTAGTGATGCATACACATTGCGATGTGATTTAAGCAGCAGAAAACTTGAGATGAGAAACCTGTTGCACAGAGTAGTCGGGGGAAGGCGCAGTACAAGTAATGGCTCCTAAAAAGACGTGACTCATCTTTTCTTCAGCAAAGTCTCTGAGTCTATTAAGCTCCGGCAACACTTCATTCCCAAGGTCTGGGCGATCTTTTCGCCTGAGTTCTGCACATTTGACTGCTATGTTTGCAAGGCACAAGGCTTGTTGAAGAGGCCAATCAGTGAGAGATGGGTCCAACATTTCTGCAAACGTGCCATTCTCTATTGACAGCTGAGCATGGTGAGCCAATCCCATCGGAGCCCTACCGGTCAATAGCTGCAGAAACATGATCCCCAAAGAATAAACATCAGACTTGACACCAAGCATTCCTGTTTGCTGATACTCGGGATCAATATAACAGAAAGTTCCAGCTGCCGATGTCATGCGGCACTGCGTTACATTTTCAGCCAACACAGGGACCAACCTTGCCAACCCAACATCGCCGATCTTGCTTACGTAATTCTGATCCAACAAAATATTTCCGGGTTTCAAATCACGGTGCACCAATGGTTCAGGCTTTGTCTGGTGGAGGAATAGCAAGCCTGTCGCTATCTCTGCGGCAATTCGGAACCTGAGCTGCCAAGACAGAACCCTACAGCCGTTCTTTTTCCGAAACAGACAATCTTCTAAGCTTCCATTTGCCATATATTCATATATCAATATACCATACTCTGGACAAGCACCTAAAAGAAGCACCAAGTTTGGGTGCCGCATACAGCTCAATATATCAATCTGCGTTAAGGAATTATTGGTTAGTTAGTTAGTTAGTCGTATGCGACGGGATTGATGCTAGCTAGCTCATGCATGCATCAGTCAAATACAAATGTAGTTTAGAATTACTCATGTCCACTGGTATGGTTGATCACCTCTTGCTGAAACTGTGATTTCCCTTGAGCGGCATCTGGACGTAAAACCTTGACGGCTACAGGAGTGTGATCAAGGTAACATTTAAAAACGGGGCCATAACCACCTTCCCCGATTTTCCTTGTCTCGCAAAAGAAGTTTGTAGCAGCTTCGATCTCCTCAATTGTGTATCTCCTATATCTTACATCAGTTTGGGTTAGATTATCCAATAGCTTCCTCATTTCCTCTGCTTCTTTAAGAGCTTTAACTTCAACATTTGCTCTTTTGTGTAATTCCACGTCTGCAATTTTTCTAGCTGCTTCAGCCGCTTCCAAGGCTGCCTTACTCCGTGCTTTCTCCTTCTCTGCAATTGCCAGTGCAGCTTCCTGGGCCAGTCTTGCCTCTTCTAATTTTTTTTCTTCCTCAATTCTCCAGTGGTTCAGCTCCATTAACTGCTTGTAGCTAGTTAAATTTGGAATAACATATCTAAGAAAGGAACTATTTTTCAGATTTTACCTTCTGCTGTGCCGTCAGTGCTTCTCTGCATGCTGTACTGTACATATCCATCGTTTGCTTTAACTCAAGCTTCAGCCTCCTCATATCAGCTTCTGTCTCGTCCTAAACATTTTACGCGCTACATTTATTAATGGCCGGGTATCTTTGAAATATTAGCTAAAATGAATTTGAGAAGATGTGTTGTATAACTATTCTAAGGGTATAGCTAAGAAAACTGAGGGCATCCATCCGGTCCACTGATTCGCACCCCTAGACATATAAATGAATTGACAATAATATATAGCTATCAATCTATCTATCCAAGTATACAACTCAGAATTTTGCTCACCATGTTCTGAGATGAATATGAACATGATGTTCTGCAGCTTTCCTGTGAAAAAGAGGTATCTGGTGAAGTGGGGTCAGTGATTTTGAGTCCCAAACGGGTTGATCCAAAGCTACGATCTGAACTGGTAGAAACTCGTGAAGTTCGACCCGAGTCAATGTAGTCATAAACAGAGGATGAACATCCACTACTTGGCCTCCCAGAGCTTACGAATGATATGTCTGTATCTGATTCTGTGAAGTCCACGCACAACATTCCACTCATGCCTCTTCCTCTAGCAAATGGAGACCTGATTCAAAATCCCATTGTTGAAAAAAGATAATCAAATTTGCTTTAAAAAAATGATAATTATAAAAAGGAAGACTTACTTCATAGATTCATCCTGCCAGCTATGAGGTTTGATTGATGTCCTGTCTGCAGGATCAAAAAGATGCATTAATTTATTTAATTGAACCTCCCGAACAATTAATCTGCAGTGTGTGTATATACAGAAACAAACCTCTAAAGTTCATACGTCTAGAGCAGATCTCAGGTTGATGTTCATCCTGATTATTCAGATTATGTATATGGCTCAGAAGTGGGGAGGTGTGTGGGGCTGGACGAGAAGCATTCCGAACTGAGGAGATTTTCCCCTTAGATATGACATAAACAGTACAGAAGTCTGGCGCCCCCTTTGATATGCTGCTTGGGGTACTTGATGACTTAAACCTGCACAAAATCAAAGTTATGCAATTAATTTAATATGGTATCCAGTATCCACCTAACCTAACCTAAGGATACTTAAATTTTTCTGCAAACACAATGCTGTTCCAGTTCTGCAAAGTTATGAATTAATGCAATGATCTAACATAGATAGAGAGAGAGGACCTCACCTAATAAACCCATGTCTTGATGTTGCACCAATCACCAAGTTCTCAATTGCAGCATAAGAGACGTATTCAGTTATTGCTTTCACAACATCAGTGTCTTCAAGCAGGACATCAAGGCAATGTATCTAACAGCACGCATGCAGTAAGCAATTAATGTGGAAATACAAAGAGGATAGAATAGAATAGAACTTGATAAATAAAAATATCATTAATTATTCGACGTAACGTAAGGCTTAGGCAAGGGGGAAATAAAGCTATCAGACCTACATCTTTGCGTGTGCAATAGCAATGGAAGGTAAGAAACAGATCCTTGGTATTGTTATCAAGATGGTGTCTCTCTGGAGATGCAGATGAGCAGCTGCTGCTGATGTTACATATAATAGCCTCGCTACCTCCTGCGGTGAAGCATTTGAAAAACATTAATCGAGATATATATATATATATATATATATATATATATATATATATATAGAGAGAGAGAGAGAGAGAGAGAGAGAGAGATATTTGAAACAAAAGAAGAGAGATTTGTAATTACGCGCGCGGACGTACTAGAAGCAGCAGCAGGTGAGGGTGTGGCCACGTGCGAAACGTGGATTAGAATAACGGTTTGGCCTCTGGTAAGAAGACTATCAGCTGCCCATTTAAGAGCGTATTGGCTTCCTTTATCCTTGTCTATAGCCACTGCTACCAATCCATTTCCTCCTCCTCCCTTTCTAATCCCCGACGCCTTTGAATTTTGAACCCACATTTGTTCCCTCCCAACACTACTCTCTCATCACATTAATTATCACCCACAATACTCATGCTCTCATTCTTATTCTCTTCTACAAACACAACCTGTTCAAGTAACAAATTTGTTATTAACCGAATGTTCAAAACGATTTTTAGAAAATTATGGCCAATCAATCAAACTTTTCTTTTCTTGTCCTATTAGTTACGGACCGGCAACACAAACTAGCACCAGAAAAAGTAAAGTAAGTACCCATAATAGACCACCATGCCTCAACCGTCGTCTACCAAAGATTAATGATTCAGATTTCACAGCTATCTAAATATAGTAATATATCAAACAATAAAAATAATAGATTAAAATGCACTTTTCATCCCTTATGTTTCACCAAAATTTTAGTTTCATCCTTTATCTTTTTCCTCACTTTGGTCCCGGGCCGTCCCTCCCTCCCTCCTTGAGATTTTAGGTGCTTTATGCGAAGTCTAAATTTGTGCCATACTTACAACCGTTAGGATTTCGGCAAGTGTACCGAATCACTACAAGTAATATTAAAACGGTAAGACCGAGTGTCGAACTCAGAGATTGTGGTTAATTATCAATTTAATTAATTAATTACTAAAATGTTCAAAATAAGGAGTGATAGATAGTAACTGAAAAAGAGTAAATGTGAGAATAAAATGTGAGAACAAAAGTGGTTAGGAATCGAATCCTCTCTCCCTACATTATCATGTATTATACCATCGATCAATTCCAATTTAATTACCCAAATAAAAGATTCAATTCAACTATTACAGATTAAGGACAATTCCTTGTCTCAAAATCTTTTTTGTCTAATGGAAAACCCTAATTCCTTAAGTGTGTCACCACCAAACAAAGTATTAAACATAGAGAATTAAACCCTAATGAAATTTGTACTGGGAATTGAGAGAATAATTTTAATATGATAATCATTTTTTATTTGATATGTATATGTGGGCCAATCTGTTAAGCTTGATATACTTATTTGTCTGTCTAATTAACATGGCTTAAAAATTGAGTATGTTAAATAAGTAATTATATATATATATATATATATATATATATATATATATATCCCTGTGCAATCGCACCTTCTGCACACCCTTAGGCACCTCACTATTTTGGTCCTTTATATTTTAAACTTATATCAAAGCAGTCCTTTTTTTAACTTTCCCTCTACATTAAAAAGGATGCCAACATTTCATTCATCAAGGATTGAAAAGTAAATTAAAGGGTGTGTTAGTGAGTCCAAAAGGCATCACTATACAAACTCATAATGATCCTCATGTGTTCTGAACGAAGACTTGGGTATGTTTTATTCTTTCATCTTTAGTTGATGATAACCAGACCTTAAATCCAATTTGGAAAAAAGAATTTATCCTCTTGATTCATCCAATAATTTATCAATGATTGAAATTCAGAATTTGTCAGGCACAATGATGTTATTTAAAGCCCTGTAATCCACATATAATCTCCATCACCATCTTCTTTTTAAACAAAATACTCCCTCCGTTCCAAAATTTTGGTCCTTTTGGAGTGTTTCACACAAATTAAGAAACCATAAATTTTCAATACCTAATGACTAAAGCACCCTTTGTAGCATTAAATGAGTTAATATTGTAAAGAGTGACAATTAATTAAAGTTAAAGGGTACACTTGGAAATATTAGGTAAATTGTACATTGGTATCTTAAAAGTACCAAAGTTTTGGAACAAAAAAGAGAGGCCAAAAGGATCAAAGTTTAGGAATGGAGGGAGTAATAGTTTTAGAATGTGGGCTACACTAGGTCTAATAATACCAGAGTGAAGCATGTCATCCACTACTTTCAATTTTGTAGGGAGGTTTGGTATGTTGGTTCCTTCCTTCAGAACAATGGCATGGCCGCATGGTCATGTTTTCTAAATGGTGGTAACTCTTTGGCTCATGAAAAACATCCTCAGATTCTTCCAGGACAATTATGAAAAAATTTGTATTTGTAGAGACTTATTTAAAAAAAAATTTTGCAGGGACTAAAATAGAAAATCGCTATATATCGGAGAAGTGATATATCAAATTACTGCAACAATGTTAAATTGATATATCAAAATAATGCAGCAATGTTAAATTGATATTATCCATATGAGAGTATCTTTACAGGTAGATCTATTTTCATCTAAGAAGACTTGTGAAAATTTATTATGAAGTGTGAGATTATTATTTTAAACTTACAATTCGTGTGGCTAAGATAATGCTTATAAGAGAAGGCATATATGTATGAGACGGTGTTGTTAGACATCTAATTAGAAAAGGTTCCTCACTTGAGTATGTGAAAAGTTAGAAAATTCTTGAATATCCTTTTATAAAGGTATTACCAAAAAAATTGTTCTGGATTCATCGAGGCTGGGATGAACATAATGCCTTGAACGGGGGAAAGTATGGTGGACACTCATTTGTGGTCAAACAATGTCATATAAATACTCCTATATGGACTACACTTCTCATCTCTATGGCGTGCGGTGGTGCTTGATGCGAGTGCCACAAGCTCTTAATAGATACATAACCTTTGACGTGATTAGTACCATAAAGACACATTTAATGTATCAACCTACGTGAGTGTGATGGCATCAACAATCTTTCTAGAGCACTCATGAGCAACCTAAGGTATATAAAAGCCTAAATTATTGTGGAAATAATGTGTCGCGAAGCTATCACAATTTTAAAGGTACAAGTGCGTGTTGTGGGGGTCTCACCCTAAGTTTATGAAGCTCAAGAGCAATTCAACTGTTGAACATATGGTGTTGTCTCACTTCACTACATGTTAATTCAATTCTCGTGATATTAACAACGTTTCCTTGCCCAGATATTGTTTTCCTCATTTTGATTGCCATTTGAGGGAGATTGTTGGATAAATGGCACCCATTTGTCTTTAAGGATCGTTACAATTCCACGAGTTATTTTTCTAACCGTCATATTCCACTTCCTATAAAATGGCTTGCTAGCCTATTATTCTAGACCCACGTAGAAAGTCCTTTCTTCCTATCTTATTCTCTTCATTGTTCTCATTTCTTTTACTCAATGTTGATCTGGACATTGTTTGTGAAGCTCTAACTTGTTTGGCCTTGAGTGCACGATGCTATGAAAACTTTGTGGAGCTAAATGGATATTGGATTGCACCGGAGGCTCACCTGAATTTGCTTTCTGGGCAGTGGTTCTTGCCACGCCACACCGTTCTCCTTATCTACTTTAATTTTAACACCATCATCTCAATATTTCCAACAACTATACCCACCAATATTATCTTGACCTCAACCTTGAGGCCCAAGGTTGATTTATTTGGTCAAAATATTGTATGATTCCATTCATAGTGGGCAAGGCCCAAACCATAACAATCCAAGATTGGCCCAAGGGCCACTGGAGAAAACTGACACCATATAATGACATGGCCAATGTCGATTTTTTTGGTCAACTGGTTCGAAATTTTCATTAATCATTGGGCTAGCTAGGCCCATAACCGAGGTACAATACTCTCCAATAAAGCAAACAACCCGGACCTAACATCCGTCCACTACTAGCGGGCGCAACATCGCACCTGCCCCGAAACCCATTCAATACACATACAACCCACAATTTGGATAAAAAAGAAACGAAAATTATTGCCCTTACAGGCACTACCAACAACCTAACCCTAAACGACAAAGCTTCAATTTCTTCTAGATCTACATAGATCTACATCAATCTTTCAGATATAATCCCAAGGTTGATTTTAAAGGGGATGGTATTCTAATGAACCTGCCAGCTATGACAAGCCCAAAGAAGAGTGAGTCAGCCCAAGGCCTACAAGAAAGGGAATGGGACAACAAGGCAAGTATCAGGTATATATGAGGAGTGAAATCAAAATGGGCATGGAAAAAGTGTGATGTTAATTCTGATTCTCTCCCTCAGTCTCCCCTTATCTCTTTCATTCCTGAAATTCCCTCATCTTACATTGAGTTTGTATTTCTTGTTTATGCTTTATAGTTGACATCCAATACACCGTGCCTTCATTTCTATTTCATTAGAGTGAGAACCATTACAAACACCCTTTACTTGAAAAACTACCGATATATGTCTGCACAATATCCCCACAAAGTCGTATGACAACCGCAATTAGCAATCTTAATTTGTGTCTAAATCTATATCAACAACAGACATGTCTCGAACTTCAAAAAATTAGACACTTGATAGACACATCTAGTCCCATCTTACTAATATTGTTTTAGTAAATCGGTTGATCTTCCCAAGCTCATCTTGAAATTTACCAAAAAATAATTCTTGTATAAATAGATGCAGCATGGTTCGTAGAGAGAATGTATTCTATTACTTCTTTCATGCGGACCTAGAATCAACAATGTTCAATAATTTCATTCTTAACACTCTTTAGAGCAGTTGCTAAACTTGCAACTAAGAACAATTAATGTAATTTCTTAACGACATACTCATTTGGAAATACTATTTGCATTTTAGTCCATCGATAAGGGCATGTTTGTTATCAACAATTAATATTTGTTGATAGGTGTATGTTTTGCATAAATGACAAGTACTAAATTTTAAAATTAACTGTGAAAGTGTTTCATAATACATAGAAGTGATAAAGAGAGATTAGTTTCCTAAATCTATCTAGTTCTATGTAGCCAAAAGTAGCAAGAGCAGTACAAGGAGTTAGAGAAATATGTCTGGAAAGAAATACCTACGTAATGTTAACAAGAAGGGGACGCAGATACAAAATCTAATTAGTTAGTTAATTAAAAAGAGTGAAAAGTTAATTAATAGCATATATTGGTCTTCCAAATAAAGTCGGAGTGTTGTTAAAGGAAAAAGGTGAGACGTGGGTGACACAATGAACACGATGATCATCACATCACATCACACCGCTCTGTAAGCATCCCTTTCAGAAGTGGTAATAGACGAAGCGTATTGATCTCCTGATCCATCACCAATGTCACCCTCATTCAAGTCTTCAATCTGCTCAAGAGCCTCCTTGATATCCAGCCTTCTTTCCACATTCTCCTCACAACAACTCAAACCAATCTTTAAGAGTTTGAGCAATTCGGCTTTACTATTTCTGAGTCCTCCCATCTCCACGTCAAACACTTCACTCGTGCGCTTCTCAGTGACCATGATATTTACCCAATTGGCTATGTCAGAATCAGTATTATGCCTGGGAGCGATATAGTTCTCTGGAAATTTACCTGTCAAGATCTCCAATATCAGAATACCAAAACTCCAGACGTCGGTTTTCTTTGTAATGCGACCAAGCTGAGCATACTCGGGGGATTTGTAAGGCATGATGATTTGTTGGGCGTGGTCAAGATTGATGACGGGGCTGAGGGCATAATCGGTTAGTAAGGGTTCAAAAGATTCATCTAGTAGCACATTGGAAGATTTTAGATGACCATGAGGCACAATTAGGCTTGGGAGTGCACTGTATAGATAAGCCAAACCCCTAGCTATACCTTTGACGATTTTCAAACGGGTTGGCCAATCAAGCCCCGGCTTTTGATAGTTATGGTTACCTGCAATGCAGCAATTCATCCACTGATTATTCATGCATGCATGAATGAGAAGCTCATACATACAACAAATTCATTCATTGTTTCTTGCATTTAATTAAGTAACTACTACTAAGTACTAACTAATTTAATTACCATGAAGATGGCTGGCCAAGCAACCATTGTGAACAAAGGCAGAAAGCAAGAGTTTCTCTTCTTTTCTATAATAATAAGCCAGGAGAGGCAGAAGATTGGGATGGGTGAGGATGCCAAGCCTTCTCATGTGCTCATGAAAATCTTCTCTGGGCACATTGTTCATTTGCTTGTACCTCTTGACAACCACGGCTTGCCCGTCACAAACCACGGCCTTGTAGGAAGACCCAAATGAGGCACTGCCTAAAATCTCAGCAGAGGCTTTTAGTAAATCCTGCAAATCAAACCTAAGATCATCTTGCCTGAGGAATATAAGCTTACCCTGTTCCCCCCTCTTGGAATGACTGTGAGCGTGATCTGAAACCGGCTTAGGACTATTTGGACTATAGTGTTCACCCAGACTTTTGGTTTTCACATAAATGGGAGGAACATATTTGTTGGAGGCTGAGGACAAATGATGATGTTCAGAAGACGAAGACGACGACGACGACTGCTGCTGCTTCAAGCGGTGCATAGCCAACCCTCCAACCACGATGGCTAATATTAATGCTATCATGATCACAACAAGAAAAATTTTCATGACAAGCATTTTTTTAGTTGGCGGCCTCTCCTGAGTGGTTGTTGGGACGGCGGGGACTGTTTTTTCGCACTGATTCATCAAAGGAGGCCCACATAGACGCGCGTTCCCGCTAAAGGAGGAGGCTCCAAAGATGGTTAGATTGGCTGGGATGGGACCCTCTAACTCATTGTTTGACAAGTTAATAATCTTCAAGTTGTGTTGAAATTCAGGGATTTCACCTTGAAACTTGTTTGCATCGAGCCTGAGGATGAGGAGACTAGGCAAGGTTGCGAGAGAGGAAGGAATTTTGCCGCTAAACTCGTTATTGGCCATATACACTTTTCTCAACCCACGCAATCCTGTAAATGCATCGTCAGGTATCTGTCCTGAGAAATGATTATAGGACAAGTAAAGGGCCTTCAGTTTCGGCAACATCTTGATGTTGGGCAAGGGACCCACAAATGTATTGTTCATCAGGCTAAGTGTTCGCAAAGCTGGCATTGAAGCCAGAGATCCTACATCGATATTGCCGGTTAGCCCTAGGCCCTCAAGGCGCAACCCCCACACCCTATCATTCATGCAAAACAGGCCCACCCAATTGGGAATGTTGCCGGAGCAAGGTGGCTTTGGGTTTATGGATGGATCCCAACTACTTAGGGATACCACGTTCGTCAATGAATCTCTAAACTTCACCAACGCCTCAGCATCTGAAGACATGCTGCTTGCGCACGGTGATGATAATACTGAAAGCAATACCACAACAACCAAGGCAAACCACCACTTTTTGACATTATTATTATTATAATAGTTGGATGATGCTGCAGGTGCGCGCACAATCGAAGCACAGCGCGCGCCCACTAGCATTGTCAATGATAATGAGAGAACCAGAGGCACAAAACCTGCACAATACTTTTCTTATTCTTAGCAAGGTATTGGTAATGTTAGGATTAGGATGCATCTCATTCTTTTCGCCTTTTCTCTTTATTATTATTCTTATAATTATAATATTAATTATTATAATTATATAGATTGTTATTATACAGCACCATCTCTGATCATTAATACGTAGCCGACAAAGGCAAAGGATGACGATGGTGCTGTCAGGGAGGGGCTAACAAAGAGTGTGTATGTCGTGGGGCGCAAATATTGATAGCAAGTGAAAAAGGAATAAACCAAGAATGCGCTAATTTTTTGCGTTCTGCTACAGCTTAATTTTGGGTGTCTTCAAAAATCACAAGTTGAGCTGTGTGTGCGAGGTCTAAGGACCTCCTCCCATTTTTTTATCCTCTCATCCTTTCTTTTTAAGTTGTGAAACCGTGTCCTTTAGCTTACATTAGCTTTTCCCTGAATAGATTTTAACATGAGTGAGTATTCAAAGAGTTTGTTTCCTTATGTTAATTTTAACTCTATTTCCTTCACTATGATTTTTCATTTTTAAAACTGGATAATATTGTCTCTTTCTAATGTCTTAATAATTTATTCCAAACCCATCAATAACTTCAAATTTTTTGAAAAGACTATAATTCATTTGTAATAAACTATAGATAAACTCGTGCGATACACAAGACATGTTCAAAACTTGATGTATGTCTCAGTTGAGGAGGCTGGGTAGACATGTTCACCAAGTTGAAAAGCTAGAGAATTCCAAGGTGATTCTGAGATGCGCTCCTTCGCGTTGATCCGGCGAGGGGGTGGTACCTACACACGTTTCAATGCTTAAGTCAGCAAAGGGAAAAGATGGCAGATTGTAATAAATGTGTACCGGACATATTGATAGGACAACATATTTATAGAGAATAGTATCAACAATGTGTCGTGACTCCATTGCCAATGTGTCCAATGGGAAAAGTAAGGGTGTTGTACCATGTGATAAGGGAAGATAGATCATAGCTGTCGGATCTTTGAGGATCATGGGTCTGGTTTATTGGATAAACTTCATGGGCTGGACCCGGTCCAAACAGTTTCCCCCCAACCCAGTGTCGTTCTGTTGGAAGGGCCTTGGTTTGAAAATCTGATGCCCCGTCCATTCGAGATGTGGCGTGTCTCCGTCTTGTCTGTTAACACGTACTCGAAAATCCTCTTGTTGCCCCCCAAGTGTGTATAAGTAGATCATCATGGTTGTCGTTCCAAGATGACGACCCGATATCGAGTGTAGATTCAAGTCATGTTAAGGGTTTTTAAGCGTCTAAATTTCTCCTAGCGATCCAAACATGCCCGAATTCTGATGGAATATATTAGGTTCTAAATATATTTTTGGTTTGGTGAAACATAAAAATTCACGGGTAAAATCTACATGTGTTAGCGTAAAGAAAACACACAAAAGAAAACACGTGAAACTGTAAAATGAAAATTGAGGTTGATAAATATTTCATTTATCTTGACTCGTTTCCGTTTGAGTTTGGATTCTCTTAGGTACTTGTTGTGTCAAGTAGGAGAGAGGGGGGCACATACAATAAGATAATAGCATTTAGAGCATTTATTATTTTATCGTGCGGGTCACTCTCTCTTACTTGACAGAGCCCTAAACCCTAGCTAGTTCGACGTTGGCTTACTTTCCTCTTGTTGTTGTCGTCGAACCTAGGGTTCTTGTTCTCTTCATTTTCATATATTTTTTATTTTTTAGATGTGGACTATGGTAGAAAAGAAGTCCATGCATTAGATCATAGTAGCGCTTTTACCCGTGCGGGGCATAAGGCAAAAGTTGTATTTAATACGTAAAAACCAACACATGTAATGAATGATAAATATGTTCATTAGTAAAAGCAAATAAAGATTGTAGAAATTAAATTATCTCTTTGTAGGAATTAAATTTTATCGATCCGACCCGTGAATAGTTTCGCATTATGTTGATGAACATGCATACCAACAATTGAATAGTTTCACATTAAATTTGACCATCGATACAAATCAAAAATCACCAACAAACACATTGATAAAATATTATTATTTTTACCGTCCTTTTAGTTTTGATTTTCGATTTGTATTTTCGTGTTTTTTGGTGATACTTGTTATTTTGTTTTACTTATATAGTAATTAGACATACTTAATTTTTATTAGATATTTTATTTATGTCACTTTTTTCAAATGGGTAACAGGGGTCACAAGGTCAACCGCATGCCCTGAAAAAATAAAATGAGCACCAATACCTCTATTATTATTTTTTTGTTGCACATGCTAAAAAAAATTGCACCCAAGATCCTAGCTTTGCACCACAATCACTCACTCCGAGCGTTCTTTTCTTTCTTCTGTTAACTTTTATGTGATGCAATAAGGCCAAATTAGTTGTTCAATTTTTACTTCCTGCGAACCCTGTTCTTGATTGGTGTTGTTCAAATTTGGTCTCTGATTAGTTGTCTATTATAGTAGAGTCAAATTTAGTTCAATTAGTTGTCTATTGATAATTACCAAATCACTTTTTAGTAAAAATACCGATTTCATCAAATGAGCAGTGTGAATCAACTTCACAATCACAACCTGTTAAAGTTAATGAGGATGCCTCGAGATATAATATAATGTTAAAGGAATCACCCATATAATCATCCATAGTCAATGGAACCGGGCGGTAAGTGATTTGTGATTCCTAGTTCACAGTTTACATGGTGTTTTTTGCAATTTTACCAGGTGGTAAGTGAGTTCCAGTTCACATTCTGATACATGAAATCATTCATGGTCAGTTGACCTAGATGGTAACTGAACCTTAGTTTACACAGTGATACATTGAATCATCCTTGATCATACGAATAAGACAGCAAGTGAAACCTGTTGGAAATTCAAGTGTGATCGGTTAGTCCCACAGCGACTATGAATGAGCTATATGAAGGATATATAATAGAGGGGACCCATATACCTAATACCTTAAGGTTTTGGGCGGAGATGTGGTGTCTAAGTTTCTAGGTTGCCCAGTTCATTGGCTAGCTCGTTGTTGCTCCCAATGCTCCCCCGGACTTCCCAACAAATGGTATCAGAGCACATCTTCTATGTTGATTTTTTGAGATTCACTTCTATGTTACAATTTGGTTCTCCTCAACCATATATTTTTTTTGGTGATCTATGTGTTTCACAAACTTCCAGTAAACACAAATCATTGTGTTTTTTTTATTTGTGCCATTAACTTTAAATAAAGTGAATACGTGAAAGTGAAAGATTATTTTGGTTCTTCACAAATCACTTCTATGTTAATTATTTTGGTGATCCTCACAATTTCCTATAAGAAATTGCAATCTCCAGTCCAACCAATATGAGACGGAGGCGTGTTTAACTACAAATCAACAGAGGTGGTGGTGATTCGCCGGAGAAGATAAAGATGGAGGTGGTATTTGGAGGAAGAAGATGAAGGTGTTTTTTGTTTTTGTTAATTTTATTTTTCAGTTTCAATTTGGCCCCTTATGTTCTTTTTAAGTTTCAATTTGGTCCCTTATGTGCCACATCACCAAGTCAGGTCAAAGTCAGCCCTGACATTTAAGACGCCACGTCAGCAGTTAACTGCCAGAGTGGCATCCGTTAGAAAAAACTAACGGCAGGGGTCGAAATGACGCACACAAAAAACATGAGGAGCTAAAACGAGAAAAAAATATAAATGGCGAAATTGACACAAACCCCAAACATAAATGGCCAAAAGTGCAATTTCGCCTATATAGTATTTCTATTGCCACCTTCTTTTTAATATTTTAAATAATGTTGTTCAGAAAATGTAGTCTATAAGATTAAAATAATCGAAGGCAACCATTTAATTACAGCTACCAATATTATTATTTTAAAATAGATAAAATTACACTAGATGACCTTTAAGTTATTTATTTGTAACAAGTTGACCCTTTAAGTTTTTTTGTAACAAATAGGTCATTTTAGTGATTACTCTAGCTTATGTATTTTGATGTAATGCTACTTTATGTATTGTGATTACTCTAGCTTATGTATTTTGATGCAACCAAGCATATTTTGGTGTATTTTGATGTAATCAACGATATAATATTTTACTAAAAGGGCCAACGGTGCCAACGTTAGGTAATTTAAAGGGCCTATTGTTACAAAAAAACTTAAAGGGCCAATTTATTACAAATAAATAACTTAAAGGTCATCTGGTGTAATTTTGTCTTTAAAATATTATTATTTTATTTAATGTGTCTTTCTCTCTCTTACAGAAACCATCCAGTAACTAGAGAGTACATGAACCCCCACACCACAGCTCTCACCTCGGGAGAGCATCACCACAGCCAAGCACCTCTCTCTCTCTCTCTCTCTCTCTCTCTCTCTCTCTCTCTCTCTCTCTCTCTCTCTCTCTCTCTCTCTCTCTCTCTCTCTCTCTCTCTCTCTCTCTCTCCCTCCCTCCCTCCCTCCCTCCCTCCCTCCCTCCCTATCTGCTTGTGTTGTCTAGTAAATTAGTCAAAGTAGACCTTTGCATGTACTTGGTTGTTGTTACATAAATATTCACATACGTGCTATCTTAGGGGGCAGATCTTAGTTAAGACAGGGGAGCGTCACGACCGTCCAAGTTTTTTAAAAATTTGACATATATATATATATTTGACTTGAAAATAAATTATATATATTAGTATGACCATTGAATATTTGAAACAGCTGTTGTGGCACAATGGTTAAAATTCTGCCTATTTTCCTTTGGTACGTGAGTTTGAATCCTGCTAAAGATTGTATCTTTTTATTCTGTTCCATATGCATGGGGCAAGCTGAAATTTACCATTCCAACTAAAAAAATTATTTTAAATTTTGAACTGTAATAACTTTTAGCATTAACAAACAAAATTTATGTAATTAAGTAAATTTCAATAATAATGTTTGAAAGAATAAAAACGTATAAGAATAGAAAAATAATTAATGTAAAAATAACAATAAATACAAAAAGATTAGGTGAAGTATACTCACAATACAAGGTCCATTACTATCTTTTTTTACTACAAGGGTTCACTAGCTAATATCGGTAACTTTAAAAATTTAAGGTACATCGTCAGCATCGCTGATCAAATTACAGATATCTGAACATTCCACCAAACTGCACGAGAAAAGAATATAGGCAAGAAGTAAGTATATCAATTGAAAGAGTGACTAGGTAATTTTGTTTGTTTGTTAAGGTCAATTGCTTTACAACGGAAGATACAAATGATAAAGCAATGAATTTGAAAGTAAAAATAAGTATCTATTCCTTTTTTTAAAGTGGTTTAGACGTTTAGTAGCGAGACTCCTCTCACACCCAAATAATTACCGGATAAATAATCGTACCTAGAAGCATTTATTATAGGCTAAATACCACTTTTGGTCCTTTATCTTTGCTCGAAGTTTCACTTTGGTCATTTATCTTTTTTTTGGTCTATTTTGGTCCTTTATCTTTCATTTCTGTGTCAGTTTGGTCCTTTATCTTTATTTTTTTCCACTTTGGTCCTTTATCTTTCATTGAATGTTTAATTTTGGTCCTCTTAAACAAAAATAATAAAAAATGTAGAACACTATGAATGTGCTCAAGAACACCAAGAACACTTTGATTTCTTATTTCTTGAATAACTCATGCAATACGCGACCAAAATGTTTTATTTAAGAGGACCAAAATGAAACAATAAATAAAAGATAAAGGACCAAAGTGAAAGAAAATAAAGATAAAAGACCAAACTGACACAAAAACAAAAGATAAAGGACCAAAACGGACCAAAAAAAAGATAAAGGACCAAAGTGAAACTTAGACCAAAGATAAAGGACCAAAAGTAGTATTTAGCCTTTATTATATGCATTCTAGCGCATCACGTGTCATTGCAATATTTACTATCTCAGCTGCTAATGGACAAATAATCATTCATTCTATAGTTCAACACGGTGTTTTAAAAATCAAACTAATCGGAGGTGCGCAGTTGATCTGCTTGAATCATGACCCGACACTTAATATGGTTCAGTTATTTCAGCGGTTTTATCTGGTTTTAAATGTTTAAACCATGACCCAGAAGTCTCACTGGTTCAATATCCGGTTCAGTTTTCAGAACATTGGTTCAACAGTATTTAACTGGATTAAAATCAAAGACAAATTGTTATATATCTAATTAAATTATTTAAAGTAGCACCTAGCAGTTAATATTTTAATGCATTGGCATGGGATCTTGATCATTAATATCCTCCAGATTAATAGTGTTTGCAAAATGGATTAAATTTGATTTTGAGTAGAAAAGTTGTCTAATCCAATCATTCTTGATTGTTTATTTTAGATTATCTATTTGTCAAAATATAATAATCTCATCTAAAAGTGCATGTTTTAAATTGTTCAAGAATTTTCAATTTTAGTTTATATTTTATTAGGATATAATAAATAGATCTTAAAATATGAGAAAATTACTACCCCTTAGTGAGGGAGTTCCTATTATTTATTTTTCATTTAACTTTTGAAATAATCTCAATTACATCATCATTTTACTATCAAAATGATCATTTCAGGCCTTTCATAAAAAAAAGTTTTCAGAAAGACGACACTCCATCTTTTTTACTGTCATCTCTTTGTGTTCATCCTTTTCTACTTCTTTTACTCTCAAGATTTTGATAATTAACCTTTATTCTTAATAACTAGCCATCAAACTCACTTCTTTCTTCGACCAACGTATCAACTTCTATATTGAGGCCACTTCTCTCGATCACAAGAGACTGTTGTTGTCGATGGTTTGGAAGAGTGGAAGTGAAGAGTTGGCTTATCCCAAAAGAACTTGGGATAGCTTGTGCTAGATGTTTGGCCGAACCAAGAGCATTGATGTGGTCGTGGCAGCGGAAACCTCAAGTGTCCAACCCAGAAGGCCTTTTTCGGAAATGCCAGTTGCCTAGGCTTGAGTTCTTATGACCTCCTTTAGGCACTTAAATATAGCTAGGAGACCACATGTTGTCATTACTTTTGAACAATCTTCGATTTATTTAAAGTATTTGAACAATCTTGTCCAAATACCATCTTCAAATATTTTCAATTGATGCTCTGGTTTAGTTCTTTGTCTTGCATGTTAATTAGCCAATATTCACCTTCTTTGTATGTTTTCTAAGGGTAAATGACCTTTTGATTTGATAACAATTTTTCAAACTTAGAATCCTTAGAAGAATGGTTTTCCGCTTAAACTTGTTTGATTGAACTCGTTCGTTGTGGGCTCTAACCATTTTCTGTCTAGATAGCTCATTTCTTCTTAGGGCCAGCCATGAGTTGATCTTGTCAAGGGAGTCCAATTCCATCAACTTAACTGGTTGGTATCCGTCCAAACTTAGCATGTTCTGTTAGACCACTCTAAGTAAAATCATGTGTCCGTTTGGATTAGCTTATTTTTGAACTTATGAGAAATAATTTATGGAGATAAATAAGTCTTTATGTTGATTCACAAGTTTTCACTAACAAAAATTATATCTCCATAAGTTGTTTTTCTATAAACTACCTTAACAAGCTTATTTAGTTGTATAAATTGTTTTGCATAAGCTCAAAATATGCCCGATCCAAACGGCCCCATATTGATTTCCTAAAATAGTTGGAAGTTGTTGGGGCAAACATCTTTCTTTTTTATTGAATTACGTCTGTTTAAAAACATCCTCTTTTGCATATCCTATGAGAATTTGAGTAGATAAAATAAAAAAGGCCAACTGACATATATTTATTTATATTTAAAAAAAATGAAAAGGCGCATAAACCGATATTTTATAGCAAACAGTTGAAGTAATTTACCAGTATTGACGAGTTCGAAAACCTTGCTTGAAAACAACCAGAGGCCTGAAAAGTTGAAGGGGGGCAATAGGTAAAAGAAGGAGGATATCCAGTCGGATGAAAACAATATTTTTCAGCATTCAATACAAATCTTTGAAAGTAAGAAGGAGAGTGAAAATAAAAATAAAGTAGAATTCAAGCTATACAGTAATGTACTAATAATGTTTATAGTTTTGTACCTTGTCACATTAAGAGGGCCTTCACCTTCGCCGCCTCGGATGCAAGTGGTGACACACTTAATTGTGCAGGATTCCGCTTTCCTTGACTTGGGTTTCTGTATTTTAGCTCTCTTGCAGCCTTGGGGCGATCTGCACTCACCGGATAGCGTTTGGGGTATGTTGGATAGAGTCTCCTCCGGTTCGTAATTTGTATCTGCTGTTGCAATTGAAGCCATCACAGCAGCAGCTGTGAGGATGGTAGTAAGTGCCAGACTGTAGCTGCGGCATACTCTACCGAGGGAAAAACTTCTTTTGATGCTCTCACCCTCCTCATATTTGCAACTTATGCTTCTTCTACTAGTCAAGTTGTTGAGGCAATTTGTGTGCCAATTGCTCTCACTTCCAACACGTACGAAAGGCGCCGAGCATCCACCCAAGAGCGATAAACTCGGGCCACAAGTTAACATTATCCTTCTCTGCTCTCCCCTGATATATTAAATTCCATTTACTCTCTCTTGTTTATCTTCTTTTGCTTTTTTCCCTCCTATCACACAAGATTTTTGTTTTAATTATGGCAAAATATCATCCGAGGTCCCTTAACTTATTTTCTGTTTTCGTTTAGGTCCCTTAAGTTTGAAAGTTAACGTTCAGGTCCCTTAAGTTGTTAAAACGTTGCACCGTTTTCCCAGTTAACGTTTTGTCTTTAACTCCGTTAAGCAATGTCTTATGTGTCTCTTAGTGCGCTGACTTGGCACGCCACGTTTTACTGATTTATTATTTTTTATTAATATAAATTAAAAAATTCAAAAAAAACAAACTCTAGTTCATCTTCATCCCAGTTCATCTTCTTCAACCGGTTCATCTTCAACCTAGTCATTCTTCTTCAATATTTGTTACTGGTTTCGCACTCCCAGATGTCGATCTACTGTTTATGTTCTCCTTATAGATTCAATTTCGTTCCTTCATGAAATACGAATTTGGAGATGATTTCGTTTGTTCGTTTGTTCATGAAACTCTATCGAAATTGTTCATGGGATTTGGGGATAAAGGATTCTGGACTTGTGTTTATTTCCAGAACCCAAAACGAACCAGAACCAGCAAATAGGGTTTTCAATTTATTAAAAATAAAATTATCAAAACCAATTTTCCCAGATTTGTTCTTCCCCAAGCTTAATCCAAGAAATCTCATGTTTCTTCACATTTGCTCAGTTCGTCCACTCTCTCTCAGATTTGTTTCACTATTTTTCAATTCGTTAATCAGATTTGTTTTAGATTCGATCGATTCCATTCAATTCGTAAACAGATGCAGATTTGGGAAAAAACGAAAATGGAAAATGCAGATTTGGGGAAAAACGAAATTGAAAGGAAAAAATTAACTAGCTAAAAATGAGACTGAAAAAATGAAAATGCAGATTTTGGAAAAACGAAAATGGAAACTGCAGATTTAGGAAAAAACGAAATTGAAACCCTTAAAATAAATCTGACGTTTCAACACAAAAAAAAAAAATTAATCTGACGTGGCATGTCCATTCAACAACAAAAAAGCCAGGTAATACACAGTTTAACGCTGTTAGTTTAAAAACGTTAACTGGGAAAACGGTGCAACGTTTTAACAACTTAAGGGACCTGAACGTTAACTTTCAAACTTAAGAGACCTAAGTGAAAACAGAAAATAAGTTAAGGGACCCCGAGTGGTATTTTTCCTTTAATTATCTATGCACTAACCGCTATATGCACCCCTGTTTTTTAATTGAGACACTGGAAAAATCAATTATAATTTCTAATATTTAATATTAATAGTGGTAAAAAATTCAAGAGACACGTTTGAAGAAATGAAGAGGTGTATCTAGAATGTTGAAGAAAGTTAAGAAGTGAATCTCTTTGGAAATGTGAGATAATTAATACCCATTATGTCACATACATGAATGGTGAATACTCTTCTATGCTATAAATAGGGAGCTTTTGTAAAGTGTTGTAGCAATCTCAAAGAGCAAAAGAAGAGTGCAACTGTGAGTGTGTGGGATCACTTGTGTGAGTGTCTATTGTAGTGAGTGAGAGTATTGTAGAGTGATACACAAATTGGGTTGAGGTTGTACTCTTATTTTAGATAGTGAATATAATAATCAATGCGGTGTTTCAGTTGACGTAGGCAAGAGGTGTCGAACCACGTAAATTATTTATGTTCTTCTTTCTTTTATTCTTGTAATGTGTTTATCTACATTCCTTCAAAGATCATTGGGTGTGTGGGTTAATTCGTTGACGGGTGCGTTTTTCCTCAATAGTGGTATCAAAGTAGTTACCTCCAACAGTGGTATCAGAGCTATGGCGGGGAACACACTGAGCTTTGAGGTCCCATTATTTGATGGGAAAATCAATTTCACAATTTGGCAGGGTACCATTCAAGACCTCTTGGTGCAGCAAGGTCTTGATCAAGCTTTTGAGGAAGAGAAGCCAGCCACCATGAGTGAAAGTGATTGGAGTACAAAGGAATGCCGTGAGTACAATTCTTTTGGCTCTAGCTCCCGAGATCAAATACAATGTGTTGAAGGAGACAACGCCGAAGGCCTTTTGAGAAAAGCTTGAGAACATTTATCCATCAAAGTCGTTGACGAATCACCTCTGCTTGAAGATGCAATTGTATAAACTGAAAATGGAGATGGGAGGAAATCTTCAAGACCACATCAATGCATTCAACCATCTAGTACGTCAATTGGTAAATGCTGATGATAAAATTTCTGATGAGGAGCAAGCATTGCTCTTGTTGGCATTGCCACCAAGGTCATTCAAACCTTTAGTTCAAACTTTGCTCGAAGGGAGGACAACTTTGAAGTTGGATGAGGTGACTGCTTCTCTACGAGAAAGTGAAATAATGACAAGAAATGAGAATATCAATGATGAAGATCGTGCACTAGTTGTAGAGGACTCAAAGAGAGGAAGGAGTCGCTCGAGAATACAAGGTCAGGCAAGAGAAAGATCGAAGTCTCAATCACGCATCCCACGTGTTATGAGCAACGTGGAGTGTTACTATTGTGGAGAGAAGTGCCATTTGGTGTGCACAAATGAGGGAGGACTTACAGAAATTAAGAGAAATGAAGAAGGATGGAGACAAATCCCAAACCAACGTGGTTAAGACAAGTGATGATGAAAATGTGTTCTTAGCAACAAGTGAAGAGGTTGCTAAATCAAAGTGGGTGAAAGATTCTGTTGCTGCAAAACACATTTGTCGAGATCGAGTAATGTTTGACACCTTGAAGACTAATGGAGAGTTTGGTCATTTTAAGTTGGGAAATAGTGATAAAATGAAGGTGGAAGGCATTGGAAGTATGAGAATGAAGCTTCACAGATGTGGCATCCAGACTTTCCATAACATGAGGTATGTACCTACTACTGTAGCCAATATCATTTTATTGGGGGAGATGACAACTCAAGGCTACAAATTTGTTGGTTCAAAATGGGGTTGCAAGGTGTACAAAGGGAGACACTTGGTTTTGCAAGGGCAGAAAAATGAGAAGAACATTTGCTACTTAGAAGGACACTCTTTGAGAAAAATAAACGGTGAAAAAAAATTGAAATTTTCTAATAATGTGAAAGTTTGGAAATTTGAATTAAGGGAGGATTTGTTGGGAACATCAATTATAATTTCCAATATTTAATAATAATAGTGGTGGAAAATTCAAGAGACACATTTGAAGAGATGAACATGTGTATCTAGAATGTTGAAGAAAGTCAAGAAGTGGAGCTCCTTGGAAATGTGGGATAATTAATACCCACTATGTCACGTACATGAATGGTGACTACTCTCTTATGCCATAAATAGGGAGTCTTTGTGAAGTGTTGTAGTGATGTGATCTAAAGTAGATCTTGAAGTTTAGGATCTTGAAATTTAGCAAATCAACAATTTTCTCACACAATCTAAATACCAACAACACAAAATCAAAGACACAAATGAAACAACACTTACTTGAAGGGAAGAAAATGCAAATATGGAAGAGATAGAAATGGAAGTTGAGAAGGAAGTCCACCACTTCTTCCTTGGGAAGATGATAAGGACAACACTATCCTTGAGCTCTCCTAGCCTCAAGGTTGTGTGCTCAAGGTTCTCATCTCAAGAAACCTTGGAGAATCTATGATGAACCTTCACCTACACTAGCAACTAGCCACTCACCACTCACTTAGGTTTTAGGGCACTCTCATGCTCAAAATGTAAGAGTGAATTTCATTCATCAAAGTTCTATCTACTACATGGAAAGGAAAAGTATATATAGGTTGGACTCTTGGATGCTAAGCCCAACACTCTAAAGTCCACTAAGGAAATAAATAAGGCCCAAGGCCTAAACTAAATGGCCAACAAGACTCAAAAATAAATGTTCATTACAATTAGGAATGAAATCCTAAATTTATTGAAAAGCAAATACAAATAAGTAGGAAACACTAGAGTTTGGATATTCTAGAAATTCCCTAATAATATCCTTGGTCACCTTTAATGTGCTATTGTCTTAATGATTAGGTTGAGCACATTAAAGTATATTCCCTTGAATTGTTGTTGACTCTTTTTGGTCTTTATCTTTGTGATCTCATCTAAGCTCCATGTGGGATCACATCATTCTCCCCCTCTTAAACTTCACTTGTCCTCAAGTAAACTCCCCCTCTTGGAAGCCTACATCAAAGATGGACAAAAATCATTTATTTGGAAAATAATAAACTAATGCAAGAAAAAGTCTAATCATACAAGTACCACCAATATTAGATGACTTCAAATAAAAAGGGAAGTGGGTGACTTCAAATAAAAGTCTAATCATACAAATTCTTAGCACTAGTTTCAATACAATCCAAAGTATGGTAAACTTCCAAGCAAAAGAAAAAGACCTAGAGAAAGGAATGGAGAAAAGAGGGAAAGTATTATACCTTTGCAACTTAAAAACATTAAGCACATTCTCCATTACCTTGGCCTTACCATGTAATTGTGCACTTTTGGAAGTACCACCAATATTAGAGTTGCCTATCACAACTACACTTGTAATGCACTTTTCCTCACGTACCTCACAATTCTCATGTATAGAGGCAATATCGTGCTTTTGGCCACCATCAAGCTTTTCACCTTTTAAATTGGCATGCACTTTCAATGCTTGTGAAACATCATTCTTTGCATGTGCCGCAAGTGTAACATCATATTCACTCACCTTATAAGAGGAATCAACAAAACTAGAAGAAAAATTAGCATTAGTGGTCAAGCAAATAAATTCATTAGAAGAGGGGAGTTTGGATGACTCTTCCAACAATGGTTCAAGTTCCTCCATACTTCTAATTTTTGGAACCTCCTTAGAAGTTTCCATCATTAAATGCACTCGGCCAAGCCTAGTTGCTACATCTTCATTGATTTTAACATTTATTTCATTTGCTTCTTCCTCTATTTTCTTCTTCAAAGAAATTTGGTCATTAAGCATTTCATGAAGGCTAAGAGAAGTAAGATGAATTTCCAAATTGTCATGCCTAAAAGAGTACTTGTTAGCATATCCATCATAGAGTACCTTTTTATCATGTTTCCACGGCTTACCTAGGATTAGGTGGGCGGTCGCTATAGGTACAACGTCACATAAGGCTACGTCTTTGTAATTATGAGTAGAAAAACTAACAAACACTTTTTTATTCACAAGAATT
This sequence comes from Astragalus glycyphyllos, assembly GCA_963573325.1. Classification (NCBI taxonomy): domain Eukaryota; kingdom Viridiplantae; phylum Streptophyta; class Magnoliopsida; order Fabales; family Fabaceae; genus Astragalus; species Astragalus glycyphyllos. The sequence continues at coordinate 81,660,321 of OY754311.1, forward strand.
ACTTCTTTATCTTTATGCAACTTGAGCATATATGGTGTTGGGTGGTCAAAGGTGTGAAGGTTGAGTTTTGTAACTAAACGAGTGCTAGCCATATTAACACAACTCTCACCAACCACTTGGAAACAACATAAACTATTTTGAACGCAACACTTACTTGAAGGGAAGAAAATGCAAATATGGAAGAGATAAAAATGGAAGTGGAGAAGGAAGTCCACCACTTCTTCCTTGGGAAGATGATAAGGACAACACTATCCTTGAGCTCTCCTAGCCTCAAGGTTGTGTGCTCAAGGTTCTCATCTCAAGAAACCTTGGAGAATCTATGATGAACCTTCACCTACACTAGCAACTAGCCACTCACCACTCACTTAGGTCTTAGGGCACTCTCATGCTCAAAATGTAAAAGTGAATTTCATTCATCAAAGTTCTATCTATTACATGGAAAGGAAAAGTATATATAGGTTGGACTCTTGGATGCTAAGCCCAACACTCTAAAGTCCACTAAGGAAATAAATAAGGCCCAAAGCCTAAACTAAATGGCCAACAAGGCTCAAAAATAAATGTTCATTACAATTAGGAATGAAATCCTAAATTTATTGAAAAGTAAATACAAATAAGTAGGAAATACTAGAGTTTGGATATTCTAGAAATTCCCTAATAATATCCTTGGTCACCTTTAATGTGCTCTTGTCTTAATGATTAGGTTGAGCACATTAAAGTATATTTCCTTGAATTGTTGTTGACTCTTTTTGGTCTTTATATTTGTGATCTCATCCAAGCTCCATGTGGGATTACATCATGTAGCAATCTCAACCAAGAGCAACAGAAGAGTGTAAGTGTGAGTGTGTGAGAGTCTCTTGTAGTGAGTGTGTTATCATTTTGTGTAACTCTTAGAGTGAGAGTATTGTAGAGTGGTAAACAAATTGGGTTGGGTTGTACTCTTATTTGAGATAGTGAATATAATCAATGTGGTGTTTCTGTGGATGTAGGCAAGAGGTGCCGAACCACGTAAATCTCTTTGTGGCTTCTCTTCTTTCTTTGCGGTGTGTGTTCCCATATAAAATCCTAGGTGTGTGAGAATTTACCCAACAATTCTCAAGTGCTTGTGTTCTTTTTTTTATAAAACGGGTATCCTCTGCGCGCAACTGCAAAGACTAATCCCTCGAGTCGGGTAGGACCACAATGGGCGGCAAAGCTCTCTCTCAAGAGATTTAGCACTACTGCATGCCCAAGGCTGGATTCGAACCTAGGACATTGGAATAGACACTACCATCTCATCCAAGTGCCCTTGGATCTCTAAAGCTTTTGTTTTAATCTAGTTGTTGGTGAGCATGAAACCGAACACAAGTAGAATATAAATCGTATGATTTCCTTTTGTTTTAATGTTGTACACGCAATCATTAATGGGACCTATCACAGAAAAAGGATGTTACAACTGTTACAAGACAACGAAGAGGAAATCAAGGGGGCCTAATGAATGTTAATCAGCCGATACAGCTGGCTTCCTCAGCTAGAGAATATGAGGAGTGATGTGAGCCGGACGATGGAGAGTTTTTGGTGTGTTCTTCCTCCTTTAGGTGAAGTGTATCCGACCAAGCATTTTGGATACCGGTCGGTCCAATTGGGAACATAGTCATTCGAGTGGCGATCACAAAGTGTGAAGCCACTCTAGTACTAAGATATGCTTGACTAAGTTTGGATAGTTCGGTTTTCAAGTCCTTCGATTCTTCAGCGGTAGTCCTTCATGCGCTGCTATTGTTTGATAATTATGATTGATGGGATATTTCTAATTGTTTTCTATTTGACTTTGACCATATCACATTGGTTTCTTCCCTTTGACTTGCATTTTTGTGCCTCATTAATGCTTTTTCTTGAAACTTGTGCTCCTTTTAGCTATAAAAGGGGCTTGAGCTTTAGTTATTCTTCAGATATCTTTTTTCCTTTTTTCTGCGGTGCTTAGCGATGATGCTTTGTTTCCATGTTAGAGGTTGCCTTTCCATTCTTGAATTTTTCTTGCATTCTTGGAGGTTATTGGCCGTGCTCTAAGAATGCTAGGAAATTCAAGATGGGAGTTGTAAATCTTTGAGGGTTGTGGATCTTTGTTCTAGTGCGTTCTTCCTTCATGTTCGGGAATACCTACAAAATTCAATGTTTTCCGTTCGGTGAGAGTAACTTAGGCTATTCTTGAGGATGCTGCCCTTGTCATCCATCACGGGTCCATTGTCTTCTCTTGGTTGTGGGTGGCAAAGGAGACCTTCGTGGTGGTGGCTGAATGAGAACAATGTCTTCTAGTCGTTCATACTCGCTCGGTCCAGGTGGCCTTATAGAGAATCTGGTTGAGGTCCTACCGGTTCCTCAGTGTCGGGGTTTTGTTGCAAGTAGTTACTACCTCTAGTTAATTTATGACTCAAGACTCTTGGTCTGCTTGGGAAATAGAAAAACCTGCAAAATGAAGTAGAGGAAGACTTTTACGATGGCTTTGCGAGGATGCCGATTGAGCGTAGGGTTAGGTTGTAACACTATGCAATAGTGTATATTTTCCTGATTCAAACATTTGTTCAGTCATATGTAACAACTTATTGTAGCATTACATTGTAATCCGACCGAATTAATAAATGTACCGTTTTCCTGTTATTGCATTTAAAGCAACTTTTGATTTGACATTGATTGACATGGTGGGAATTCCTACTTTTAAATGTTTATGACGGGAATTCTGATTTTTTATTATTTATGACGATTCCCAAGAACCATCACATCATTAACTACTTAACTTCTGCTCGCTACGTGTCATAATCCGATTCGTAAAATGTAAAGAGGTAGCAATCTATGTCGTTAATCATGCTGCCATTACCCGTCACTAGATTAAAATGTGGGCGAGGGGCAGATCGTTTTCCCTTCCTTTCTCTTCGTGATTTACATATCCGTTGTTGCTGCAAACATTAGGTTGAAGATGATAATTTTTTTCAATTTTAATAAAAATTAACTTTTAAATAAAATCCAAGTTGGTGCTTACACGTCAATTTTTTTTATAAGCCACATCAGTACCGTATGCTACTTAAACTTTTTTTTAACAGAGTTAAATGGAAAGCCAAAAAAAGGACAACGGTGCAATATTTTTAAAACTTAAGGGATCTAATGGTTACAAAAAAAAAGTTAAAAGACCTATTCGTTATATGAAAATAAATTAAAAGACCTCAAGAAATATTTTGCCTTTTTTAAACACAACCTCTAGAAAATGTGGTTTGCATATTAAATTATGTATGTTTTTAATATTAAAATAATGTGATGTGGCAAAACGATGTTTGTTGATTGACATGTGAAAAAACATCCTATCCCATAAATGTTATTGATAGAGATAGAGAAAGAGATAGAGAAGACATACAGATAGAGAAGAGATGGACACTGTCGATAAAGAACTATGATGGCTATTATTAACAATCATCAACACTCGTCTGAAAAGAAGTTGAGAGTTAAAAGCATAGTGATTTTGTCAAATTGAAGAACAGGCTATTCAAACAACATTTTATTATTTGACCAAAAAAAACACATTTTATTATGTTCCAGTCTTTTTTCAAATGAAATTCTCTAGTATATATTACATTCAAACACATTTGAGCAAAATCAAATTTTAAAATTTAAATGTTTATAAATCCTAATGAAGGAATATATAATTGAATGTTCTCATATTAGACATAGATACTACCGAGAATTTCTGCAACTATTTCATTAATTTATTTCATTCCTATTTGGATAAAAATGGCTACAAAAAAATCGATTTGAAAAGGTAGAAAGGAGGACAAAATGCGGCTTGATAGCAACTTAGACAAGTTAAAACTATAGTACATTTTACACACAGAAAGATCGTTAGGCATAATAGAGCTGGCAGAAGCAAAGAATCACAAATCGACTCAGCATAAACAGACACCACCCCCGGCTGGACCTACACTGTCCTTTGTATAATACATCATGAAATTGACTGAACTCAGATCCTCAAAAGGACAATCATGTCTTGAGCATTGACAAGCAAATCTCCGATCATGTCTTCCAATCACCTTTCACATATACCATCCACAAACAGCATGTCAGAGCACTCTTCCCAACAGTAGTTAGAGCTCTGCAATGGCAAAGCTAATGTCTACTTTTTTCAGGAGCATTTTTCAAAAATCCAACTACGCATGCACAGAATGCTCATCCAACATTGTTGGAAACTTCTGCAGCTCTCTGCCTCATCATCTCCATTACAGCAGCTCTTCGCCGTGAATCAGACTGTTGCTGCAACCTCCTTAAATGCTCTTTTAAATCCCTGATTTAACCCAAAAGAATGTCATACAAGCAAATTTATAAACTGATTAACTTGAGGAAATGGCAAAATGCTTGACCCCACATACCTGCAACGCGGTACATGGCACTCAGATTCTTTGCAAGCACGAGCATGAAGCTGAAGCAAATACCACATTTTCTTGCAAAGAACACAGCCTCCGGAAGCACGTATTTTGCAATGCATACCATGACGGAAAAGCCCTTTCACCTTGCGACAATTTGGATATTGGCAATGTGCAGAACGACATTGGGATGCATGCACAAGAAGATCGAGCATTTTTCGTAGCTGTAAAATTATAAAATACATATAGATCAAACCTATATAAAAGTGCAATTTCACCACTATGCATGGTGATAAAATGACATGGCTAGTCAAGCAAGGAAAAGGTTAGAAAATGAGGGTTGAAGCCATTAGGAGTGTGATAATGAAGTTACGCGATGGTGGCAAGATGGTATAAGTGTCTATTCAAGATCCATTGGGCCACCCGCTATCAAGTCACTCAGATCACGCTACAAAATTGTCTAGCCTTGAGTGTGAGGGGGCCTATTGAGAGTTCGACATCGAATGTGATGTGGCCTGAAAAAGTACTTATAAATGGGAGACATTCCTCACCTTACAAACTGGTTTGTAGGATTAAATAAGGCCTAACCCAAATTCTAAGAGGGTAAATAAGAGGTACATTCCAAGAGGTGGAAGGATGTATCTTGACTCTTGGAGAACTCTACTACAGAAAAGAGATTATAGTTTCAAAGGTGAGACAATTAATGTCCACCAAGTTACATGCACCACAGGAATAAAAGCCATGTCTTTAACTATATAAAGGGGTCATGTGAGGAAGATGGAATCCCAATCAAGAAAAGGCAACAGAAGAAATAAGTATGTGTCTGTGGGAGGGGGGATCACTTGTAGAGAGAGTATCTTTAAGTGGGGGTAATTGGGCTTGTAGAGTGATACACATTTTAGGGTGAGTCTCAATTCTTTTAATCCTATTGGAGATAGAGAATCAATTTTGCTGGGACGTTTCTGTGGACAGGTAAGAGGTGTTGAACCACATAAATTCTTGTGTTATCTATTACTTTCATTGTGGTGTGTTTTTTTTTTTGTTTTTCTCATCTCCGACCCAAGGCATCTCTTCTTAATGCTCAAATTTCCCCATTAAAGAATCATATAACAAAATGAGATATAAAGCAGTCATTGAAATGAGACATGCACAGATAAGCACATGGGAAAGTGGGAAATAGTTAGAAAGAAGAAGGGGCATTACAGAAGGGGACGGGTGGCAGTTTGAGTGGAGAGAGAGAGAGAGAGAGACGTAGCTACTCCTATATATTGGAGAGGTGAGGGATCTATTGGAGTAGGTAAGAATTAAACACTGGTTTTCCGGTGCCTTGGCTGGATTTGGGTTAGGGGGCCTACTCAGTTCTGCCACGATATTATCTTCACCATTTTAGTTACTAGTTGTTGAGAGAGTGAGAGAGGTGTATGATGAAACCGTGTGTTTCAACTACACAGTGGAGTTTTTTTTATATAGATTTAAAGGCGATAGATACAAAATAATGACAGAATATCCTACTCCTAATTACATGATATTCTATCTTTATTTGCACGATCCTATTTTATATCAACACTTTTTGCTCTGTAAAAGGAGCACTGCTGCGAACCATAGCAATTTTCTAGTTTAATACAATCTATATTCCCAATTTTATTGAAATTGAGAATTCATTCCCTGCTGTTAGAGGGTTCTATTGTTAATTACCAGTCTATTTCTTCTATCTTATCTGGTACCAATCATGTACAGGAACAAATAAAATTTAATACAATACCTGTACTACTCGTAGTTGCCTTGCTTCTTTGTTCTGATCATCACGATCTGCCACTGAAGGATGGTTTGTCAGTTTATGAGGATGATCAACGCCTCCATCTTTTTTATAACAAGTGTTGCAAATATCATACTCGGGGCAAATTTCACAACGCCAACCCTGACCAGTTTCTATGTCAAGACGACATATATTACAAGTTGTTACAAATGCAGGAGCGGTTGGATTATGAAGATGGTATAGAACCATCATCGAGGAATGCTTGGCCCGCCTTAGCGTATCATATTGATAGTGATTTCCCTGGCAGAGACTCAGAAACGCCTGTCTAGTGTCAAAGAATTCACTCTCAAGAATCTCATCTGCGTCCACTGTATCAGCAGGCACATCGCTAATTTCAATCTGAAAAGAAATCAGGTTATCGAAAAAATTAAAAAACTAATTGGTAGCTATCATAGGAAAGTATCAGGTTAATTTTGAGCTCCATCAATTATCTAACAACTTTGTTTCTTAAAGTAGAAAGTATGCAAATATCAAGGTAATTAGCTACCAATTGCTAACAAATTTTCCACACAACAGTGGAGAAGAAAAGAATTAGTGCCAAATCGATCACTTCACATATGTCAACATTAAATGTGCCTTCTTACTAACAGGATAAAGGGTGTGTTTCTCCCTCTGGTTAATAGGATGACGTTCTCGCTCTTCACGCTTTAGTTCCACTTCATAACACCTAAGAGAACAGTAATACAACGTTATCATTTTACTAAGTATTTTAAAAATAGGGAGTTAAATGTTTTTGGTCCTTGTGAAATTTGAATATTTTGTTTAGTCCTATAAAAAATTTCACTCACTTTTAGTCCCCACATTTTCTTCCGTCAATGCTTTTAGCCCCTCATGACTTTTAATAGCGTTTTTTTTTGCATTTTATAGCGCTTCAAAGTGCTATTAAAAGTCATGAGGGACTAGAAGCAATGACGGAGGAAAACGTAGAGACTAAAAATGAGTGAAATTTTTTATAGGGACTAAATAAAATTTTCAAATTTTATAGGGACCAAAAACATGTTTAACCCAAAAACAGGAGAAAAAAACTAAGCCAACATATGCTACAACCAATTTGATTGGTTTTGTTTGGAAGCGGTTCATTTGACGAGAAATAAAAAGGAAAAAGTTGACAAGAGATACAAAAAAAAAGGAAAACTCAGAAAGAATGTCAACAATCAATACCAAATGTAGTGTTGAGATGTGTTATGCCAAGTAAAACAGAAGGAAAAGAAAGTTCTACCAGATATTGAATACCTATGCTCCTTTTTGTTTGAAATAAATAAGGTAATTCCTACCAGAGGCTGTGAGTATAGCAAATTTAAGTATTTGAAAACTCCCATCCCCGCCCCAATTAATTAAAGTTTTGTTGGTATTAGTGCCACCCCTGTGGATGCAGAAACCAATACGGCAATTCAAAACTCCTGCCTCTCTTTCGTTGAAGACACATTGTAGAGGAAGTGAGATTTTTTTTGATAAAAAGATAGTGTGAAAATATATTTTTGACACAGTTAGATTTACATGTTATATGACAAAACAAGATGGAAGAATCCTTACTTATCACAGATCTGAAAATTCTTGCAGTGGTTGCAAACCCAGCGGTTGCCAGAAACCATTAGAATACAACAATGAGTACATGCATGCTGCAAATGAACCATGATAAAATCTTCCTTCATTGGGGAAATGGTTTCACCGAGCTGGAGAGAGATCAAGAGCTTTATAATAAGAAATCCCAAATAAATGTTGGATGCTATTATGTAAGGAGAAGAGCTACTTATATAACATGCCAAAAAATTAAAAACGTGAATTGAAAGGGACTTCATTCACCAAAAAGAACAACAATCCAATAAAGATCTAAAATGGTAATTACCTTATGCATAAGGAGCAGATCTTTTGAGGCGTTACCAGAAAGATCAGATTGACCAGATGCTTTTAAAGCCCTTTTTGTTATAGTCTTCTTGATTGTTCCTTTCTTATTTTGCTTTCTTCCATCTTCTTCCTGGCGAAGCTGATAAATCAAATCCTCTGCAGCCCCAGGCCAGTAGTCACCATCAAAATATGGGAGCCTTGAAGCTGTAACCTTAGCCCTACATTCACCAGTAGATACAAAGAAATGGTCATATAAGTTGGTGAGATCAACAACGATGTTCTCCTTGGCAGCTTTTCTTAACATGGACAGGTACCTGAACAAAAATGTTTACAAAATAGAGTTAGAGATGAATAAACCAAGCATTTTGTACACATAAAATAATGAAGCAAGTTTTTCTTTCTCTTTTGGTCTATCCTGAGGCTGAGACTCACCATTCCCTAAGCTTATCGGATTTTGGAGTTTTCTGAATTTCCGGATGACAATATAAAATATAATCTTCACCCTTCAATGGCGGACATGCCCATATATAGCAGCTTGTAAAACCACGTTTCTTGCAATACTCAAGGTATCCAATCTGAAAAGAAATAGATTACAATGAAATCACCCAAATATTAAATTAAGACTGAATAATGAATACTTTGCATTAAATCGTGAATAATTTGCACAATAATTATAGATGAGTTTAACCAAATCAAAGTTTCGGGATTAGAATCGCCTAATTAATGAAACTATGGAAGAATCCAGTTAAATACAACAAAATAAATCAGTCATATCTTACACAGTATCTCAAAGTATTACACAATGCAAGTTTAAGGAAGAAAAAATAAGTTAGAACTTGAATGTCTCCAAGGAAGGGTTCCAAAATTGTGTATGGTAGATGCTACAAGAGAGCAAGAAATTTGAAACTAAAGGTTACCAGAATTTCTTGATACACAAATGTCCGAAGAGCCTCTCCAGTCACTGCTTTAATCTCAGGTCTAAAATACTTGACAGAATCCAAATATGAAAGATAAACCCGACGTTGATTAGGAAATTGGCATTCACATCCAAATTCTTGAACATACATGCCAAAGAGGCATACTTCCACACCTTCAATTTTCTGAAACAACAAAACTACCTGGAACGGAAACCAAAGAAGTCATCAAAATTCATGAAAATTATAATAACAACTCAGTTACCAACAGAATTATTAAAGCAAACTTTGTTTTACCTTCGACTTATATGGGAATTCTGCTGGGTAATTTTGTTCCTGAAAAATCTCCAAAAACCGTTGTTTAACTTCTAACTTCTTGTCAACAGATGAGACAACTCTTATAACAAGGGCTTCAGCACCAGGAACCTGGCAATATCAACAAAAAATGTTATATTTAGCCAGCCTAACCGCACAAAGTAAAGGCATTACTAGTCTAAGGGAAATTAGCTAGAAGTGTAATCATCAATCTCCAATAACAGAACCAATGTAACAAACACACCTAGAAGAACAAGAATATATACAAAGGAGAATTTGAATAAGGGATTTATAAGTTAAGTTAAATTAAGCAAACCCAAGCATCCCACGCAAATAACTAATTGATAGGAATCAACTGATAATTGGGGAATTTTATTGAAAATATCCGAATCCAGAGATACAAAGAATTGACTGGTTTTCAGTTCCAGTGAGAACTATCTGTTTCTGTTACAATTCACAAGCTCCCCTAACAGAACTAAACTACTTCTATTTATACATTCTGTTACTTGTATATTTACAACTGTGCCCCCCTAGTTAGTATTCATCTTTCCCTTCCTCCTATAGTACACCTTTTTCACTAAAGGTCTGCTATCACTGCTCCCCCCTAGGGCTTTCACCTTGTCCTCAAGGTGAAGTTCTGGAAAAGCTTGCTGCAACTTCTCTGCCAGCTCCCAGGAGTTCTCACATGATGGTAAGTCTTTCCACTGCACTAGGACTTCTGCTTCTCCTGTGGAGTTGTATCTGAATTCCAATAGTTCATCTACACATGGTTGCAACACTCCTTCTGTGAGTACAGTGGGCAGTGGTTGTGGCTGGTAGTTCCCTGGTACAGTCTTTTTGAGCTTGCTGATGTGAAACACTGGATGAATCCTACACATTTCTGGTAGTTCAAGCTTGTAGGCTACTGTTCCCACCTTCTCAATGACCTGGTAAGGGCCATAGTATCTAGGACTGAGTTTCTCATTCCTCCTAGAAGCCAATGTCTTCCACCTGTAGGGGCATGCTTTCAAGTATACCCAGTCACCAACTGCCAGTGTCACATCCCTTCTATGTTTATCTGCTTGCTTCTTCATTCTCTGTTGTGCTACTGTCAAGTTGTGTTGTAATTGTCCTAGCAAGGTATCTCTGTCTTCATATAGTTGATTCACAGCCTCTACATTAGATGGAATGGCAGGACCCTTAATAATAGGATTAGGATCCCTTCCATATAATGCCTTGTAAGGGGTCATGCCAAGTGATGCATTGTAATTGGTGTTAAACCATAATTCAGCCCAGCAGAGCCATTTAGGCCAAGTTTTAGGACAATCACCCACAAAACATCTTAAGTAAATCTCCAAACACCTGTTTGTGACCTCTGTTTGCCCGTCAGTTTGTGGGTGGAGGGCAGTACTATACTTCAACTTGGTGCCAGCTAGTTTAAACAACTCTCTCCAAAACTGACTGAGGAAAATTTTGTCTCTGTCAGAGATAATGGCTTCTGGAAAGCCATGAAGTTTGATCACCCCTGATATGAAACAGTGTGCTACATCAGTAGCAGTGTAAGGATGCCCCAAGGGGAGAAAATGTGCAAATTTAGTAAGCCTATCAATGACTACTAGGATTGTATCTTGTCTGCCAATTCTAGGTAATCCCCCAATAAAGTCCATTGATACCTCTGACCACACCTTAGTTGGTATGGGAAGTGGTTGTAACAACCCAGCAGGTGCCAATGTTTGAGCTTTGCTTTGTTGGCACTGTTGGCATTGCATGATGAAGTTTCTGATATCATGTTTCATCCCCTGCCAGTAAAAAACTCCTGCAATTCGTTTATAGGTCCTAAAAAACCCTGAGTGTCCTCCTTGGAGAGAGGCATGGAACTCATGTAGAATGGTTGGAATCCTGGAAAAATTTCTTGGAAGGACCAGGCTATTTTCTCTATAGAGAAATCCTTGCTTAATGGAATATTTACTGTTCCCAGGAGCCTGTAGTACCACCTTCTGCATCAAAACTTGCAAATCAGGGCAACTTCTAATTTCTTCTTCCCACTCATTCCATTCTGGTAGTGTCACTCTTGAGCTTGAAGCAAAAATCATCTGTCTAGATAAAGCATCAGCCACCTTATTTGAACTGCCAGCCTTGTATTGAATTTCAAAGTCAAATCCTAGTAACTTAGAGGTCCATTTGACTTGTTCTCCCCCTAATAAACTTTGCTCAGTGAGGAATTGGAGACTTTGTTGATCTGTCCTCACTATAAAGTGTTGGCCTAGTAAGTAGTGTCTCCATTTTTTAATGGCCAACACCATGGCCATTAATTCCCTCTCATAGGCAGATTTCTGTTAGGCAGATTACTGACAGTTTTTGACTGAAGTAAGCAACTGGTTTCTCATCTTGCATCAAGACAGCTCCCACCCCTTTGCTTGAAGCATCAGTCTCAATGACAAATTGCTTAGTGAAATCAGGCATTACCAGGACTGGTAGTGTGGACATGGCCTGTTTGAGCTCTTGAAAGGCTATCTCTGCTTCATTATTCCAACTGAATTTGTCCTGCTTCAGTAGGTCTGTCAAAGGCCTTGCAATGATACCATAGCCTTTCACAAATCTCCTATAGTAACCTGTCAACCCTAGGAACCCCCTTAAACCCTTAAGGTCCTTTGGAGTTGGCCACTCAGTCATTGCACTAACCTTGTTAGGGTCTGCACATACCCCCTGTGCTGTCACCACATGCCCCAAATACTCCACCTTATCAACAGCAAAGTCACACTTTTTCTTGTTCACCACTAGATGATTCTGGCCAAGTGTAGAAAAAATTGTCCTCATGTGATCAGCATGCTCATTCACCCCTTTACTGTAAATCAATATGTCATCAAAGAAAACCAGGGCAAATTTTCTGAGGAAGGGCTTGAGTATCTCATTCATGAGTGCTTGGAAGGTTGATGGTGCATTGGTTAACCCAAAGGGCGTGACCATGTACTCATAATGACCTTCATGTGTTCTGAAAGCAGTTTTAGGGATATCTTCAGTTCGCATTCTGATCTGGTGGTAACCAGATTTGAGATCCAGCTTGGTAAACACTGTGGCGCCAGTGAGTTCATCCAACAGCTCATCAATTAGAGGAATTGGGAATTTGTTGGGGATTGTGAGCTTGTTTAATGCCCTATAGTCTACACAAAATCTCCAGCTCCCATCCTTTTTCTTCACAAGTATGATAGGACTAGAGTAAGGGCTAGTGCTAGGTTGAATGATTCCTGTTTTAAGCATATCAGCCACCAGTTTCTCAATTTCATTCTTTTGGTAATGAGGGTATCTATATGGCCTGAGGTTAGGTATGCTAGCACCATCTTTGAGGACAATGGCATGATCAGTAGGTCTACTAGGTGGCAACTGACCAGTCTCATGGAACAAAAATTCATATTCATCAATGACAGCTTGAATTACCTCAGGCAGTGTGTGATGCTCTGTCTCTATTAGTACCATGTTCCTGCATTCCACAATGAACAATTCCTCAGGCTCTTGTAATTCCAGCATCATCTGGTTAGCATTCACTTCCCTCCTGGATAGTAGAGGGTCCCCTCTCAAGCACTGAGTCTCTCCATTCACTTTAAATTTCAGAGTCATATCCCTGAAGTTGGCCTTAATATCCCCAAGCTTTTCTAGCCAATCAATACCTAGCACAATGTCCTCACCCTCCAGAGGGAAGACATAACAATCTACTGTTATTGATATCCCTTGCAGTGTGAGTTGTACCCCTCTACAAACTCCTCTAATCATAATTCTTTCTCCATTTCCAATCTTCACCCAGCATGGGGCTGTATTTTCTACTGTCATTCCCTGTTTCTCCACCAACTTGTTAGACACAAAGTTGTGAGTGGCACCACAATCCAGCAACACCAATATCTCCAGTAGTCCTATGATTCCCCTTACCATAAATGCACATTTAGAGGATAGTCCTGCCATGCTGTAAAGATGCAGGCTCTTCATATTGGCTTCCCACACAATCTCTTCTTCATCTTCATCTTTCTTCTCCTCCTCTTCCTCCATCAGTTCTTGCACATACAACAATTTAAGAACCCTGTTCTTGCATATGTGGCCTGGTGTGTATTTCTCTTCACAAGTAAAACACAGACCCTTCTTGCGCCTCTCTTCAATATCCTTGCCACCCATTGACTTGGCGTTCAGTGGCCAAGAATTCTTCCCTGCTTCAGTGTTCTTGACAGTGGTGCTTGCCTCTGTAGTGGGTTTGGTGTGAATATCAGCCTTATTGTTCTTGAATCCTCCAAAATTACGACCCCCATACCTTCCAACAGCGCCAATTTTCTCCTCTGCTAGCAGAGCTACATCCATCATCTCTGCAAGATTCTGTGGCCGTTGCAGGCGCACCTCCGCCCCTATATCTTCCCTCAGACCGTTGGAGAACATCCCCGTAAACAAGGATTGGTCTTGGATCTTGATGTGGCTCGCAATCATCTCAAATTTCTTGCGATACTCCCGAACAGTGCCTTCTTGCTTCATATTCATCAGTAATTCGAACGCATTGTTCACCATCGTGGGTTGGAAACGGCGGAGTACAGCTTCTTTAAGGCCACTCCACGACAGCACCTCCGTGTTCGCCTCCCACCACTGCATCCACGCCAGCGCTTCACCCTCCATCGCCATTAACGCGGCGTCTAACTTCTCATTCTCCTCAATCCTTCGAACCTTGAAAAAACGTTCGATTTTCGTGAGCCAACCGGTGGCATCGTCGCCGTTGAACACCGGAAGATCAACCTTGCGGAGTCTTCGATCACCATCGCCGTTGATTGGCCTTTCCTTCGTTTTCGGGTCACCCGGGTCACTTTGACCCGAATCTTTCAATTGCATTGCTGCGAACATGGATTCCATACGAGCAAGCGCCTCATTGAGACGTTGTTGACTTCGCGCCTCAGATTCTTGAAATTTCCGTTCCAACTCTTCAATTCTGGGATCCATCGTGGTTGAAGTTTGCTTCTTGCGCACCATGAACACGCCAAAGATCGAATTGCTTTGATACCAGTTGATAGGAATCAACTGATAATTGGGGAATTTTATTGAAAATATCCGAATCCAGAGATACAAAGAATTGACTGGTTTTCAGTTCCAGTGAGAACTATCTGTTTCTGTTACAATTCACAAGCTCCCCTAACAGAACTAAACTACTTCTATTTATACATTCTGTTACTTGTATATTTACAACTGTGCCCCCCTAGTTAGTATTCATCTTTCCCTTCCTCCTATAGTACACCTTTTTCACTAAAGGTCTGCTATCACTAATATACGAAATATGATTATAATTGTTATTATATAGTTACTCTCTCTGGTGTAGCTAGCCGAGGAACTACACATTGAGCACAATTAGCTTAGTTAATCAGTTACTCGGTTTGTTATAAAAGTCAGAGTTGATTGTAACCTATGAAGCATGGACTCTTACACGGACACCTAACACGACACGGACACGTCGACACTGCTAATTCATAAAGTATGGGACACTGAAACTGATACATATATAATTATTTACTTATTTATTATAATTAAATAAAATATGAACATTATCTATAAAATTTCTAAATTAAACAATTTATTTCATAACAAAAAAAGTTCTTAAACAAAATATGATAGTTTCACATTCCCTTCTCTATCTACTATACTGAGAAGCTAAAAATGATGTAATCAAATTTAACGTTTTCAACCCCTTCATTGATATTCACTACTTCGACACATCTTTAACCTCTATAGAAGTGCCTCAAAAGTGTCCAAGGAGTGTCTATGATGTGTCGAAGCAAAGAAAAAAAATTGGGACACCGACGCGTGTTGGACAACAGGACACACCTAACCTTAGAGGTGTTTGTGCTTCATAATTTGTAACTGACAGTTGCCAACTGTAAGTATTAGTCGAAAACAGTACCAACATAAGTGCTTGGCATGTAACAAAGCATCTCAATCAATCAAATTCGCAATTCAGAATATCTATCTAGTCCTTTTCTTTCTCAGACACTTCATCACTTTTTCTACTTTCCCTTGTTTACTCTCTGCTCAATATTCACAATAATAATAAATAGCTCGTACCGATCAATTAGTGACAACTTAACAAGCCTGTCAGAAAAAAATGGTACTGCTACATAAGCTACATTCAACAGGAGAAGAGGAAAAAGCCACAAGTGACATCAGACTTTATGTCAAAAAAATTCAGAATGAATTTTGATTTCAGGAATTCTTCATAAAACATCAGATTTTCAGGTTATAACTAATGCTGGCGTCACTTCCAAACAAAAACAAGAAAAATAGATTCAATAAAGGCTTATGAATAGTACATGTCCCTAACACAAGATCCATTTAGTCTTGAAACTTGGACAATGCACAAGCCAACCCTACCTTGTGTTGAAATTCAACTTCATTCAGAAAATGGAGATGGCGTATATTGAGATCTAACCCATTCGATCATAGAGGCTTTTATACCATGTTGATGGTCAACTTTACTAAAAGCTTAAGCCATTGGGTGAAAGATTGGGTGAAAGCTTGGGAGTGTTTTATAGGTGTCAATAACAATCTCTACATAATGAATTTAAATGACTCACCTCATCATAGCTTTTCCCTTGAACCCTGGCCCTCTCTAATCTTTCTTGCTTTAGTCGCCTAAATAAACGTTGCTCTATGTGGTCACTGAGAATTGTTCTTGGCAAATCCTTTGCTCCAAGAACAGCATTTTGGGGTAAGGGCATGCGCTCACCACTTTCTACTTCTTGAATATAGCAGTTAGGGCAAGTGTATTCAGCTTGTCCACCATCATTTCTTCGACCATTAAATAACGCACAAATTTGATGTTGCCATGCTTCACATTTATCACATTGAACCCACTGAACACGTAAATAAATGGTTAATAATACAGATAAACTGCTACTCAAAGGAAAAAATAAGATGTATACTATGTACCCATTCCTCTGTTTCTTCATCATTTTTCTTCTTTTCCAACCTTGACTTGGGAAATGGAGTCCCATCAACAGTAATGGTGTCTCCACGAGGCTCATTATAGCAGGGAATACAAAAATAATGCCGTGTGTCACCAGTACCAACAGTATAGTACATATTATTTCGTTTGATGCGAACACCACACGTCGTGCAATAAATAGGTGGTGGTTCAAAGGTAAGCTTCTCTACTGCACACAATTGACAGGAGTTCTCACTCATCGAATGCTCCATTGCTTGATTTTTCTCTGCTAATGATTTTCTCTGTCATAAAAAAAATAGATGCATATGGTAAATTAAGGATACTGATATACTAAATGAATTCAGCAATTGAACGCATAAAAACAAACAGTATATAAGGCTTAGACAAACCTTCAAAAATCATTTACAAATCTCTTAGGAAGACTAACATATCCTAGCACTGTTGAATATTGTGATGATGGGAATGGTTTTTCAAAGTGTACTACGACACTACATTGCTCAACACTTTTTGACCATGTTGGAGAAAATTTATAATGGGTTAAATTAATTTGTCACGGGTAAAATGAAAACAAATTGGGGAGTAAGTAAATTAAACAAGAAGCATGTTCATAAACTTGACGTGCTGAGAAGAAAAGACTCAAATGGTGAAACAAATCATAGCCTTATAACATGCCAAAAAATCAAAGTTCAGTAAATCACACAAAAGTGTAGGCATATAAAAGTATGGGATAATGTTAGTTAGGAACCCAAAGCATTAGTTAAGTCCAGCAATGTCCAGCTTATGTAATCACAGAAATATCAGGTGTTCCCTAAAAGCTTGGGGTTTTTCTAAACTGGGTTTGGGGTTTTGTAAGAGAAAGGAAGGTTGTGCTTAATGCAGTTGCATAGATTTTAAGCTACAATGGTACAGATCCATATTACGACTAAATTGATGGCTTTAAAGTACTTTTTCCTTTGAAAATAAGTGCCCAAGAATAAACAAAATCTTACCTGGCCAACCCATTGCCTGAGGCCAGTGATATGTTCCCTGACTTGCTCTGGAGTAAACAGTTCGATCAGCGAGACCCCCTTTAATTTTGGCTTACCAGACTTGGTCCCAGCTGCATTTTCAATTGGATGGGTCACGATTTCTGGCTTTACTTGTCCAGTTTCTTTCTCCGTTTTCATATCTTCCAGCCTAACTATACTAGCAGGTTCATCATATGAGACCGGCTCACCAGCCAGCCTTCTAACATCTCCATTATCCTCATTCATCTCGTTAAGATTTTCACTCGCTGAATGCACCAGAACTTCTTCCTTAACTTTCATAAGCTCAGATTTAGTAGACATAGACGTGTCACCATAAGGAAAGGTTTGGCACTGAGTATCCTTGTTATATCTTGATTCACACTTTGGAGGAACGGATGAATCAGAGTTGTCACATTTGGGATTATTGGACTGGGTGCACTTCTCAATTTTCATACGTTTTAGAGATGGGTGCAGGTCTTCTGATGTTTCAACCACTAGTGGAGACTTTGAGATCAGAATAGGTGATGGGCCTACTATATTATAGGACTTACATGGTTCATTTAAAGCCATTGGCAAACCTGATTTGGGATCTGGCTGAATCTGGGGCTTAAGTAGAAATGTACGTCGATACTTTCTTACCAAAACACAAACAGGGCAACATGAATCATTGCATTTTATGAAATGACGAAGCAACTCCCTGGTACGATGACAACGAGGATAGGGGCAAAGAGGTGAAGTGCATCCATCTATGTGATTACATAACTTTTGTGCACTAGAACAATGGCGTGCCAGGCATTGCCCTTCCGGGGCAGAACATCGCTGAGCATGAAATAAGAATAGAAGCCACTTCTGTTGATTCCTGTGTGCCATTGTGATGCTGCTTGAATCCTGCAGCTCAGCTGAGCCTCTAGAAGCAACAACTTGACCAAGAATTGATCCATCTGATAATAAATCATTGCATTGAGCTTCATCGAGCCCTGATACTCTTTGATGAAAATCAATGTGGAATTGCTGCTCGTGTGACATATTCTCAGGAATGTGGTTTCCATCTTGTGATTGAGGGAATTGATTCAGAAGTATGGATTTCGATTCTGACCCAACAGAAAGACAGCTAAAATTATTTTGAGATTCTGAAACCAATTCATGTGGGTGCAACATTTGTTGAGAAATTTGAGATGTTGGGGAAGATAAATCATGATGACTAGAGGACGAGAAAGGATGTTGAGCATCACTAGAGCAATCTTGGGAGGAGTTCTGCTGTAACTGGTTCTGCATCTCAGATACACGGATCTGTGCAGAAAAGTGAGAATTGAGAGCTTCTTTATGTTTGTCAACTCCAGACTCAGACTTCACTCGATTGTCTAGATTGGAAGAGGGCTGAGACAGAG
This sequence comes from Astragalus glycyphyllos, assembly GCA_963573325.1. Taxonomy (NCBI): domain Eukaryota; kingdom Viridiplantae; phylum Streptophyta; class Magnoliopsida; order Fabales; family Fabaceae; genus Astragalus; species Astragalus glycyphyllos. The sequence continues at coordinate 81,678,922 of OY754311.1, forward strand.
AGAAGGCATCACCATTGACCAAATGTTGTGGTTGCTGTCTTTGCAGCTTCAATTGAAACTGCTGTTGAACATACTGCTCTGACTGTTGATATTGTTGCGGTCTTTGTTGATACTGTTGTTGAGTATGCACAAGGCCATCTCTTGAAGTCAGTGAAGATTGAAAATTTAAATTTTCTGATGGTTTAATTGTGTGACACGTTTGATGAGCAATCTGATCCATACTGTGCGAATTCGATTGACCGCTTACGCGGGAGCTGGTTTTGGGCATTGCTGGCAACTTCACTGAATTCACGTTCTGACTGTTCATCATAGACCCGGAGGATGTGGCAGATGCATTAAAATTTCCAGAAGCAAAAGCGTCAACACTACTCAAGCCATACCCATCACCTGACAATAGATTGTTACCCTTTTTTAGATACCAATTTGTACAGACAAAAATATGTTTGTCCTTGAGAGTTAAATGGGAGAAGGTGTCCATACGGACCGACACCCATCCACAAAACAAACAAGAATATAGCCAAAATGATTATACCACTACAGAGTGGAGCAGGGAATGAGGTCAAAGTCTTACATCTATCTAGTAGATAAAACTAAACAAAAACATGCAAGAAAGATTACCATGCATTTCTGATTGTTGATTTTGCTCAAAGAGCTGCTGTAAGTGTTTTGGAGAATTAGCATACGCTGAGAGATAGCCATCGCTGCCAGGTTCATCTGCAAGTTGCATGTTTTTTCCAATCAAGCCTAACCCACCATTGATAGAACTATTTGGATATGCAAATGATTTTTGCAATAAACCAGATCTCATTCCACGACCCATTTGACTGCCAAAATTGTGCAATACATGATTGTTTTGGCCACTTACATGCAGCATCTGCTGCTGTGGCTGAGACTGTGATACCAATGTAGAATCAATACCAGAAAAAACACTGCTATTAGTTGAAGGATCTACATTCATATTAGAAAGATTATTGCTGACACTAAATCCAGGAGTGGGAATCATCTGGCTTGCAGTTCTTTGGACGCCTGCTGATGGCATGTTTCCTCCTGAACCAATCGAAAAATTGGTAGAAGACTGCTGGTAACCATTAGACAAACCTGCAAATAATGCAGAAAAAGAAAAGCAAATTGAAAGGACTGGGTAGAGAATTAAAACTGTTACAATTACCATAAAATCTATTCAAGGAACCACCAAGCATGCCACCTGCCGGTAACATGCTTACACCATTAACAAATGTGGATGATATGCTATTACACCCACTGACGGCAACCATTGAGGCATACTCAGAAGATGCTATGATCATGGTTGAATTTGTAACATGTGACATACCAGGGGTTGGTATCATTGTACCAATTGGAGAAGAGCTAACAAGCTGTGGATGTTGTTGGTTGTGATTACTAGATGATCGTCTAAGAACATTGGACAAGCGACTCTCTAGTGTGTCCAAATTCATGTAGTCCTCCTAAAGACAAGCCCAGAAAATCATCAACACTAAAAGGGGTAACTGTTGCAAAATGCACGTAAAGCCATAGAACAGTCCAAATATACAAAAATTAACCTAGGAAAGGCTTAAAATCCAGCGTTGTTACTTTTAGAATCAGTAGTCTCAAGTATTTAGATGGAAGAAAAAGAAAATTCAGTTCCCTCCAAATAGTAAAAAGAAAATTAGCAAGAGGCCCAGATAAAAACCTTAGAGTGAGCAGCTTTTAACATGCCCTCCTCGAGGCGTTTTGCAAGATCCTTAACCTTCCTTCTATGTACTTCTGTAACTGGATGCTGGTACCGCTGCAATAGTATGCTACATCTGGAAGGTAAAGAGTAACATGTATATTGTTAAATAAACTGACACTTTATCATTTTGGTATACTTTCCTAGTTTTCTTACTTGGTTAATTTTTCCCCTTAATCTTTGAGATTGATTAGGAATGACTCGTGTGTGTGTGTGTATGTGTGCATGTCTGAGTGTTGTATATTCTCCTCACAAATAGAATATTAATTTTCAGTCTCAAGTTAGTATCAAAGCATAGTTCAAAATCCTAGCTCCTTGTCTTTGCGTTCAGTCGCCATCAAGGCTAACCCTAATTTGGTTTTTCAATTTGGTTTTGGGTGTCCAATGGACACCGCTATTTGGTCCCATTTTGGTTGAAAATTGATACAAGGTGATGGTGTGGGGGGAGTATTGTTAGATATGGATCTTAATTTGCTCTGATACGTTAATAGGCCTGTTAGTAGGAATTAATGGGTTAGCCATCTATAAATAGAACTAGAGGGAAGGAAATAGATTCATCCAGTTAGATAGTTGGGCAATTAGGAGGTGCAGACCCTTGAAATTCTACATTATCAGTGAGTACTAAAGGTGATTTCCCTACTTTCTCTCATAACACCAGTCAGTTCGTATCAAGATGGTGAGAGACTAATCCACTTAACCTAATGGCACCTAAATTACAAGGACCCTTACCACCAATTTTGACAGATGGAGCATGCTAATAAGATGTTAAGTCTTAAAATCATGAATCTAACAAAACTGAATATACTCATATATTTACCTAAATTTTACACTAAGCCTCATGTGAGCCTTGAGGCATTGCTTAGGACATAAAAGAATTACATAACAATAATTAAGTGGTAGAAACTATAATTTTAGTTTCCGTTTTGTTTTACCATGAGAAGCACCAAGGATTATGTCCTTATCCCACTAGGTGGACATGGCTATAGAGGTCGATGTCATCGAGCACTGTCAAAAACAACACCCATCTTGTTTTGTTTTAGATTGGATAATTTCAACAGGTTGTTTGCAATATGAACTTATCTATATATGTATGTCTTTCATTTGCGAAGTTGTAATTGGTAACTAGTTTCAACATAACACCGCCAATGTCTTATCCCACTAGGTTTTGTCAATTGTAGTTGGTTGTAAATAAGACTGGAAAAATGAAAAAAAAAAAACATAAGGATATCCCTGCATTTACCCATATTAATATTTGATACTCCTATTGATAAATTTTCATAAAGAATCAAAGCTTTCAGTTACCCCTCCCTGATTGAAGTGTATCAAGCATAACAAATTCACAGTAATGAAAATGTCAACAAAAGAACTTACATTTTTTCTTGCATAAAAGAACGTGCTCTGAGAAATTCAGGGTCCATATTGATTGTTGAGTGTGAAGAAATGCCTAAGTTTGGCGTGTGAGAGAGTGCATTCCCATTCCGCTGAACCAGGGTAGGCAACTCAGACCCTGCTTGATTAGGTACCTGCCCTGATATCTTCCCTGGAATGTTTGCCTGCAAGTTCATCTTCTTTACTCTTCACCTTTGCTTTACAAACCAAATATTGCATTCTTAGAAAAGAGTTCCAGGATTCCACCATGACACCATGAATTAGCAGTCTAGCTGTACAAGAACCTTGTTATCAGGATTAAAACCAAACAACTGGATGGTTTGTATTTAAATCTTGAGGGGGAGAGCGGAAACTAGGTAGAAGCTTTTGACATAACATAAGCCACAGAAAAATCCAATCATCATTGCAGCAAACTATTGCGACTAAAGTTGGTGACAAAATCCATTTTAAGGTATATCAGAAGTCAATAATTCGTTAGTAACACGAACCTAAAGTGCAATGAAGAACCTCAGACGATGAGAAGTTACAAAATATGAAAGGAATATGACAATTGATATTGAATTGAATGCAAGCAACAATTGTACGATTGGCTGAATTCTATCAAAACAAAATGCGCAGATGAAATTCCGCTAAGAAAATCTTCATCGGCTAGTTATTGACCATTGAAAGATTAAAACAGATCATATCAATCAAATTAACCATATTGCAGCTAGTGGCCCTTGGTAGACGATATAGTAATTAATTAAATCAAATATAAGCAGTTACGGAAAATAGAAACCCTAATACTGATGGGTTACAACGAACCTGAAACGATGAACAATTGGATACAGACCCGAAGAAGTTCTAAATTGCTAAATTGAATCAGATTGGAACCACGACTATCAACGACCACGCCGATTACGATCGAAGACTTTTCTGCCGAAGAGAAAGAGAGGTCATTTACACTGTTCCCAACTAAAGGCACGTGAGAATTTTGCGCTTATGAGGTAAGGAAGCAAAATTAAATCTCTTACGAACCACTAAAATTGACCGTAAGATATAGTGTAAAATATTATGAGTGATTAAGATTAATTCAATCAATATTAAATCTCATTCATTGATGAATTTTTATACAAATGTCTCAAATTTGAGTCTTGAGTTTGACAAAAATTCTACGGAGAACCACTGAGACAGACAAAGTAGAGTACAAGGGACCAACCAGATCTCCTGACGTAGATTAGTCACTAGCAAAATCGATGAATATTGCACACCAATAACGTGGTAAAAGAAATTGGATAAAACTTCTATGTCGTGTTTTCTCCTATTATATTTTGACAAAATGTATTTATTTTAGGCTAAAATGCACTTTTAATCCATTCAGTTATTTATTTGTTCGGTTGCGGCCTTTTAAGTTGTTTTTCTCGGTTTGGTCCCTTAGGTTTCAAATTCTCTAGAATCTCTACACATAAGTCCTATCTGTCCATCTTACATAACAATTGATGGTGTGTCCGTTGTGTTGTGATGTGACACTTGCTGACATGAAATATATACAATGACGTGTCGTTTTTTATTTCTTCTCTCAATAATAATAATAATGTGGCAATTATTTTTAGTCATTTCATTTTGGTCCTCTAAGTTTGTATTTAGTTTCAAATAGGTCTCCCAAGTTTTTGCTTAGTTTTAAAATAAGAGGACTAAATGTCCAAGTTTTAAAATACACAGTAGAGACTAAATATCTGATTTTTTAAAAAATAAGACGACCAAAACTATAATTTAGTAAATATGTCTTTAGTCCCTGCAAATATGTGGTGTTTCGATTTTATTCCCTGCAAAACTTTTTTTAAAAAAGATTCTTGCAAAATCAATTTTTTTAAATAAGTCATTCTGTTAGACAAACGTTAAAAAAATGAATAAGTGGCAAAGAGAGTTGTGACTTCTATTTTTTTTCTGCTGAGTTGGCTCGCCACATATACATTAAATTTAAAACCCTAAATTCCCATTTCATCATCTTCTTCTCCATCTTCCCATTCTTCCCCACCCTCTTCATCTCATCTCCAATTTTTGCAGAATCAGATTTGAACACAAACACTAACACAACTGATTCTCCTTCACCCATATATCCAAAAACAAGGAAATTCCAATCGTGTATGGCTTCTAGCTTTAATATCAATTCTAACTTTAGCTTTCCTCTCCACACTTCATTTCAGAGACTACGAATTTCAAATCTGATCTTTGAAAGAGGTATTGCATAGCTTTCCTTGGAATGGTTACAGGATGAAGGGCACACAAGATTGTAACTTTGGGTAATAGATGGATCCATGATTATAGTAAGCATTGGCCCCGTGAATGATTGAAAACAAATTCACTATATGAATGGGTCTTGAGTGAGGAATGGATTGAAAACAAATTCACCGTATGCTGAGATAGAAAAGCATGAGTGAGGAATTGAAAACAAATTCGCCTATAGGTTCTCTGGTTTGGGGATTTAGGAATTTTGGGATTTAGGGCATACTACATGTCATGTTTAGTCCTATTTGGATAGTTTTAAAATAGGTTAAATTGCACTTTTGGTCCTTTATCTTTGCGGTTAATGCCACTTCAGCCCTTTATCCTTTTTTCTCGTTTTAGCCCCTCATGTTTTTTTTTGTGTCATTTTGGCCTCTGTCGTTAGTTTTTTCTAACAGACATCATGCTAGCAGTTAACTGCTGATGTGACGTCCTAATTGTCTAATCTGACGTGTCTTCATTAAATGACATGGCCAATGAGGGACCAAATTGAATCAAATAAAAAACATAAGGGGCAAATTGACACAAACACAAAACATAATCAATCACTCTTCATCTTCTTCCTCCATCTTCATCTCTTCTTCTCCAATGAGCTATCGCCACCTCCAGCGAGCCACCACCACCCTCTCCTTCACAGCCACACCACACCACACCACAACACATAACCGAACCCTAAATCCCAAATCCTAAGATGGTGGCTCGCCGGAGAAGAAGATGATGAAGATGGAGGGAGAAGATGAAGAGTGATTGATTATGTTTTGTGTTTGTGTCAATTTGGTCCCTTGTGTTTTTTATTTGTTTCAATTTGGTCCCTCATTGGCTATGTCATTTAATGAAGACGCTTCAAATTGGACAATTAGGCACGTCAGCAGTTAACTGCCAGCGTGACGTCCGTTAAAAAAAACGAACGACAGGGGCCAAAATAACACACACACAAAACATGAGGGACTAAAACGAGAAAAAAAGATAAAGGGGCAAAAGTGCAATTTAGCCTTTAAAATAAATAAAAATGATTAGAAATGCCACATAGGAATGCTATCACACACATCAGCATTTTTCTAACGGAGTTAGTAACAGAAGGATCTATTTGAAAAAGATTGATTTTGCAGGAATTTTTTAAAAAAAAAGTTTTTTGCAGAAACTAAAATCAAAAGACCCATATTTACAGAGACCTAATACATATTTAATACTTTAGGGGGAAAAAAAGATTAACTCAATTTTTTGTCTGTTGGTCTCTATCTCTTCTTCTCTCTCAACCGAGTGGGAACGCCTTTCATCTCTCGCAATCGAGCCTTCATCTTACAGGCGCCGGCGGAATCGCGTCTCTCTCAGCCGAGTGGGAACCTCTGCCGTCAACCCACACCGCCCTCACAGTCTCTCTCAATCGAGACTCTACTCGAAAATCGCCTGATTCCATCTTGCTCTCTGCTCCAGATCCTTAACGACAGTCATTAAAATTGCAGATCTGAAACCCTATCCAAACCCCTAATCGAGCAAACTCACTGGTCAAAGTTAACAGGATCCAACTGCAGAACAAAGGTGCACAAGCAGTAATCATGTCTCTCAATCTTCGCCAGAAGCAAACAGGTAATCTCCTCACTTTTTTAGTTAATTTCGATCTTCGTGTTCATTTTTACAATTCTTTTGATGATCCGTGTTCGCTACTCCAGAATGTATCGCTCGAATGCTGAACCTGAACCAACCGATCAACGCAACCGGAACGGCAAACGAAGAAGCGTACAAGATTCTGATCTACGATAAGTTCTGCCAGAACATCCTCTCCCCGTTGATCCACGTTAAGGACCTTCGTAAACACGGCGTCACCCTCTACTTTCTCATCGACAAGGATCGGAAACCCGTTCACGACGTCCCTGCCGTTTACTTCGTTCAACCAAATCAATCCAACGTCCAGAGAATCATCGCCGACGCTTCTCGCTCACTCTACCAAACTTTCCACCTAAACTTTTCGACCTCCATCCCTCGCCCCCTCCTCGAAGACATCGCCTCTGGAACCCTAGCGTCCGATTCCATTCACCGCATCTCCAAGGTCCATGATCAGTACCTCGAGTTCGTCACGCTAGAAGATAACCTATTTTCCTTGGCTCACAAGTCTTGTTTCCTTCAACTCAATGATCCCTCCGCAGGGGATCGGGAGATTGAAGACATTGTTGAGAAGATTGTTTCCGGATTGTTTTGCGTTTTGGCGACTCTTGGTGTTGTTCCTGTTATCCGGTGTCCCCGTGGTGGCCCTGCCGAGATGGTTGCCACTGCTTTGGATCAGAGAATTCGCGATCATTTGTTGTCCAAGAACAATTTGTTCACCGAGGGTGGGAATTTTGTTAGCTCATTTCAGCGTCCGGTTTTATGTATCTTTGACAGGAATTTCGAGCTTCCAGTGGCAATTCAACATGATTTCCGGTACCGACCACTGGTCCATGATGTTCTTGGGTTGAAATTGAATCGGTTGAGTGTTCAGGGGGAGAAAGGTGGGATGAGATCTTATGAGTTGGATAGTTCAGATTTGTTTTGGGTTGCAAATGGGTCGCTGGAGTTTCCCGAGGTTGCGGTGGAGATTGAGACTCAGCTGAATAAGTATAAGAAGGATGTGGATGAGGTGAATAAGAGGACTGGTGGAACTCACGGGGCTGAGTTTGATGGGACGGATTTGATCGGTAACACGAAGCATTTGATGAATGCCGTGAATTCCTTGCCAGAGCTGACTGAGAGGAAGCAAGTGATCGATAAGCACACTAACATTGCTACTGTGTTGTTGGGTGAGATCAAGGAGAGGTCGCTTGATTCTTATGCTAAGAAGGAGAATGACATGATGGTTAGAGGGAGCATTGAGCGGAATGAGCTTCTCGGTGTGCTTAGAGGGAAGGGAACAAAAATGGATAAGCTTCGGTTTGCCATCATGTATCTTATTTCCACTGAAAGCATTAATCAGTCTGAAGTGGAAGCTGTGGAAGCGGCACTGAGGGAGTGTGAGATTGATACTGCTGCTTTTCAGTATGTCAAGAAGATTAAGTCTTTGAATGTTTCGTTGGCATCGGTGAATTCTGCTAGCAGAAGTAATATTGTTGACTGGGCTGAGAAGATCTATGGACAGTCAATCAGTGCGGTGACTGCTGGTGTCAAAAATCTCTTATCTAATGACAGGCAGCTAGCATTGGCAAGGACTGTCGATGCCTTAATTGAAGGGAGGCCAAATCCTGAAACAGATGCATACCTCGCATTTGATCCCCGTGCTCCTAAGTCTGGATCAGGAGCAAGTAGCAGTCACTTGAGAGGGCCATTTAAGGAGGCAATTGTGTTCATGATTGGAGGTGGTAATTATGTCGAGTATTGCAGCCTGCAAGAGCTTGCACAAAATCAGCAGCCTGCCAAGCATATTATATATGGAACGACAGAAATTTTAACCGGAGTGGACTTTGTAGAGCAGCTTACATTGTTGGGGCAGAAGATGGGTTTGGGTAATGTTAGTTCTACCCCAACTCAGTAGTTCAGATGTGGAGGTATCAATTTAGCTTGCAAATTATTCTTTAGTACAATAGAAAATTCTCAAACATTGTTAGGTAACACAAGACAAATCAATCTGCTTTTAATGTTCATTGTCGAAAAGCAATGAAGGATTTTGTGTTTTCCACTGCCTTCTTGTCTTGATTATAAAGCAAGGGGATTGCTTGCTTCTTTCTTTGTAGCACAGTCAATTATGCTTTATCTTCATTGTAGTGATTTTTTTTTCATTGAGAAACATGATGCCTTGATGCTTCATTTTCATTATGCAAGTGAGATGTTATTGCTGAAATGATTATGTATTGATTAGAGCGAGTGTCTGTAATTGTTTACATTGCTGAAAGCATATTGTTTAGGTTGATCTGTTTGGCAGATTTTGTTAGTACTACCATAATCATTTGTATCCAATCCAATAATGTCTATTGCCATGCAGTTATGCTATTATCAGGCTGATATTTTTCTTTGCCTTGTCAATCCAAACATCAAGTCAAAATGGGTGAATGCAATTTGCATCCTGGGGTGCTATCCTGCAAGTCTAATGACAATAGTTCAACTCTGCAAGGAAAGATTTCATTCATCATTCATCATTTTAAAAATTATGGCATCTAAGATGTTTTCCCGCTGCCATCATTCATGATTTCAAATTACTTCGTGCAATGTTGCATCTGTAGTTACGCATTAAACTAATCTATAGGTGGTTCTGGCTTCTAAATAGATGTGCAATCAAGATGGTTTTTTGACTTTTCTGTTCGTGGATAGGCACTGTTCTAATTAACCTTATATCTCATATTTTCTGATCCCAGTCTCTTAGAAAAAAAGCTTCCCAGTTTAGCATATGCTCCATTGTTCAGAAATATAGTTGGCTTGAGAGAAACAAATTTCCTATGACAAAACAGCCGCTTCTCCATAGATGTTTATGATCAGTTCTGTCTCTAGTTTAAACTTCAAAAACTTTTACCCTTTGGGAAAACCTCACAGCACTTATTTAAGTTGCATACAAGCACATATTCAAACATAAAAATAAAAAAACAATGATTGCTGCATCAAGTAATTTGTTGTAGCAGGTTGAACCTCTTTTTTCGAATGCATGTGGTGTTTCTTAACTGCAAATTATTTTATTTACATGCGTGACTACAAAGAATATCGTAATAATATTTTCCCAGTGCTAAAATCGTATACAATTATATATTTTTTTCAGTTAGAGAAAATTAAGGGAAATGGAACTTTTCCCATGGTATGTTTATTATGTTTCTGTTACAGATTCAAGCAGCTTAATCTGTATGACTTTTTATCCAGAAGTAATTTTCTATATAATCTTATATAGCATATGAGATCCAGACACTAATAAAAAATCCAAGGCAGATAAGTGGCTTAAAATTCTTTTTTTGTCAAGGGCTCAAATGTATTCATCCCTCCGAAATACTCTTTTTCGGTTGTGGGCCTTTTTTATTCACTTTCAATTATATTCTATCATTCTGTCAAAAAAAAATCATATTCTTTTTTTTGGTATTAAACAGGGGCTTAAAAACCCCAAAGAAGAAGATCAGCAAATTACACGACGGGGGATAGACATATCCCCAATATCAGCGAGTACAATTGATCCCACACTTGGAGGGCAATGCTAAAAAATAATCAAAGTCTCCACTTGCCGACAAGCAATAGCAGCTAACTCGTCTGCACACCGGTTGGCTTCCCTATAGACATGAGAAAATTTAACCTCCCATAGAAGCTTCAACAACTTCCTAATCTCACGAATAATGCCTCCACCAAAAATATGGTCATCGTCTGAATCCTGGATCACCTGGCAAAGAACTTTACCATCTACATGGACAATGATTTTCCTCAAATCTCTGGCCCAACACAGTCTAAGTCCCTCCAAAATACCCCACAGCTCCGCCACTAAAGCATTACAAGTACCAATAAACTTGGAGAAACCACGTATCCAATTTCCCAAATGGTCATGAATCAAACCACCACAACCAGCCACACAACCATTATTCTTCACAGTACCATCAGTATTAAGGCAGTACCACCCAAGAGGAGGTGGACTCCATCGGACATCAGACCATCGAGTTTCATGCGATTGTAACAATGCATCTGCAGTAGAGACCAACATATAATCCTTAGCCAAATTCCATAAACTATGGCAAGCAATTGCCCAAATACTCCTCCAACTATGGTCACCCGAGTCACCAGCATTACTCAACACGTTAAAACGAACCCAATTTCTACAGTCCCCTACAAAGAAATCACTTCTATACTCTGGCCGAACAAGGGACATCCAAAGCGAGGTCGCTAGAGGACAGTCTCTAAAAGTGTTCGCATTAGGACCTGCTTGACCACTATTTAGACGTGGAGGAGTTGGCCATTTACCGTAAGCAACAACAGCAAGAGCCTCCCAAAGAAGCTATGAGAGTTAAGAGCCCGTTTGTTACGACTTATTTTCTAAAAAGTCATTTTTTTTAAAAAATAATCATTTGTGATTTTCAGATTTTTCAAAAAATGAAAAGCTGAAAATAATCTAAAAATTGCTTCATATGAGAAGCTGTTTTGCGTAGCTTCTCAAAAAATCAGGTTTTTTAAGAATGATTTTTTTAAAATAAGTGATTTTCAGTATGTTACACAAACGCAAAACAACTTCTCATTTTATTAAAAATCACTAAAAACTAATCTCTAAATTATTTTAAAACAAAATCACTTATTTTTTAATCCGTAACAAACGGGCTCAAAACTCAAGTTCAGGCAGTGTTGTAAATTAATGGTTATGGCGGCGCTATGGCTTGGTGGAAATTGAGGACGCCGCCATACAAGAAAGGATATATGATGGAATGCCAATGGTGGCACCATGGCGGGCGTTATATGCGTGGCAGTTGTGGTGGCATAGCAGCGAATGGCAGACCAAACAGAATTTTTTAAAAAAATCGGGCAAAATTGTTGTGGATCGGAGGCGAAATCACTGTAATCGCACGATTTTGGGAAGAAATTGCTGCTTCGCGTTTCAGGTGGAGAAGAACAGTGGCGGCACACTAGGGTTTTGCTTCACTGTGATGCGTGTTTGGCTTTGGTTTTCGGGTTAAGAAGATGACCCGTTTTCATCATTCACGTGGGTTAGGGTTAGAAGATGGGGCAGAACTTAATATGCCTAGAAAATAGTGCTTTTTTTTTATTGAAAAAGGGTTACAGGCAGAACTTAACTGCTCTTATTATGAAGAAACCTCTCTCAAGGAGCCTATAAATACCCTTCACCTTCTCATTCACAATGTAGACCAGAATTCACTCACTTAAATCATATTGTAGTTGGTTTCGTTGGAAGAGGAAGAACTTGACAACTTCTTCCTTCACCTTCATGCAACTACCTGCTGCGCAAGGAATGCTCCCTGCACAGTGCAAATAGAAGCGATGCTCCTGCATTGCGGGACTGATTTATGCAACGGGAACTAAACCGTGTATCTTCTACTCTATTTTTTTTCCTTTGTGTTTTTCAGTAATATGAACATGTTATTTACATCAGTTTGTATGTCCTTAGTAATGTTAAGCATGAGCTAAACTCTTTTGTAGTTGGATGCCATAAACTTTGTAATGAACTTTTAACTAGTTTTATGTTATATATCGATGTTTGCATTTTAGTTCTTGCATGATAACTCTTTCATATTCATCGTTAGAATTGGCCAGCTAAAAGTGACTGCAAATCATAAATACAGACATGGTTTATGATTAGAACTCAATAACTAATATGGATAAGTGTTTAATAAATGAAACTTTGTTAATTCCATGCTAAAATCTAGACATAGTATAGCATAGTCCATAGGGTGATACTGTGGGTACTTAAAATTCAAGGGTGAACTTATTTAGAATCTTAGACATAAGAGCTTATAATGAAACCCTGACGAAAGTGACTGAAAAGCACAATTCCAATGCAACAACATCCAGTGCACCTGCATCATATATAACATAATATGGTTAAAAGTGACTTACTTAGTGGGCAGCATTCCAACTACTTTCTCATCATATATTTCATCCCAATTCAACTTACTTGCTTGTTTATTTTCTGCTTGTTTACATTCTTGCATTCCTACCATATTGTTTATTAGTTGTCTTTCACTAGTGAACTATTTATTTTAAACTTGTAAATTAATCCAACCTCTGTGGGAACGATACTCTACTTTCACTTTATTACTTGTTGCGACTGTGTATACTTGCACATCACATTTTCGCACACCGCGACCCAAGTGGAAATCATGTAAAATGAAGTAGTCCAAGGTGTTATTGTGTTAAGACAACTGTTGTATACATGACAAAGACGCCGTTTAACATGAACTAGTTTTACTACCCGTGCTCTGCACGGGCTCACCTTGACTCAACAACGACTAGTTGCATGACCCGTGCTTCGTACGGTATTCATTAATTACAATATGGTAGGTTACTATATATGTGTATATACTTACTTATTTGCACATATCTTCCCAGGTCAATGCACGTCACTTTCTTCGACCATATAATTTAAAAATTGATGACAATAAAATGTTACATTTGTGGATTGCATAACCGTTAAAAACCTTCAGGCAGGTCAAGTGGCCATGTTACCAATAGGCTACAATTAAAATCTATTACTATTTGTCGAAGTTGATGCATCCTAAATTCTTTCTTAAACGAAACTAACAACCTAATCCGAATTTTTTTGTTATGAAGTCAATGTTAGATAGACTTGGAGAAATAAATAATTGAAAAGAGGAAGGTACAACAAAAATCAACTAAAGTGTTAATCGTACAATAATTTAAAGCATTCTTAAATGCGAAGAGAAGAATAATCAAGAAATCATTTTTTTTTAATTTTAATATTTTATAAAAATACTTTTACTTGTATTTATATTTTAGAAAGGCAGGAATTTGAAAATATTATAGTACATATATTTTATTAAAATAAATTATCTTTTTTGCATTTATACATGTACACCATTGATATTCCTTCCTACACCCCCTCCTGTAGTTGGTTTACCTTAACTCTTTATTGCAATTGGGCAAGCAAATAGGTCGAGCCCACTGTTTTCATTAACCCGTGAAGCATATGCCTATTCACTCATTCAAACCCTAATTTTAGAGTCTCTTCTCTCCGCCTTCCTTGAAGTCAACCACCATCCAACCCTTGAAACCCCACCCCACTTTTATGAGTTTTATGAGTTTGATTTTTATACACATATTGTGTATAGGTTTTTACAACCATCATCAATATTGTGTATACACACATTGTAATAAAAAAACATGGAGTGATTTGTTACCAATTAACTAATTGATGGTTATAAATGGATCGTGATTCTCTGCAGTTAAAAACAACTATAGGGTCCTGCATTCATGCTAAATGTGTACGACCAAAAAATAAAGTCAGAGATTTTTGGTATTGAAAAGACTAAAAAGTCCTTAGGTGTAGTTATAATGTAGGAAACTGCAGAGAATTCAACTGTTGTGGATTTAAATCCGTTATAAATTGACCAATTTTATTTTGATGATGAGTCGGTCTCAAATTCGTAGATAGTGTAAATAACTTATACACATAGTGTTGCGACCGAAAATTTCGAAAATGAAGCTGCCACCAATATTTAATTGTTTAGGAAAATATTGAAAAAAACCTTTATTTTGGGTTCGGGGCTCGATTATGTATGGGGAAGGTGTAAGCACCCCACAACATCCTTTCTGAAAAAAGTTACCTTTTAATTAAATGTGTAGAAAACAGTTAATTCAAAGAAATATTTCTATTTACCCTTTTATTATTTGTGGACTTAAAAGAAAGACTTAATAAAAATTATTTATATTTGCGCTTGACAGGAGTGTGCCCCCGCTCCTACATATCCCCAAGTGCGATAAAGAAATCAAAGCTACGTAGTTCTTGGGTAGAAAATGTTTGTGAGTTGGTATTTTTTATTGTTAAGGCGTTCGTAGTGACCAAACAAGTAAACTCAGAGTGATCACCATTAATAGCCCGTTTGAAAACGAAAGGTGTTACTAACGATCAAGCAAGTAGAACTCAGAGTGACCATTTGTAACAACCTATTTTTTAGTGAGTTTAATTGTTCGAAAAAGGATATGCTTGGAAGCGTGATTTTTTGATAATGGTGAAACAAAGAAACACTCATTTTTGAAAAATAGGGTGTTTAAATGAAAAAAAGAGGTGCGAACAGCAAGACCCAAAATCTGTGACAGCCCATAACTTAAACCCGAAAGCCCATGAGCATGTATCAGGGAAGTGGGGTTACGAAATAGTAAACAGCGGAGTACAAGTATAAATCCAAGAAAATATTAATTAAAAACACACAGGCTGTATTGTTGGAAGCACGGGGTGCAAACAATAATAAACAAAGGGGGCGCTGTACCAAGTAAAACAGGGGGTGTTATTATTAAATCTGATCTAAAAATTAAAATAAAAAAAGCAGGACTATATAAGGAAAATTTTTAGGATGAGAACCCTAATTCTCATCTTTTCTTCCCCAGCGCCGTTCCTCTCTTGTTCCAAAGAGAGAGAAAGAACAAAATTTTGGAGAGAGAAAGTCATGGAGAGAGAGAGAGAGAGAGGGAGAGAGAGTGGGGGGCTATTTGGTGTGGTTCGTGGTGGCGGTTTTGGTGGTTCGCGGCGGTTTGCGGTGGTGGTTCCATGGGGTTTTCCGGCGGTGGTTCGCGATAGGATGTAGTGGTTATGGCGTTTGTGGTGGTGTGTTTACGACGGGGTGGTTGCTGGTTATTTTGATGGTCGATCTGTGGTTTCGGGTGGTCGTGGGTTTTGTTTACATGGTGTTTCTTTGGGTTGTTGTGGTGGTTCACGGCGGCGCTCATGGTGGTCTTCGACCGACGACCACCGTTTCGAAAAAAAAGGGTGAGTGTTTTTTGGCTCTTCTCTTCCTTCCCCCCTCTCCCTGCTTCTGCCTATTCTCTTCTCAAACTAAAAGCATTTTTTTAAAATGAAAATTTTAAAATCCTAACCCAGAATTTGTTTCCGTTTGTTTTGAAATCTAAAAAAAATAATAACGAACTCATATTCTGATATTTGAAATCGATTTTGAACTTGCCTCAAACTTGAAAACTCATGTTCTGAGACATATAATGAACTTTACATACAAAAAGAAAAAAAACGAATTATGCAACAACCTTTTACTCCAGCTTCTGTGAAATTCTCTACTTGCTTGTTTACTGCTACTACTCTTGCTGGTTTATGAATTTTTGGGCGTTTGGTGATCAGGGCTTCAGTGTAAAACCCTAGTTTTCTGCTCTGATTTTGGTATGAATGTGTTTCTGTGTGTGTCTTTTTTTTTTCTGTCCCCCTAGGGTTTCACTATTCATGTGTATTTATAGTGGGAATTTTGTGATGTAGGTGTGGTGTGAAGCAGGGAATCAAAACTCATGGGAAAAAAACAAAAAAAACACAACAGCAAGAGGGCAGCAGCAAGGGGGTGCGCTGAAGGGGTTTTTGCCACAATTGCAAAAAGTAAGGAGACCAGCTGAAATGAGCTTGAGCTTCTAGCTCAAAATATCAAAACCAGAGCAAGGCAGCAAGCAACATACGGGCAGCAGCAGCGCATGCTGCTCCTCTTTTATATTTTTGTATTTTTATTTTTGTATTATTTTCATTTACTTTTTTGTCTACATGTGTACAAAGTTTGGCTGTACCATCTCTCTTGTAAAAAACTGATTATAATAGTGATGTGAAACAGTTTTGAATTTTTTTTTTTTTGTAAAACAAAAATGATAGTAATAATAATAATAATAACTTAAGCTAATTAATAACGAGTATCGGAATAAATGTACGTACACGATGAGACGCAAGAGCGTGTGCTACGAGATTAAAAATGTGTAGACGATTAGAAATAAAATATGCACTCCATGAAAACAACAATGCCTAATGAGACGCATCCGATACTCGGAAAAATTATTCAATTAATTCAACGAACAAAATTTGGGTATAACACATAGTATATATATATATAAATTAAATCCAATTTTTATTTGTATTTAATTTTTATTTTATTTAAATTTAATATTGATTTGATTTTAATTAATACGCGTCCTCACCCCTTTCACCATATTTGCCACATTGACCTTTTCAACATTAACTATTCCATACCATTTACTTCTTTTGGCCAAAATTTCAAACTAGGCCATTTATTTTTTTTTGTCCAAATTTCATACCATTTATTAAAGGCTTAAATATGTTTTAGGCCCCTGCAAATATGGGGTGTTTTGATTTAAGCCCCTGCAAATTTTTTTTTTATAAGCCATTGCAAAATGACACGTTTTGTTTTAAGCCATTCTGTTAGCAAACTGTTAGTGAGACGTTAAAAATCTCTTCTACGTGTATATTTGCAGGGGCTTAAACCAAAAAAAAATATTTTCCAAGGGTCTAATAAATAAAATATATTTTTGCAGAGGCTTAAAATAAAATAAAAAACACACGTGGAAGATATTTTTAACGTCTCACTAACAGTTTGCTAACAGAATGGCTTAAAACAAAACGTGTCATTTTGCAAGAGTTTATAAATAATAAAAAATTTTGCAGGGGCTTAAACCAAAACACTCATATTTGCAGGGGTCTAAAACATATTTAAGCTAATTGGAATTGGCAATGCCATTTAAATAATTTTTTTTAGAATCTCTAGAACATTCTCACCAGATCTCTCTGATTTCCTATATTTCATTTTTCTCACTCTCTTTTCCCCACTTCATCAACAACTCTCTTTATCATGCAAAAACCCTACTTCTCCAATTCCCACCTCCACCGCCACTTCACTCATCTTTTCGAGTAAGAGGGACAAATTTTCGCAGGAGAGAGAGAGAGTTCAGATGTGAGGAAAAAAGGAAAGGGATAGAGATGAGAGAGAGTGCGACGGTGGAGAGGGGAAAGGGTGCGGCGACTAAAGGTGAATGGAGGACAACGCCGGATCAACTACGACCAAGGGTGTACACCGGCGAGATGGCCAGTTGTGTGAAGGAAAAGGACGCGACAAGGCGGTGGTACGGCGACGCGGAGGTCTCGCCGATTCTGACCGTGCCGTTCCGACGACGGTGACCGTCTCTGGTGAAGGTTCGTAGTGGTGGTTCACGAAACAGGTTTGGTTTTTGCTTCCTTTTCCCCTTTTGATCTCTCTCTACCTCTAATTTGTGATTTTAAAACCTCTAACATCCTAAATCTCTCTTTGTGACCTTTGATCATCCCCCTTGCTGACATTGCTCTTATCTCTCAACCATATCTTCTCCTATGTTACCCATTCTTGCATGTCCTTGTAGATGGTGTTACCTTTTGCAAGGAAAATATAAGTTATTGAGGACTTGGGATTGGCCTTGAAGATAGTCATTTAAACATCCGATCCTTGTTATTATCACTGATTCAAGTTTTGTATTTGTTGAAATGTAATATTTTCTAGACTGCCTATTGAGATAAGCTTTTTTACATGCATTTAATAAAGGTCGGAGCTTTTCTCAATGGTGTTGTGTTTGCTTGCAGTTACACTCTCAAGAGATAAGATGGAATCATGTTTTTAATTAGTTCTATGTTGGTTTTTATTGCTCTATAGTATATTCATCTATCTTTCTACCACTATTTCCTTTTTTTGTTCTTTTTTCTTATTCTAATGTTGTAGGATATGATGTTGGGTGGATGTAGCTTTTTAGTATTTGATCTTTCTATTATATGGTAATGATGTTGCTGCATTGTATTTAAATTAGACTACATTATAATTGCGTAACTCCTGGAACATATTTTCATCGGTCTTATATGAATTTCTTGACCAAATTATGATTTTGGGTATTGCTGAGACCATTATTTTGTTGTGGGTTGGGGGTGAAGGTCAAAGCATTTTTTGGAAAGGACTATTTTAGTTTAAGAATTAGGAGTTTACAATGCTAGACTTTAAAATAGGAATGGAAATTTAAAAAAGATCTAAAGTTTGAGCTAAATTCTTTCTTTTATTTGAGTTTTAGTTATACTATTACTTACTACTTTCGTAGCTTTATTATTACTATGCCCAGAAATGCAAGTACTATAAAAGTATTGTTTCAAATGCTTGATTTTTTTTCTTTGTTTTCGGAACTTTAGGTTAGAATTGTCCTCCAAAATAAAAATACTATGCCATCTCAAAGTTGATTACTATGCCAAATCAAGTCCCCAATTAGAATAGCTTGTTGGTTCAATCACTTCTCAACAATTTAAACAACCACTTGTTTCTGGACTTCCCGCCATTTGCCTCGTCTTCCATTATTGCTTTGTAGAAGTAAGCCAATTCCACAAAAGGCTTAATAGAAAGAAGAAATAACCCTATAACTTTGATGTTTAGTTTACATCTGTTGTATTATTTATTTATTTATTTCTGTGTTGAAAATTGAATGTTATCTTTTTTAACAGGTGATGCAAACAGATGGATGAGTTTTACTGAAAAAGGAAGAAGGTGGCTGAAGTGGCTCAGGAATTGTAGAAGTATTGTGTGAATGACACTGTGAAATGCCCTTTAATATTTGGAGGTAATGTTGTTTTTGTGCAACCGTAAACATGTAAAACTTTACTCAAATTGTGATGTTTTTTGAAATCCACGATTTATCATTTGGAGACTCTCTTTTGTTGTAAAGAATTAGTTGCTATTGGGGTTGGTTATGTGCTTATTTTCCATCGTTATATGTACTTATGTTGTTGCAAAAACCATCTCTGTTGAGCTTCATTAAAATCCTTGTACATAAGTGCATTCTGTGTTAGTCAAGGTCACCTTATTTAAGAGCTTCACAGAACAAAGGTCACCTTATTTAAAAGCAAAGTATATGTGCATCATTTGTGACACCCTCTACCCCGTCATGGCATTTTAATAGCATAGATACAAAAAAAAAATTAAATAAATAAAGCTACCAAACATAATTTTGTCCGAAATAAAACTTTAATTCAACGAGGCAAAGTTGTCACATTTACAAACTTGCGGAAATCCAAAAAAATATAAATGCATCAACATCTAATTAAAACAAATAATCCAAATCCCTGATGTCACAACGGTTCAGAGCTGACCCTTATAAAAGCACATCGGAAAATAAACTTCCAAAACATAAACTAGCTAATTCTAAATGCGGATAACTTTGAGAACAAAAATCACTCATCGGCTCCATCAACGTCAACATCTGCAAGTACATCATCTATACATACACAATGGTGTATGTATAGCCACAACAAAGGGGTTAGTCATCATACACTCAAGTAGCATTCATCGTAGGAGAGATAGAGAAGCAATACACTTTGTAACAACAACTTTAATAAAATAACAAAGCATCACAGGCAACGTTTATGAGAACATATGATATTAACCACAACTAAACGTACCACCATGTAAAGATGTATTTACAGAGACCGTTACTACATGCAGGTGGACCAATCTACAACGAGGCCGGGATACCTTGCCCGTTTCGGAATACCTTGTCCATAATACCTCATCAACAACAGGACCGGGATACCTTGCCCGATAACGCCCTACTAACAACAACGACAACACAAACAGGACCGAGATACCATGCTCGAACGGGATACCTTGCCCGATAACGCCCTACTAACAACAACGACAACACAAACAAGACCGAGATACCATGCTCGAACGGGATACCTTGCCCGATAACGCCCTACTAACACCAACAACAACAACGACACAAACAGGACAGAGATATCATGCTCGAACGGGATACCTTGCCCTATAACGCCCCCTTAACAACGACAACAACGACATCAACAACAACCGGAACAACAATAACAACGACAATGTGGACACCATGATGCATGAACCTATTCAAATGTGGTGTCTAACAACAACAGTAACAGTAACAGCAACAGCAACAGCTTAAGCACTTTAGTAAAAATAATATTGAACAACAACAATAACCATTTGACCACTTTGGTATAAGGTATAATACTATTTAACAACAATTTAGCAATTTAGTATCTAGTGGAATACTATTTAACCAGAACATCAAACAACTTAACAAATTACATCATCAACAGCAACAACAACAACAATTTAGCAACTTAACATCAATAGCAACAACAACTTAACATCAAAATAACAGCAGCAACAACTTCAACCACCAGCAACAACAACCAGAACTTTACCACTTAACATCATCATAATCAACAACAACGACTAATTAACAACTTAACATCGGCAACAACAATAACTCAACAACTTTAGTATCTAATGATACACTATTTAACAAGAACAACAACAACAACAACAATGATACAACAGCAAGAGCAACCAGAATATCATCAACAACAATAACAATACTAACAACTTAACAACTTTAGCATCTAGTGTAATACTACTTAACAACAAAAAGAACAAAAACTTAAACAAAGACACCAGCAACAACAACACTATCATTCATTTTTCCAACAATCATTTAGGTTCATAAATATCACTAGTAGTAACTTTTCCCATCACAGTGGCAATGGTACTAATTCGCTTAAGGCTGCGCGAAATTCAGGGATCATGGGACATCCCTATTGCTCATATTCTCACCCACTCACTACTAAAGAGTCAAACTACCCCCTTACCTTGATAAAAGTACTCTGTGAAATCAACAAAAACAATGAAGTCTGCCGGTAGCGACGGTTCAACACTCAACGGGCACAAAGAAAAATCCACAGGTTGTATAGAGAGTGAGATATGACGAAAAAGGGGTCCGACGTCAACTTCACCGAAACAAAAAAGAGACCAGTGCTTCCCAAAGGTTTCGACGAGTAGAATCCGAAAACGACGTCCTTTTTTCCAACCGGGGACTGTGGTGGTCGGAAAGCTCGAAATACAGTTCGCCCAGAGTGAAAATACGCGATAAACGGTGCTTCCTTTGACGAAACAGATGTTAGAATCGAATTCAGAAGATGATTTTGAGTTGGGTAGTGAAATTTGGGAATAAATGGTTGCCTAAGGAGAGAGAATGAAAGCAAGAAAGTGGGAGGTTGGGGTTTTGGGGGTTCTGTGTGTGTTGGACGTGTTGTTGATGATGATCAACAGTTAAAAGGTTTTAAAAAAATATAGGAGAGACAAGGGGGGTGAAGAGATGAAACTAGGGGGTGTGGGTATTAGATTCCCTTTTTTTTTCTCTTAAGAAACTCACTACCGTGAGTTAACCCCACCCATTCTTTTATTATTATTATTATTATTATTATTATTATTATTATTATTATTATTTTTTAACATATAACTACTAACTTTATAAATAATCATTAAATGATTATCAAACAGTAATAATCTAATTATTTAAAACTACTATTTGATACAATTAAAATACTTATATATCAATAAAATATATACTGATAGCAAAATAGGCACACACAAAATTATCACACAATTACTAATATATGCACATAAATTAAGTAATAAAACGGGGTGTTACAATTCTCTCCCCCTTAAAAGAATTTCGTTCTCGAAATTCCAACAAGTGCTAATAGGCGAACGAACTTAAATCTCCAACTAGATGTTCTGAACTTCCTAAGGGTGGTACGTATTTCCTTAATTCTATACTCAGTATCTAACTTTAGAGTTCAAATAGATGTTGATAGATCTATATGGTACGCTAACTAATCTTATATGGGTTTCTAAGTTCCACTAGCAAACTAAAGTCATCTAGACAACTAGTGTTATCTATCAACTTTTTTTTTGACAATGTGTTATCTATCATGTTGATCACTATTGCTTTGTTTACCGGCGGTAAGTGATTGGGCGGCCGTCCCTCCTACTCGTCAGCCAGGTAACCCAAGAAATAACAACCAAACATATTCTCTAGTGGTTTTGTAAGGATCCTTGATAGGGGCTTGAGCGTAAACATGTTGGTACCACATTATCGCCCTCAAGCTCTATTAAAGTTCCTTCTTATAGCATGTCATGATTCTGCTGCGCTACTCTGATAATCTAACTTGTAGCTATAAGCATTACTCATATTCTACCTCCCTCATTTATCTTTACAGTGTCTTCATTAGGCTCACTCCTAAGATATCAACTTAAGTCTTAACATCACAACTATTACGTAAGGACTATATGGGATGGGAATCTGAGGGGGCATATACCTATAAATAATAACAGAAAATATCAGAGCGCACTAATAGTCTACTAATGGTTTGGTTAGCTTCCTATGACAACATCATTGTTCTATTATTCACAATCTTAACCAACTTGAAACTTGTTAGCACCACAAGCACAAACTAGAACAACCATATCAATAATTCATGTAGAGCTCACAACAAGTCTAATAGTTTCACCACAAAGTTTACAAAGTGCACAATGATTGCAAAAAAAAAAATCACATAATTAGAGTTTACAGGTATAGACTATATATATATATGGAAGTTATGAAACAATTAGCGAAAATACAAAGTTCACAGTATTGTATGTCGAGGGAAATTTGACACATAGAACAAAACAATTAAATAAATAACATAAGAATGTAGTTAACATTTGAAACCATATTACATCTAATTACACACAATAAAAATCAATAGTTGTAGCATTTAGGTAAAAGGAAATTATTACTTATAGTGATTAGAATATTACAGCATGTTAAGCAAAACAACAACTTAAAATAACAAAGAATGTGATTCCACAAACCACTCTACCCAAGACATAGTATCAACTAATTAAAATGAGTTAAGTGCCTATTGAGCATCCAACAATAAAAATAAACTAATTTAATAGAATGTAGTCAGCATTCAAAAAGAACATTTTTAAGTGCCTAAATTTCAAACACTAATTCCAAAGCATTTTTTTTTAAAACTCAAGCTTGCAATGTTGTACACCGCATAGTATGCTACCTTTAATCAAAAATAAATTCATGCAAAATTAGCTTGACTCCTTAAGATTACAGAGGTTTTCATGATGATAAATTAGCACTCGAGATATGTGTAAGGTGCAACACCAAAAGAGTAAAAGGCATGAAACAACAAAACTAGCATTGTGGAACAATCCAATCATCCGCTTAAAATATATAATAAAAAATCACAAAATATCCAAGACCAAAGGATTGAGGAGTATGGTACTAAGAGAAATCTCAATCTTAAACATTAGCAAAATAACTATATTTGTCAAATGTGAAGATAACAAGAAAACAAAGAACAAACAAATTTCAGAATGGATGAGTATCTAATATCATACTATACAAATATATGAGTATGTGAGTACGTATGCAAGTGAATACAAACTTAATATCGAACACCAACAAAATAGTAAATAATGAATACCATATAGAATAATCATTAGTTTAAATGCAGAGACAAGCCAATTCATAGCACTACAGAAACTTGAATCTACTTGTATCATTTTGAAGCATTGATACTCAAATAAGAATAAATTAACAATAACAATTACACAAACCTCATTATTAAATCGAACCAAATACATATATGAATAATTGGTTCAACATCATCGTTATCGACAAAAGCCTCGATCACACATGATGTCACAAAAGAGGCCTTCTCTCTTTCACTCCCACCATTGTTGCCTCTGTGCTCTTTCTCTTGCGATCTGCAAGCAAATATAAATAGGTTAACATGTAACAAACAAAAGATGGAATAAAAAGAGACTTCTGGAGAATGAAGACACTAAGGGTGTGTTTGGATTAGGAGAGAAAGAGGGAGGAGAGAGTGAGGGAAGAGAGAGTGAGGGAAGAGAGAGTAAGGGAAGAAAGAGTGAGGGAAAAGAGAAAGAGCCCATTTCTCTCGACGTGTGGAGAGATTATAAAAACCATTAAACCAATCTTTCCTCATTCTCTCTTTCCTATTTCTCTCTTTAACCAAACATCCTAAAATCACTATTTCTTCCCTTACTCTCTCTTCTCTCACTCTCTCTTTCCTCTTTCACCCCAAACAAACACACCCTAAAGCAGGTGCAAATGAAAAAGCAAAAAAGAATATCAACCATATATAAAATCAAATGTGAAGAAAGTATATTAAGTTGCACAATAACAGACCTTTTGATAGTAAGGTATAAAAGTTGGTAATGTAGAAGGAGTGGGATAGAACCCTAGCAAGAAGTATGGAGAGGGGGAATAGAAGGCAAGGCAACAATTTATATAGAAAGAAAGTATGTTGAGAGGGATTGTGATTGGTGGTATGGGCGGTATATAAATGATGAAAGAAGAGAGCACATGATAACGTGTGGGACCAGTAATTTTTTGGTGTACTAAATTTGTAGATTGACGCAAGTTGTATGGCAAGTGGGTAATAAAAAATATAAAATAAACTATATGTATTGTTAGATTGAGTTTGGCGCTGAAATTTGACTGCAGGCCAATCTTATTGTACAATCAAACTGTCGGTACCCAACCTAATTGAGGTAATAGCCAATTAGGTCCCTGACATTTCGAAAATGTTTAATTTAGTCCTTGATTTTTTATCAGTATCAATTTAGTCTCCAACATTTTCAAATGAGTATCAATTTAGTCCTTTCGTTAACAACAGTTAGTAATGGAGCTGATGTGGCTTTTAAGTGCCAACGTGGCAAATGTCAGGGACCATATTGATGTTAAGTTATATAAGTCAGGGACCTAATTGATATTTAGTAAGAAAAATTAAGGATCAAATTGCTACTACTTTTTTTTAAGTCATATATGGTATTTCTTAAATCAGAAAGAAGAGGAAACGTGCGTGAGAAGAGGAAACGATATTGAAAATAAAATAAAAAAATCTGCTTTTGACTTAAACCAGGATTTGAGTTGGATTTTTTTTTTTGGAATATCAATTTGGTCCCTGACATTTGCCACGTTAGTATTTAACAGTCACGTCAGCTCCGTTACTAACAGATGTTGACGGAAGGACTAAATTGATACTCATTTGAAAATGTTAGGGACTAAATTGATACTGGTGAAAAGTCAGGGACTACATTAAACATTTTTGAAATGTCAGGGACCTAATTGGCTATTGTTGCGTAGAAACGTGTGATTGTTTCTTGTGCAAGTGTACACAATCGCAATAAGTAATACAGTGAATAAGTGAGATCATTCCCACGAGGATTAAGTTGTAAACAAATGTTTAATCGATGTAACAAATAGTGATTTGGGGTAAAAAGTAAATGACACACAATTTTGGGTAACAAACAATAAAGGTAAAAAGTATCAGGGTAATGAAAATCAGATTTGGGAGAAGTTGAGATGCAATACTTCAATAAATCCATTAAAATGCTCAAAATGCTATGCTAAGTGCTGCAGCACTAGGTGCTGCCGCAATTGTGCATTATTCCTAATGCTTAACACTAGGCTTTAGTCCTCCTAAATTATTCCTAATTCAGAAAGGATTATTTCCCTAGGCTACTGGAGAACAAGCAGCGTTACACCTAAGTGTTGCACCTCATGGCTTATGCCTCTCCTATTCCTAGGACTCAAGCAAGGAACAACTATATTTCTACAGTGCAACATACCATGTCATCTTGTGAGATATAAATACAAACCATTCTTGTGAATGTATTTCTACTTAGATTAGACGGCCAACCCTAAGCTAAGATGGATGTAGTAAAACACACAAGATAAAGTGCTCAACACAATAACATAAGCATCAAGAACAAATTAACTTCATTAAATTCATAATAGCATCCCAACTACAGAGGTTTAGCTCATATTGAGCTTACACAACATTACAACTAAACTAAACATCAAGGGAAGTAGGAATTTCATACTAAAACCCGAGAAGAGAAGTTCAACTACAAGTTTTGATACTGAGATAGCTTCAATGGTGATCCACCAAGCGATTCCAGCTTCTCAAAATGCAGCTCCTTCGAAATTGAAGTAGTTCCAGTATTGCTGCAGCAATCAATATTCCAGCAACTGATTCTAAGTAACAATGGAGGCACGAAATCAAAAGGCTATTCCTATACCTCTGAAATTCGGCTTAACCTAATTCTGAGAATGTGGTCCTTTATATAGAGGAGGCTAGGGATGAGAGGTAACCCTAATTGGGGAGGCGCCTTTTGTCCTTTAATGGGGGCAAAAGGTCATTTTTGCCAAATCCCTAGGTCACCAACGAATATTCTATGATTGGCACGCACACCCACGTCTGGAGACAGCTGACAGGTGTCCTTTCCAATATTTTCGTGTTTCCTATTGCTTTCTCTCTCATGTTGTGTAATTTGGCATTGCTGCCACAATAAGTGCTGCAGCAATTAAACAAACGCATTAGACCACAATTTGGGCACCAAAGTGCCCATTATAACAAAATAAAGCTTGTACCTTAAATTATTCTAAACTAACATATTTACAACATTTAATCACTAAATTGCTTGCGAATAATCAATAATTTAAGCTTGAAATAAGAGGTAATAACAATCATATTTGATTGTTATCGGCTATTACCTCCAACCCAATTATGTGATAAGATAATATATTTTATTAATTGTAAAATACTCTAACATTCTTTTGCATTTATTGCTACAGCCACATTTATCCAGGGGGTTATGAAAATGTCAAGATACTGTATTAAAGAAGAGATGGGGTTATGAAAATGTTTTGCATCTATATTTAATAAATATGGCTATAGCATTAAATGAAAATGTTTAATAAATATGGCGTTAGCAATAAATGAAAATGTTTACTCCCTCCGTTTCTAATTTTTGGTACTTTTGGCTTGTTACACACATATTAAGGTACCATTAATTTGTGTTGTTTAAGTACTAAAATGCCCCACTTGTAGTTGTATTGGGATAATTGAAATTAAAGTAAAATAAACTTGGGACAATT
Organism: Astragalus glycyphyllos; assembly: GCA_963573325.1. NCBI lineage: Eukaryota > Viridiplantae > Streptophyta > Magnoliopsida > Fabales > Fabaceae > Astragalus > Astragalus glycyphyllos. Next base: position 81,706,541 of record OY754311.1, read on the forward strand.
AATTCATGCGTTGAAACTCTAAAAGGATAAATAAATATAGAGGGTATATTAGGAAAAATTAGGTGAATTGTACATTGAGTTTTTAAAATTACCATTGTTTTGGAACAAAAATAAAAGGCCAAAAGTACCAAAGATCAGAAATGGAGGGAGTAATAAAATATATTATCGTTCTTCATAACCCCCTGCATTTATTAATTGTAAAATATTCTAACATTTTTTTAGTTTTAGTTTTAGTTTAAGTCGATTACGAAAATACTAAATAACATTTTTATTCTTTTGGAAATTAAAGTATGTTAGAGTGTTATGTTTTTTTGTTTTGTTTTGATTAGAGCAACTTTAGACTTGAAATAAAAAATAGTAGCTTTAGGATTAAAGAATGTTAACTGATATGAAGCTCGGATACGGGATACGATACGATACGTTGATACGGGAAAATTTTGAAAATTAAGATACGATATAGCAAAGATACTTCAATAAAAAATTAAATCAAAATTTAAAAATATAAAACATAACTAAAGATGTTTCACTTTACTAATTGAGAATTGCTCATAATATTCAATGAATATAATTACATTTACAAAAAATATATTTCTGATCAAAATAAGTAAGCATAGTTAAATGTATTTTCCCCACTCATTTTAAAATATATTCTTCCTCCTACGAACATGTCACAAACGATATACAGTCTACTACACAAGTTAGAGTATAGGAAAAACATCATAAGTCATATCCGAAAGAAGTTTAGGCTCTGTAAAATTGTCTACTTAACACTAATTGTCATTCTCCCCTCCTCAATTTCCATAGTCAAAAAATAACAGCTTCCATAGAAATTACTTAACACTATTTTGGAGTTGGATGCCATAGAAATTACTTAACAGCTTCCATAGAATTGTCTACCTAACTCTTTTGTAGTTGGATGCTATAAACTTCCATAGAAATGATAGTAATTGTTCTTACCGATTCATGATGTGGTCATTTGTTTTTGTTCGACAAACCGAATGTCGTCCACAATTTTTTTTTTTTGACAAAGTGGTCCACAATTATCTATTTTTTTTTTGTCTTTTTAATTCGCGATGATTCTTTCATATAGGTATAAGTTATTATACTTTTTTTTGTCTAGGCCAGAGTATCTACCGTCAAACGCAGTTACTAATCCCTTCGCTGGATCGGAGACACCTCGAAGGGTGGGACAGTTGGCTGATAACTCATATTTATATGAGTTATTTATGCTCTTATTACTTAAATTAATGCAAGTTCTTAAGTAATATTGTTGTTTAGTTAACTAAATATATGTTGTTTAATGTAAAAGAGGGTTAAGAACTGATTAAGTGATTATTTGGCACTTTGGTGCCCCATCTTGTGTTTTAATGTGTTTGTTCAGTGCTGCAGCGTCAGACGCTATAGCGTTGCATTCTGCAGCTGATGAGAGAGAAAATGAAAAAGCAGCTTCTGCAGCGTGTCAAATCACTGCAGAGCAGTGCAGAATTTTTCCTGCAACAGCCAACCACCTTTTACTTTATGGGACACTTGTCTATTTTGTAATGGAGGATGAAAAGAGTTGGTGGGATGGCTTGTCAACCTTTTTAGGAGATATTTTCTTTATATTGAAGCCTCAATCTTCTTCTTCTTCATCATGGAGTTGCTGGTCTGAAGAGAGGAGAGTTAGAAATAACTCCATTTTCGTTGAAGCTCCATTTTCATAATAAAAGTCGAAATTCTGCAGTGTTGTCAGCGATGCTGTAGCACCAGGCGATTCTGTGACGCGATGCTGTAGCACCACAGGGGCTGTCATCATTTGGAGTATTTTCCTTCTCTGTGATTTCGGTTTTATGGCTTTAGGTATCTCCTTTCAGCCTTATTTCTTGTATTTGTTGCTCATCATGAGCTGAATCTCTTGTAGTTGGATGCTTGTAGTTATGTAATGATATTTTAATAGTTTTAATGTAATGTTTGATATTAGTATTTTAACCCTTGCATGAAACTTCTCCCAATACTTATTTTAGAATTGATCAGCTAAATATGAGTACATTCGTGGATTCAGACATGGTCCATGATTCGAACTCAAGGGTTGATATGAACGAAAGGTGATTTAAAGACATTTAAATCACTTTTGCTTAACTCTAGACATAGGGGAGCAATAGTTCATAGGGCTTAAGTTGTGGGTTCTTCATTATACAGAGGTGGACTTATTTAGAACCTAGACATAGGAGTCTTGTAACAAAACCCTGGCGTGAGTGACTGAAAGGCACAACATCATATGCTACAGCGCTCAATGCTATAGCGTCAAACAAAACATTAAACTCTTATTCTGAATTTCTACTTATCATTTATCTTATTTGCTTTTGTACTTTTATGTTGATGACATTAATGATTCTACAACTTCTTATTGTTACTTGTTTTTCTCACTACCTTAACTACTAACTTAAATATAGAAATCAATTCAACAATACTCGTGGGAACGATCTTTACTTACTCTTTATTACTTGTTGCGACTGTGTATACTTGCACATACTCTTTTCCGCACAACACTGGCCCAAGGATTTAAAGCTGCTCCATACCCAAGGCGAGGATCGAACCCTCGACATTTGGTTAAAGGAGGATGAGCCCCAACCGCTCAACCACACCCCCTGGGTTAAACAGAAAAAAAATATAAGTTATTATACTGGGTGCATAAATAATACCGTAATTTGAATTTAGGAAAAAAATTACTAAATTATTAATGTATTTAGTATTTATTTACTTGTTATTATGTCAAAAAAATGTATTTACTTGTTATGTTAGCATTTTGCAGGTGTGATTTTAGAGTGGAACGTTGGTGTTAATTTACCAATTAGTATTTTTATTGATTTTAGATGACCTTTGGGAAAGTAACAGGCACATGTAAAAAAAATACTAAAAATTAATAATGGTTGCTTCTAGAGTATTGAAAGTGGGTCCTTTTAATAGTTGCTATTAAACAATATGGACTATCAATATTTTTTTTCCAAAAAACTCTCATCAGTATTTTTTCTAAACAATATTAATTCTTTATTATTTTCAAAACTCAACTGATTCAAAGCATTCTTTTGTAAAAAGTAATTAATTATTCTTTTCTCTTTTTTAACAAAAAAAAGTAATTACTCTTTTGTCTTTTCAATTTTTTTTACACATTCCAAGGTATTCCATTTACTTATTCTCGACCACTTCTTGAAAGTTTGAAACCAGAAAAAATTCACTTCTTCTCACCATCTCTTCTCCCATTGTGAACAACATCCTCATCACATTCTCACTTTTAAAAACAAAAAATACAGAGCCTTCAACAGCCACTGTCCTCTTCCCACCGAGCGCCGGCTCCACTCTTTCTTCGTCCTGCAGCTTGTTCCCTCGGTGTTTATTCGTCTTCTCAGTCTTTCTCCCATTCTCTTAGTGTCTCTCAAACTCTCCTCTTTCTCCCATGTTGTTATTCTCACTCTCAGATCTGAAAGAAAATGGTTTTGCATGTCACCGTTATGGTTTGTTTGGATCAAAAAAGTGTGTTCACTTCCTCAGTTCTTCTCTCTTGTCTCATATCTGATTCTCCTCATTTCTATTTTAATCATTGATGTTATTGTATAAATCCTCAGTAATTTAGCAATTATTTTGGTTATTTGCAACAACTGCTACCTAAGATTTCGGAGAGCACATGTGACACATTATTTGACCGGGTTAATAGAAAATGAAAATATAAGAAACAATAATAACCCATATTCAAGATATTTGAGCAACATAGGATCACAACCTTTTTTATGTGGAAAAAAGCAATGGATGAAAATACCGTGCAAAACCGGCTGCAGACCAACTGCAGGCCAGCTTCCGCATATAAAAATGGATAAAAAATTGTATGGGTAAGATAATAAAATGGAGTGGTTCTAGGTGTTTGTTACATAAAAGTATGGATCATTTCGTAAATTACATAAAAGTATGCATTTAGAATGACCTTTTCAGCGCATGTAACAGCCCCCTGCAAGACGTAACAATCAATCAAATAAAGAACTCAACTAAGTCCCTAATAAACTCTATTTCTATCTAAATTAATCCACACCACGTACCATTTAATGTGGGTAAAACATTATAAATACAGATTCTTTTGTGTGATTTCTTACTTGTATTTTGGACCGTGGATTCTTTTGGAACAATTTATGAATTATGAACGGATCCTTATGTTATTGGCATAAGATTTCCTACTATGTTTCTGGTTTTTATTATCTCATAAATATCTCTTACATTCAAGCACCAAACAACTCTTACGTTCAAGTTGATGTTAAATCTTATACTCAAGTAGGAGTGGTGGTGGTTGGTAATGGTCGGAGTGGTGGTGGTCAAAGTGGTAGTTGACGGTGGTCGAAGTGGTGGTTGGCAATGGTAGGAGTGGTAGTCAGATATATTGATCATTAGAGGTTGATGAAATAAAAACAGAAAAAAAATTTATAAAACCTATTTTTATGGTTTTGAGTTTTGATGGAAAACTGTTTTGAAATTAAGAAAAAAACCAACTCAACCCCATTTTACACGAACATGTTTTGGTTTTGAAGTTGACTTTCGAAATCAAAAACCAGAAACTCACAACCACCCCGAACAGGCCCTAAGAATTCTAATATTCAACTATATGACAACTCTTACGTCAAATTAGGAAACAACTCTTACAACTATATGATAACACTTAATTAGCAACTAAGAATAACTACTAACATATTAATTGTAATTTACAACATATAGAAAGGTATGAACAAATTGCATTAAAATATTGTCTCTTGCCACTAGCAAATGATTGTTTCCAAATATAAAAGGTTGCAACTACACCAAAAACGAAAGCACCGATGACACCAAAATAATGTTTTCACTTCTTAGCTTCTCCCATCTTCACTTGCATATCAACCGTATTAGCTTGCATTTGAGGCATATAATTTTTCATGACTTCCATGCCTCTTCTAGCTGACTAATCTTCACTCGTTGAATCACAATTTGATTTAGAGTCTTATAACAATTCATCAACCTACAAAAAATATGAGCATGGATCACTCTGTTTTATACGATTTCTACTTGGCGGCTCGCTCCAAGTGGCTGAACATCGGGAAGATATTGAGAAGTCCCAGAAATGAATCCCCACATGGCTGGATGAAGTGGACCCCAACATGGCTCATTAAAATTTATGCGAATGGGGAAGAATATTGAGGTAATATAACTCTTTCACGAGGAGCCAAAAATGGCCAAAAATTACTAATGTAAGGGACTTATTTTGGTCCTTTAAAATTTGACTCATTTATCTGAACACATGAGCGACCCTAACAGACATCTTAGCATACTAATGTGATAGGTCAGCAACCAAACGGTTGAATTTCAACGGAATCTAACAGAGGACAAGCGTATTCCTTGTTAGTAAACGTAAGGAACTTAATTGAGTATTAATTATTCTAGTGGACCAAATTAGGCACCAAATTTTTTGTCAGCGACAAAATTAAATATTCCTCTAAAGATTAAAGTAAAGTGAGTTATTTACTTTTTGCTTATACTTCATTTTTTTTGTTACCGTGTTATTTGTGCGCAATTTCCACCGGCTTTTCTGATGACTAATTTAAGTCGGAGAACCTGGTGGCCACGTGTATGCTTTGTCGATTCGTGTGTTATCCCCTCCCAAAAGAATTTTTGGAACACCCAAAATTGAACCCGGGATCTTAGGGTGAGATCCAAGCCCAATTACCACTTAGACCTACTCTTGTTGGTTGATTATACTTCATGACCCATACTTCGTACAACCCCCTAGCTACTCAGCAGACACCCCTAACATGCGTGAAAAGACCAAAATGCCATTAATGAGGCTTGTGATCCAACGATGGTTCGGCGCATGTTGCGGTAAAAGAATGTGCAAGTATACACAGTCTAAAACAAGCAATATACTAATAAGTAGATATCGTGCCCACAGGGATTGGATTAATTTTAAAGAGTTTAGAGTAATAGTAATGCTAGTGATAAAAGTAAAATAAAATAAAATTAAGTTGATGTGAGGATGGTGTATGCAAACAGAATGTAAATTAAAACAAGTAAAAGATGTTGTGTTTCAATTGAGAGAGAGATGGTTGAAATACTCTTTTCTAAGTAAATTCACTTTGAAAGCATTATGTTACATATGACGCTCATGCAATTATTGCTCCTGCAATGATTGCACTTGCAATGAATGGGTAATAAAATGACTTGTGCATTTCTGCAACTATCTTCAGGGTTTCGTTATAAGTTTTATGTCTAAGCCCTAAATAAGTCCACCCTTGTCTTTTAAACCCTTACAGATTCATCCTATGGACTATGCTATCTTATGTCTAAGTCTTAGCATGGTTTTAACAAAGTTTCCTCTTATTAAAATAGTTATCCATATTAGTTCTTGAGTTCAAATCACAAACCATTTCTGTATTTATGACCCTACCTATTCTAAGGGATCAATCTCAAAATAAGTTGAAAGAATTATATCACAAGAACCAAATTGCAATAACATCAATATAACATAATAACTATTCAAAGCTTCATTACAAAGTTAAGGTATTCCAACCATAAAGAGTTTAGTTCATGCTTAACATAAATAGGCACATATAAATAGAATGAGACATGTTTATAAGAAGGAAAATACAAAGGAAATGAAATGAGATAGGAATTACACACATGAAGATCCTTTGCATTTTCTACCTAGCTTATGTTGAGGAGAACACTTCTCAACAATGGAAAACACCAACAAGAACTCCACGAGAAGAGAAGGAAAAAGTTGTCACTTTCTTTCCTTCTTTTCAAGCTTTGTTGAGTACCTCTAACTCTAAAAATATAATGAAACTATCTACTAAACTATGGAGATGGAGAGAATATAATAACTAGTGATATTCTATGATGTGTTTTTGATTGGAGAAGAGGGGATGTATTTATAGGCTTCAAAAAGTGCTTTGCCTTGGTCACCAAGCTGAATTTAGGGTTCCCTTTTTCCCTTGTCTTCAAAAAACAAGATTGGAAGTCCCACCAACTATGAAGAGTGGCCAATGATGTGTGAACAAGTGTACTCAAAAAGTTACAACTTGTTGTCTAAGGGGCCTGAACTTGACGCTGCAACCATCCACTTGCACAACTTGCACTTGCAACTTGACATGCTGACGTCATCATCATAGTGCAGGAGCATCCTGTGTTGTGGTCATTGCAGGTGCAATGCCTCTGTCTTCAGTGAATCTGCTTATTGCTGGTGCATTGTCATCTGGGTACATTGCAGGTGCAATGGTTGTTAGCATCATTGCAGGTGCAATGTATCTGCTTTCTTCAGAACTCTTGTTTCCTGTATTGCAGGTGCAATGGTTGCTTGACCTATTGCAGGTGCAATGATTGCTGCAGCAATTGAACAAACACATAAAATGCCACAAATCATGATAATCAATGATGATGAGTTCCTAAATTAAAGATGCTATTTTTCTTCTGTTTTCCTTTATTTGAAGTTATAAATTTACTGAGTTCTTTACAATAATTTAGATTTGAAAGCGTATATAACTCTATATAAAATAGAGTTATCACACCCCCAAACTTAAACCATTGCTTGTCCTCAAGTAATGACTTAAGAAAATTTCAAAAATTCTTGGTTTTAATTCTTAGAAGATCAGATCAGCTAAGACCTTTTAAAAACATATTTTCTTTACAATAATTTAGATTTGAAAGCGTATATAACTCTATATAAAATAAAGTTATCAGCGAACGGTCGTCCGAACCGATTCTAACGTGGTGCCGCCAAACTAGAAACAAACACAAAGACACCCCCCTTTTTTACTGGTTCGGTGGCAAGACGTCTGAACTGGTTCGGCCAACCGTGCGCTGAACCAGTTAAAATGCAGTGTGGGGGATTTTCCATGTGAGGGTATTTTGGGATTATTTAAGGTTTGGGGGTGTCCACCGAGTAGCGGCGGGGTTGTACGATAGGAGTATGATAGGAGGATATTTTGGAGAAACTAAATTTAAAAATGAGAAGGGTGTAAAAAGTAAAAACAGGGTTGAAAATATTAAACAGAGCAAACAAAGCCCAAGTGAGACATTATAGACTTGCTGGCTACTCCTTCTCTTTCTCACTCACCCCTTTTACACCCGCCCCTTCAGAGAATCCAATTCTTTAACTTCTCTCTCTCTAAGGTTAGTTCGCTCTGGAAAATTTGCGCTGTATTCTCTCACTTATTTCCTTTCTCTTCTCTGCTTACATACGGATCATTGCCCTTTTACTTGAAGCCAACTGTTCTTGAATTTTTTTCTCTCGTAGCTCTCAATTTAATTTCCTCGCAATACACTTCAAAATTCACATTTGAGGGCAAAAAATGATCTTTTTAACTAGGGCTAGTGTGAAAATTAGTGGTTCACTGGTTACTGGTCTGATAGAGTATAACATAGTTATTAAAATCGAGATTTTACGCAAGATCGAGAGGGGGGGGGGGGGGGGTAGCAAAATCGAAAAATCGCAAGTAGAATCAGAAGATTCTACCGAAAAAAAAGTGTCGAATTTTGTAGAATCGGGAGGGGTTAAAATCGCAAGTAAAATCGTAATATGCTTCTTTTTTCTATATAAAAAGGGATTATTAATTCAAAAAAGGGTGTTGGCCAGCGAAATGATTAAGAGCCCCAAGTAGCGAGTGTAGATTAGTCCTTCGTTGACAGCGTTGGGACACTGCGTGGGTTGCCCGTGAGGGTCCGATACCAAAAAAATATGTATTTTTAGAGAAAAAGGGGGTGTGGTTAGAAAAATAGGAATATTAATTCAAAAAAGGGGGTGTCATTTACAATATACACTTTTTTCGGCCAAGCCCATTTCACTAACCCTAATTTGAAATAGGTTTTTTTTTGTACCCCCACCACATCCCATATACCCCCACATAATTTCTAAAACCCGAAAATACCCTTGCCCAACTAAAATTCGCTCGGATTTACCCCCACTTAAGATATATCCGATTTGTTATTTATTCAAAGCGGATTTATCTACCCAATAGGTAAATCTGACTTTAAAAATAACAAATCGGATTTACCTCAAATGGGGGTACATCCGATTTGTTATTTTTAAAATCGGATTTACCTATTGGGTAGATAAATCCGATTTTCCTAAAAAAAGAAAATCGGATTTACCCCCACCTAAGGTAAATCCGATTTTGTTATTAATAATAATTGTTTTTATTTAAATTTTTAAAAAAGGTTATAAAAAGTAAAAACGCTACTAAAAATCTGTTAAAAAGTAAAAACTAATCAAAAAATTATAAAAACACCACTAAAAATCTAATAAAACCAAAATAAGTTATGCAATTTTTTTTAGATTTTGTTGAGATTATGAAAAATTTTAAAAATTAATAAAAAATAGTAAACGATGGAATTTGGGATTTTGAGCCCCCTATCTTGAAAGAAATCTCTTCTTGAGGAGTCTTGATCCCTGATTTTTTTCGGATTTAATGGCTATGGTTTCATTACTATCGGAGTAGGTTTCCCGAAAACTGATTTTTTAGTCTAAATTATTCACTCGACGTACAACATCGTCACGTGTTAATGAAATACGCACTAAACAGAACCAAAAGACGGTCGATATTCATACCTAATTTATTTTTCTAAAAAAAAATTAATTTTTTTAACTGATTTAATGATTTATTAATTAGGCTAAAAAATGGATTTACCCCCACATAAGGTAAATCCGCTTTTGTTATTTGAAATCGGATATACCCCCACCCTTAAGTAAATCCGCTTTTAAAAATAACAAAATCGGATTTACCCCCACCTTAGGTAAATCCGATTTTGTTATTTTTAAAAGCGGATCTACCCCTACCTTAGATAAAACCGCTTTCAATTTTTAAAATTTTCAAGGGAAATCGGATTTACCTCATTGATACATAAATCCGATTTCCAATTTTTTTTTTTTGAGCTGGAGATATATTCAGGTTTTTCAAATTTTATGAAGGGCAATTACGTCTTTTCGCAGGATCCTTCGGGCAATTGGGTGGGGGTCCAATAAAAAAAAAACCATTTGAAATTAGGTTACTTGCTGTAGCGCCGTAACATCACTCCTCTTCTCTCTCTTTTTTTTTTTTTGTTTTTTTTCAATTTCTGGACCACCACCACAAAAAACAGATCTGGCCGGACTACGAAGAACCACCACCACAACAGCACCGCGCGGAGATCTCGCCGCCAGCACTGGAATCGATTTTCACGCAGATCCGATCCGTTTGCGTTGTTTTCCCTGTGCGCGCTTCTGCTGCTCCTGTATAGTATTTTTGTTATTATTATTATGATTGTTACTTGAAGCGAAGTTGAATGTGCAGATTATTGTAAGGTACATGGGGGATAGTCAATACTCATTTTCTCTTACCACATTCAGGTATGTTTAATTGTTTATTACTAATACTAATCTCTTTTGTTTGCAAAGGCAATGTAAAGCTGATTCTATTGTGTTGTGGAACAGCCCTTCTGGAAAGCTTGTTCAGATTGAACATGCTTTGACAGCTGTGGGTTCTGGACAAACATCTCTTGGAATTAAAGGTAATTGGTTGGATCTGTTTATGATACCTCACTCCTCATTGTTTTTGTTGCCCCAATCTTTTCAATGCTTTTTGTTTGAACAGATTCTTTTAAGGAACAGAAGAGACTTGTATTGTTGGTTGGGTTTGGGATGTGGACTTAAGAAATAGGGGGGTTGGGTATTGGGAGGGGGCATTAAATATTAGATTTTTTAAGCCAGGTTTCTAGGATTAGATGCCTAGAATAACTTTGGGTTTCTGATTTCATCTGTTTGTTTAAGAAGTATTCCGAATTTGAGTGAATTTAGTAGGAGTGGGATAGCTGCGGGTGCTGGTAATGGTGAGCATCAAAATTTGTGACTTCGATTGGTTTTTGGTGGTATTCGTGCATATATGACATAGCAAGTTTAACCCTTGTTTGTTTTAAGGCAATGGTTTGTATAAGGAATTAGTGAAGAAATTTGTGTCGACTGTATAATAAATCATGCACTAGGCTCAATTAGTTAGTTTTTCTTTCCTTTTTCTGAGCCCACTTCAATTGTTATTATATTTTTCTACATTATAAGAATAACCGAGGGTTTTACCCCCTCCCCCCAAAGGTGGATTTAACTTGTATGATTGTCATCTGACAAGGGCAGAGGTTGATTTCTTATGTGTTTGGTATAAAGAAGGTTTACCGCTCTTTATAAGGCCAGGTGGATTTGGCACAATGTAGAGTGTAAGTTATGTTTTCGGTAAACAGTGCTATCTGAAAGGTAGAAATTATTGATATTGTAGGTTTCAGATAAGTCTTGAATTAGAGGTTTCTAAGTTTGAAATTTAATTTTATGTTTTGGCATTATATTGGTATAACTGGGTTCCATTTGTCTGCAAATATCATCTGTCTTCTATAGTTTTTACCATTTACTTTCTAATTCATTGAGTATGTTCATGGTGGATTAGTTCTTTGCTGTAATATTAGCTGTAACTATTGTTATTTTTAATAAATCTGTTTAATTCTTTCAGCTGCAAAGGGAGTTGTCATTGCAACAGAAAAGAAACTTCCATCGATATTGGTTGACGAAGCATCAGTAAGTTGCTTTTTCTTTGGATCCATTTTGTACACTATTAATTAATGTAAAAAATTATAAATTGTCCTCTCAAGGATGCATCCAATTTGGCTGTTTTAGCAATTTTTTCCCTCGCCTTTTCTGCATGCCCTAGAAATTATTCAGCATCCTTCACTAATTCGGTATGGAATTGTTGGTTTGTCTACTAATGAATTCTGATGTAGTCCTTTAATTACAAGTTTTGCTTCGCCTCATATGGATAAACAGGATATTTTGCTTCATGTGCTTGCCTATCATATAATCCGTCCTAATTGGTAAGAGAAAACTATGTGGTTTAAAAGCTGCTCTCAATAACTATACCATTTATTCCCTCCATTGACTCATTGAGGCACTAGCACTAGCTCCTCATAACGATGAGTAAGAATGTCCAACATCAAGGCAAAATGTTTTATTGCTCAATGTTGAGTGTTGACCCGTGTTGTTAATCTATAGTTTTAGGAAAATTCTTTTGTAACCCCCATGTGCGTTTTTAATGGTTTTAACCTTTCTTGTATATCTTTGATTGCCCGACTAAAAGATATATTACATCCTTTGTTTTAACCTTTCATGTGCGTTTTTAATGGTTTTAACCTTTCTTGTATATCTTTGATTGCCCGACTAAAAGATATATTACATCCTTTGTTTCAATCAGTAATTGCCTTGAAAATTCCTTGTTGAGTCGTAACCTTGGCTTTCTAGGTCAGGTAATCACGTGTTTACAAAACTCAGCAATGCATAAATGCACATATTTCTGTATACAAAATGTTTGCTTAGCTGAGCTTATTTTGGAGAAATATTTGTTTCTTTGGCAGCTACCTGATGAGAGAGAGTGTGCTTTTGCAAACAGTTTGTGCATTTACTTTTTTATTTTTTACTTTTAACTTTTTAAGATATTTGGTTCTTCACTTCAGTAATTTGAGATGACACATTATGAGTCTTCAATCTTTGCTCACATGATTGCAGGTGCAGAAAATTCAGTTATTAACACCAAATATAGGTGTTGTATACAGGTTTGTTTCTTGGTGCATGTTCAAATCGTTTTATTATGTTAAAATATTTGTATGACATTATTAATTCTTTGGACATGGACAGTTGCTTCACATTATTCAAGTTGATGGATGAGTTTTGAACGTGTTCTTAATCATGACATACAATTTAGGCTCCTGTTAGGAACCTAGGCAAATTGAAATGAAAGGTATAAAGATTCAAAAAAAGAGAAATGTATTATCAAAAACTGAATAGAAAATGAAGAACAGAATTCTGTCCATGGGTTTTCTGTTCACAATGGATACCTGTTTTCACTTACAAACCATCAAAGTACTCAATGAATCCCCCTAATCTGATTTCCCCTATGTATTCAGGCAATCTCCTTCTAATCCGTTGTAGCTTCTAACTAATGGATTGATTTACTAACTGACTGTTGTCTTTATACTATCCCAATGGTACATCAGAACAGTTCCCTGGAGTCACTGTCGATTGAGGTGGGAGGCAAGGAAGCCTGAGGGAAGTAACAAATTTTTGGGGGAACATTTTCTTCTTAAACGTATAGAATGAAAATAGACAAGGCATTGTTAAAGCTGGTTAAAGACTTACTAGAAGGAAGATATATTTTTCAGTGAAGATATGATAAAACTGTTGCCATTGCCGACATGTAAACTGTTGGTTTTGCACTGATGTAAATGCACTTAGAGCATATATGCATGCGAGCATGTGGCAGACTGATAATATTTATTGTTTTGAATTAATCATGTTTGGGGGAGAAAGGGGTTGTTTCTAGGTAACTCCTCTCTGAAACAATTTGTCAGGAAATAAATAACAGACAATGTTAGAAAGCTATAATCAAAATTTTCTCCCTTTATAATAGTGCAATATAGAAGACAGAACAAATCATTTTCTGTTTTCTTTTTACGCTTTGTAACAGACAAAACTGTTGAAATAGTTTGCTTTCGGATGTTTTCTGGTTGAAACTTCTTAAATAATCTATTAGCCATTTAGCCTACCATTTCCGTTGCTGTTTAGCTTATTGTATATGGAAGTACTTATTTTCCTTAAATTGTCTTCAAATATTGTCCTAACGTGACTTCAATTTTGTCTTTGTTGTTCAGTGGGATGGGTCCCGATTTCCGAGTCTTGGTTCGAAAGAGCAGGAAACAGGCAGAGCAGTATCATCGATTATATAAAGTATGGTATAGCATTTTCTATTGCAATATATTTTTATTTCTTACTGCTGAGTTCCTGTTCTGCCTATACTTGGTCATTATGATTCATTTGTAATGCTATCACCTTTACTTTGGAATTCCTTGTTGGAATGAATTTATTGTTTGAATATTACTTGTTAACATGTCCATATGTAATTTTCCTCGTTCTTCATTCAATGCATATTTTTTGTTGTTATTTTCTATTTTATTCCTAACACTCAAACAAGGTTGATGGGCTTGAATTACTTTCCTTTTTTTATTCAATATCTTTCATTCTGTGAGGACTGTAAAAATGTAAGTAAAAAGTTTGTTCCAATGAAAGGCTGTAAGCAGGAAAATTGAAGAGTAAAGTTCTGTATATGATTGCACTGATTGCTTGAAAATTACAATTCTGTTTACGTTCATCCCTTAATAAGCTCAAGTTCCGTCTCTAGCAAAGGAAATTGTGTCTAATAGTAACACCTTTTGCACAATGGTAATAATTAAGGACCTGGATCGGCAGTGGAGAATCACTTCTTCTGCTAGAGACTATAAATAAATTCTACAACATTCTTTAACGCCAAAGTATCGTAGTTATAGATGAAGTGTATTTGATAAAGTACCTGCCGGTGCTATGGTGCCACTTACTTTGACCAGGATTTTTTAATGGAGTCAAATTGGTTGTTCTATATTGGTTAGATGTTCCTTAAGATATTTTAATCTGGATTTTGTAGAGTACATTTTAATGTAGTTTGTTTCAATTAAAAAATATAAGAATTTCATGCTACTTATAATTTGGATTTTGTAGAGTACATTTTAATGTAGTTTGTTCTATATGGATTTTGTCCAGCTGTCTTTTCTGTTTCTTTTGGTATTCTATATCTGATACTGTAAGTGAAAATTGCAGGAACCAATCCCTGTCACTCAACTTGTGAGGGAAGTTGCTGCTGTTATGCAGGAATTTACTCAGTCTGGGTAATTATGAATTTATTTGTGATGTCCTCTCTTTCCAAAATGTTTTTGACTTCAAAACTGTACCTCTATAAGTGTATTTCATGTCCCTCCCCCCTTCCCAGATAAAAAAGAAGACGGAGAGGGAAATACTCTGTATAATCCAAGTAAAGTTTTTTGTAAATTGATCCCTTAAATATTAGCAACTTCTACCTGTTATTTTTTGTAAAAAAAAAAGCTGTCTTCCTTATCATCCCCTATGGGTATTGGTTTGGAATGAGTCTAAAAGTTGTATGAAACTAGGACATTTATCATTTTGAAAGAACCAATACTTATGGATCCAATGTCAGATGACTTATTTTGATGCAACTTTTAGGGCTCTAATTGTTTTTCTTTGCTTCTTAAGGTATATGTTAGATAAGCATTTTGATTATTCCTTTTGGAATTCTGTAAGAATCCACAAGCCCTGTGAACTGAAATGGATCCTCTAACTATTTTTGTATATACATAGCTACCCCATTTTCTTCCAATTTCCCCCCTTTATTATCTTTTGAATTCTGATTTTTTTGTCTTGGCAGTGGTGTTAGGCCTTTTGGAGTGTCCCTGCTGGTTGCTGGCTTTGATGATAATGGACCACAATTGTATCAGGTATGTCATTGTCAATATTCTCTTTCTGATGTAACTCTACCATTGTTTTCAAACCCGGGTAGATGAACATATCACTAGCAATTTTGATGAGTAATCAAATTGGGTTATCTTGCTTTTTGATGCAAAGTTTAACTCGGTAAGTTTAGCTGTGACATATCATATGCTGTCTAGACAGTATTCACTCATTACTCATTAGTGAATGTAAGAGTGTTCTTTCTATTTTGTTTGATTAGTTTGTACTGGGAATTCTTTGTTCTTGCACTTGGAATGTTTAAAATTACCACTGGGTTTTAGAGTAGAGGAAATATTGAAGGTTGTTGTCTGGTGCAATTTGTTCTTGCTGTAGGTGGATCCATCGGGTTCATATTTTTCTTGGAAAGCCTCTGCTATGGGAAAAAACGTTTCGAATGCAAAGACATTTCTTGAGAAGAGGTATGCTTCAACATTAATGACAATGTTGTAGGCAAACATGTGGATTTTATTAATTGATCTTTTTTCTCTATCTCTCATACAAATCAACACTTAGTACTATAAAACATATTCATGCTGTAATCTAACACACTGCATTTTGATCTGAAGTCTTGTAAACTACCAACTCTGTTTTGCTCATGGACTTGTGAGTTTCCAAGTATACTTTCTTTCCTTCCTGGAAACATTAATTGTCAGACTGCAAGTACACCAATGCATTATATGGACATCTCTAGAAATGACATTAATTGTCATCTCTAGAAATAACATTAATTTCCTTCCTGGAAACATTAATTGTCAGACTGCAAGTAGACTATTTTCTGATGCCAGACCAATGCATTATATTAATGGACATCTCTAGAAATGACTGCATAGTCATAATTTTTGTCTAGCCTTCCAACTCTGTCCCTATCATTTCATTTGTTTTCTTGATTGTCCAATTGCAGGTACACGGATGATATGGAGCTTGATGATGCAGTCCACACAGCAATATTGACTCTGAAGGAAGGGTAGGAGAATGCCATTTAAAGTTTATGCATTAAGTAAAGCATTAATGAAAATATCATATTTAACTATTACTATTGATTAGAAGTCCAAAAAGCCGTGTTATACTCCCTCCTTAACAGAATATATGCAAAAATAGGTCAACGGAAGTTGATGTATTTGTTCCAAATTTTAAACTAGATACATCAACTTCCGTTGACCTGTTTTTGCTTATATTCTATTATAGAGGTTGTATTATTTTGTTGTTTTCTTTTCTATTTCGTCTAAATGTTTTCTCCTGCCATAAATAGTGAATGACAGCTTCAGTGATTCAGAATTATTATAAATTATAAATTGGAGAAGGGAAATGCATCGAAGATTGTCATATGGGGTTAAAATGAAAATAATAGAGGCCAATCCTATCTAGGGTATCTAAGCAATTTTTATATTAGTGATTTTGACAATTACCGAAGGCACATCCCTTGAAAATCATCATGAGCTGGCTTTATGGTTCCAAGCTTATTATATTAAGAAACTTGACAGTGACGGGGTGTAATAATGTTCATATTTCCCTTCATCGACAATTTGAGTTATGTTTCTTTCTGCAATATCGTATTCTGCAACCTATCTGATATTTGTTTAGTCTCTGAAACTATTCCCTTTTGTGGGCGCTTTCCAGATTTGAGGGACAGATCTCAGGAAAAAACATTGAAATTGGCATAATTGATGCAGACAAAAAATTCAGGTGCGTCTCTATTTGGATCAAGTTCCTTACGTTTTGTTTTTAGATTTATATTTGAAAATAGACGTGATAGAATGACAAGAAAGCTCAAGTTAGTTGCTTCTCATGCTTAATTTGCTGACTTAGTAGTTTGTGAATTATATTGCAGGGTGTTGACACCAGCCGAAATTGATGATTATTTGGGTGAAGTAGAATAATTTGGAAGCAAGATCCCTCCCTTATGTTCCGGAAGATGGTTTTTATTTCACACTTGAGTTTTATTGAATTTCAAGATGGTTGGTTGCTACTTAACTAAAGACTTGTCATGGGACTGGCAAATTTGTGAGCTACTCTTATGGTGGCCAGCAAGCCTTCTGAAAAACCCTTCTCTAAAGCCATTATCATTACCATACAAACCTACCATGTTTAAATATATGATCTGAGTAACTCGACAGCGACTTTCTTTTTATTTTCTTTCTGCCTAGTCATGTTGTTCGCTTAATGAAAGGCTCCTGCCTCCAAATTCATGTTGCACTGATTATGTTAATATTTTCACTGTGGATGTGGGAGAACTTGCCTTGTGGCATATAGATGGAAGATCAACATGATCATTGCAAGACGAGAAATACAAAATGGTCTTGTTATTTGAACATCAAAAGCAAGATCAAAACTTACGCAACACAACTCAAATACATGTTAATGTGGTGTTTTGTTTAGTTAATGAATCTGAATATACGGAAGTATTTCCACCTATTAATTGTCAATAAAACTTCATTATTGCTGTCAAAAGAAATGAAACTTCATTATTCACGATTTTAAAATCATTATCACAATTTTGCTATGAAGTCCCGATACTCCAAAATAGCCTAAGTATCGGTATCGGACATGTATCGGACACCGATACGTCACAGATACATCTGGATACGTAGCCAGAAAGTATCGGTGAATTAATATTTATTTTTTAAACGAAAAAATACCGGATACGTCTTCGTTACGTGAGATATACGTTCCAGATACGACACCAGTAGTGGATACGTCGACGGGATACACAGGGAATGAACGGATACGCGAAAGTAGGATACCTCTTGTGTTTTTTAAAAACACACTTTCTTCTTCTATATAAAAAATATATTTAATAATAAATATTAATAAAATACTAAAAACAGTGACATTGAAAACTAAAAACAATCAAAAGCCCTAATTTTAAAATTGAAAACGTGAAGAACAGTAGGAAACAAAAGGTTTCTCCTCCGTTTCTGGCTTTCTACAGTTGTGCTCTTGCTCTGGTGCAGAACCACCATTGTCGGCGACTAGCACGCGACCACCGCGCAAGCCACCCTCTGTTTCATCGTTCAGGTGCGTTTCTGTTCTCTTTCTTCGTTCTGGTCCGTTTCTGCTTTGGCTTTCTCCTGCCCTGCCATCGTGATTTTGCTTATATGTTATTAATGTTTTCTTCCATTAACGTTTTCTTTCTTGATGCTTGTGCTTGGGCTTGTGCTTCTGTTCTGTTTAGTTTTCCTATTATTATTAAAGATAACACCAGTAACAATAATAATAAGTGAATAACACTAGTGCTTGGGCTTGTGCTTCTGTTCTGTTTAGTCTTCAATTAGTAAATCCTGTATCCACTTATCCGTATCGTGTCGTATCCCGTATTGTATCCTGTATCGGAGTTTCATAGCAATTTTGAGGTGTTCAAATATTTATGTAGTAGATTATAATTGAAAATTGGCAAAATATCATCCGATGTCCCTTAACTTATTTTCTATTTTTGTTTAGGTCCCTTAAGTTTTCCCATTTAACATTTTAACGCTAACATCGTTAAACTGTGTGTGATGTGGCCATTACGGTGCCTATGTGTCATAATCCATGTCATTTTTACTTTTTTTTACTGACATGTCATTTTAAATTTAATTTTTAATAAAAAAAATTAAAGGGTTTCGTTCTTCAAGCTGAATGGGTTTCTGGGCAAACATGAATTAAGAAATGAATTGCAAAAGGGGTTGCTGTTTGACAGCAAAACAATTGCAGAGGGGTTGCTGTTCGGTTTCGAAACAAATCTGAAATTTGGATTTGGGTTTTAGGATTGGTTTTATTTTGATTGAATCAAATGGGGTTGCTTTTCGGTTTTAATCGAAGATTGGGGTTTTCGTTTCAATCGTTTTCTTCGTTCCATTTCATTTTCGATTTTGTTTCTGTTTTCCATAGATTTGATTTTCGATTTCGTTTCAGTTTTCCAGAGATTTTGTTTATCTTGGAAAACCAGTTCTTCTACGTTTTCGTTTCAATCGTGGGAAAAAGTGAAGAAAGTTGGATGAAGAAACACGGGGAAGAACAGATCTGGGCAAACATGAAGAAACATGGGCTTTGTTGGATGAAGCTTGGGGAGTGAGGTTACTGTAATGGAGGTTTTTTGGAGAAGAACAGATCTTGGGGAAGAAACACGGAGGTTTTTATTTTTGTTTTTATTTTCATTACAAATTAAATTTAAAATGACACGTCAGTCAAAAAATAATAATTAAAAATGACATAGATTATGACACATAGGCACTGTAATGGCCACATCAAATACTGTTTAACCGTGTTAGCATTAAAACATTAAATGGAAAAACGGTGCAATATTTTTTAAAGTTAAGGGACCTATTCGTTACCTCGAAAACTTAAGGGACGACCTAAACGAAAACAGAAAATAAGTTAAGGGACCCCTGATAATATTTTGCCTTCAAAATTTGAACATGATGGTTATTAGTATACAAAACTGAGGTTAATGATGTTCGTATGATTAACAATGTAATGATACACTAGTTGAAGTGCATTGATATATTCTTTAACCAAACATTTAGACCAACTCTTGTTGGTTGCTTATACTTCATTTGCGATGGAGGATATTTTGAAAAAACTAAATTTTAAAATGAGAAGGGTGTAAAAAGTAAAAACAGGGGTGAAAATATTAAACAGAGTAGACAAAGCCCAAGTGAGACATTATAGACTTGCTGGCTACTCCTTCTCTTTCTCACTCACCCGTTACGCCCGCCCCTTCAGAGAACTCAATTCTTTCACTTTGCGACCTCTCTCTCTCTCTCTCTCTCTCTCTCTCTCTCTCTCTCTCTCTCTCTCTCTCTCTCTCTCTCTCTCTCTCTCTCTCTCTAAGGTTAGTTCGCTCTGGAAAATTTGCGCTATTTGTTTCCTTTCTCTTCTCTACTTACATACGGACCGGTGCCCTTTTACTTGAAGCCAATTGTTCTTGAATTTTTTTCTCTCGTAGCTCTCAATTTAATTTCCTTGCAATACACTTCAAAATTCACATTTGAGGGCAAAAAATGATCTTTTTAACTAGGGCTAGTGTGAAAATCAGTGGTTCACTGGTTACTGGTTTGATAGAGTATAGTATTTTTGTTGTTATTATTATGATTGTTACTTGAAGCAAAGTTGAATGTGTAGGTTATTGTAAGGTTTAACATGGCGGATAGTCAATACTCATTTTCTCTTACCACATTCAGGTATGTTTATTACTAATACTAACTAGAACTTACCCTCGTGCGATGCACGAGATATTTTGAAAAATAGATAGTATTATGCATATTTTGATTTGTTACGTACTTGAATTATTTGATAGACAGTATATTATTGGAAAATTATATATATATATATATATATATATATATATATATATAAAAGCAATTCTAACTCATAGATAAATTTATGTGATGAAACAAATTAGTGACATATATCGAGGTTAAATTTTAAAGTGGAAAAAAATGTCCACTTAAGTAATTTCAATTAAAAACGTTAACAAAAATAAATTTTTACTTTCAAGGAAAAAATAAAAATTATTATTTAGAATCTCCCAACTATTTCCCTATTGATAGACCGTATATTATTGGAGAATTTTATATAAAAAAAAAAGGAAATCTAACTCATAGATAAAATTATGTGATGAAACAAATTAGTGGCATATATGAGGTTAAATTTTAAAATGGAAAAAAAAGTCCACTTAAGTAATTTCAATTAAAAGCGGTAATTTTTTTTATTTTACTTTAAAGAAAAAAATTAAAATTATTATTTAGAATCTTGCAACAATTTCCCTATTGTTTTAACAACTTTATTGGTAAGAATTTGTAATGGTCTTCTGCCGAATACGAAATGGTTTGTGATGGGTACGTACTTCAATTTTTTCCAAACCCTAAAGTACCCAAAACACACTGATAGGTGTCGCACTTTACTTTTCCTGTGATGAAATTAGTTTTTCTTCGCTAAAGCGAGTTATTGAGGATCAAATTTGGCGTATTTGAAGAGTTAAACAAATTTCAAAGCCCTAAAGTACCCCAAAACACATTGCTTAGGGTCGCACTTTACATATTTTGTCACAAAATTATTTTTTACCAAACCGGTTATCAAAGAACAAACTTTGCGTAGTTAAATAGTTAGAAGTTTTTTTCGAACCTTAAAGTACCTCAAAACACATTGCTAATGGTGGCACTTTAATATTTTGTCAAGAAATTAATTTTTTTTCACCAAACCGGTTATTGATGAACGAACTTCGTGTATTTAAGCATATAAAATTTTTTCGGACCCTAAAGTACCTCATAGCATACTGCTCAGCGTTTCACATTACTCATTTTCTCACGAAATTATTTTGTTCTACCAACTCCGTTACTGAGGAACATATAAAATTAGCTGTTTTGGACCCTAAACCCCAAAACACACTGCTTAGCGCTGCACTTTACATATTTTAGCATCGAATTAATTTTATTTTTCACTAAACTTATTATCTAGGAACGAACTTTGCATATTTGAACAGTTAAATTTTTTTTGAACCTTAAAGAACCCAAAACTTACTACTTAGCACCACACTTTACGTATTTTGTCACGAAACTAATTTTATTTTCCACCAATTTTTCCTTAAGATTAAAAGATGATAGGAATAAAAAATATATTTTACCATAGTGGGACCCATCCAATGCACATGTATTTTTAATTACAAATTCAATATCTTCGTTTTTTACTCACACCTTTCTTGTGGGACCTACTAAAACAATTGGGTAACCCCACCTAAAAATTGGCTCCAAAACACCTAACTAAACTTACTTACCTTCAACATATCCTTTTTTTTACAATACATTCAACTTATCCTTAATAGTATTAAGATCTCTTTTGTTTGCAAAGGCAATGGAAATAGTGTATGTTTAAAACTGATTCTATTGTGTTGTGGAACAGCCCTTCTGGAAAGCTTGTTCAGATTGAACATGCTTTGTTCTGGACAAATATCTCTTGGAATTAAAGGTAATTGATTGGATCTGTTTATGACACCTCACTCCTCATTGTTTTTGTTGCCCCAATCTTTTCAATGCTTTTTGTTTGAGCAGATTCTTTTAAGGAACAGAAGAGACTTGTATTGTCGGTTGGATTTGGGATGTGAAATTTAGAAATAGGGGGGTTGGGTATTGGGAAGGGGTATTAAAAATTAGATTTTTTAAGCCAGCCCTTTCTAGGATTTTTTCAACCCCTTAGCTACTCAGTAGACACCCCATAAATGCATGAAAAGACCAAAATACCCTTTATGAAAATTGCAATTTATTTATTTTTAAAATTAAGTACGGTTCAGCGCATGCTTGGCCGAACCGGTTCGAATCTGGCTGCGCTGAGTCTGTTAAATTTTAGGCAGACACCCCTTAAAGCGTTTTTAACAGGTTCGGCCAAGCGTGGGCCGAACCAGTTCGAACTTGTGAAGGTCGAACCAGACTGTTCTTGGTTTTTTTTTTTTTTGCGTTTAAACTAGCTACTTTGAACGATAAATTAGCAACTTGGGAACATAAATTATTAACTTTTAACGAATGTAACGATAAATTGAAAACTTAATTATCGACTACTAAGAAGTATAACAAAAACTAAACATATATAGATAAGTGCAATAAGTCTTATAAACCGAAAAAGTCAGAAAAACAATCTGTGCAAATAATAACTAAACAATCCGTAGAATACAATGCGATAATAACTAAACACAACTACTGTGTTTGCCTCTCCCTCCGCTGGTAGACACAGCCAAACTTCGTTAGCCCCCGTGCAAATGGCTTAGCGATTTGCTTAAGCCTATCAACAATGGTATAGCCACGGGTCCCACGGGAATCCCACCGTCCCTAAGAACCACCTTCAACTCGTCATAGAGGCTCAAAACCTCTAGCATACTCTATAAGACAGAAAAACCTACTTTAATAACAAAACAAAATAATAAATGATTTAAAAACACTTTAAGACTAAAATAAAGAATCATACCTCTCTCATCTCTGAAGCGTCAACGGGGTAGTTGTCGGGTTTTAGGTATGGGTGGGATACCCTCCTAAACAAGGAAATGTACCCCTGAACAGTGTCTGGCATCCCAACCACTACTGGGACACCACGGAGAATAAGGTGCAAGTTGAAATTAATCCACGTCTCATCAGCTTGTTCCTTCGTGACTACCTCTCGTCCACTAGGCCTAGGGTAGCCAAATTGCCTTACCACTCGATCAGGGTTATATACCAATATGCCCCCAGCATGACGCAGATGCCCCCTAAAATAAGTCATGCTATCCATATCTCTGTGATAAGGGTTCACAAATGGCATCCATGTCACCTTATCTGACTTGACATGATCCAGAGCTTCCCTAAAATGATCCACTGACTTGACAAGAGTATTATTGATAAACATTTGAGATATAATTTAATTAGAGAAACTAAAAGTGCTTACAACTCTCCCAGTTTTCTTGTAAGAAAACATAACGAGATTAAACGAGGAGAACCAAGAATGGTAATAAATTATAAACCCCTGAATAAAATTGTAAAAGATTATCCTTATCCTTTACCAAGAAAGGATATGATATATGAAAAAATTAAAGAAGGAAGAATATTTTCAAAGTTTGATTTAAAATCAGGTTTTTATCAAATACTGTTAGAAGAAGAAAGTAAAGCTTGTACAGCTTTTAGTACACCCCAAGGTAGGTATGAATGGAATGTTCTACCAATGGGATTAAAGACAAGCCCAGGAATATTCCAAGAAAGATTGGATAAGATTTATAAAGATTGTTATCAATTTATAATTGTCTATATTGATGATATATTAATCTTCAGCCAAGATATTAATGAACATAATAAAGACTTATTTATTTTTGCTACTAAAGCATATGAAAATGGTTTAGTATTAAGCAAAAAGAAGGCTGAGATAGCAAAAGAAAAGATTAGTTACTTAGGTCTAATAATTAATAAAGGTGTTATAGAACTCCAACGACATATTTCTGAGAAGATTTTAGATTTCCCTGATAAACTAGAAAACCTAAAACAAGTTCAATCATTTTTGGGACATGTTAACTATGCTTCACAGTTTATTAAGGATTGTGCTAAGTTAAAGAGTAAATTACAAGCAAAAATAAGAAAAGATCAAAAATTTGAATGGACCGAAGAGGATACCCAATGGGTGAAAAATATTAAAAATAAGGTAAAACATTTGGAAAAACTCCCTCTACCAAGAGAAGAAGATAATTTATATATTGAGACAAATGCCTCTGATAAATATTGGGGAGCAGTTTTAAGACGACAAGGTGATAATTTAATCCTTAGATATACTTCGGGAACCTTTAGAGGAGCAGAACTAAATTACGATATTAATGAGAAGGAAGTATTAGCAGTTATCCGAGCCATTGAAACTTTTAAGATTTGGTTGGCCAGAAGAGAGTTTATTGTTAAAACAGATAATACTCAAGTTAAAGCCTTTTTAGAAAATAAGATAAAAGATAATATTGTTAACCGTAGGAGAATTAGATGGCAGATGCGAATTAGTCCTTTTACTTTTAAAGTTATTTATATAAAAGGAACTAACAATTGTTTTGCAGATCACTTATCTAAGACCAAATGGATAGTCAACTCCAAGATGATAAAGCCAAGGTTATATTAACCAAACTTGAAGAAGTTAACAAGCAATTTCACCTCATGGCATGTGAGATTGATGAACAGCTTTCCAAAATTGATAACAAGATGGAAGCTTTTTCCAAATATTATGTTCAAATCAAAGACGATATACTCCAAGTTCTCAATATTCACCAATATCCCGAGTCACCAAAGGAGAAATTTTTAGAAAACCCAAGTTCATTGAGTTTTTTAGAAAAAGTAAAAAAGGGACTAAGAAATTAAAGTTTGTCAAGGATTCTTTTAAAAATAAATTAATTAAATCTCCCGCCAATGAACCAGTTGACAAATTCAGAGAAATCTATCAGTCTCTGGTTAATTTTATGTACCAAGGAAATCCAAGAAATCTTGATAGTTATATTATTGAGTACAAAGGTATCTATCCAAGGATTATGATAATCTCAGATGATTGGGAGGATACTACACTTCTCACTGATCTTTTAAGATTCGGTTTTATCGATTCAATATATATTGACCCCAAGAATGATTTATCCAAGCTTAAGTACTTTCCTAAACCCATTTTAATGGGAATTAAAGGGTATATAAAGGGAGTAAATCCCCTGCTTTGCATCGCATGTGAGTCTGCTTCACTGGTTGCGAAAACTGTAGTGCGCCATTTCCCATATTTGGCTTCCATTTGATGCATCACCCTGACTTCGTTGTGTATAGCAGTGGGAAAAATATTCTATGCTATGCCTTCACAATAAGATGACATGAGGTGAGTGCAGCATTTATAGTTACAGAAATCTGTATGACAACAATACCTGATGTACACTCCACAAGTGTTATCCTATATGTTGCATAGCAATGTCTCATCTCAAGCCTGAATGACAATGAAGTTTCCCTCTGCTAGAAACTGTACCCGTGATCTATCACATATATCCTTGCCTTATTTGTATTGCAAGCAACCATGCCACATGTCCTTACCAGCTATTGATCCATCCATCAATTTCACCAAGTTTTTCCCACACTGCCCCTCTATTCTTTCTATTTAAACAACTTCTCCCATCTTCATCATCACCACAATCGAAAACTCTCTCCTCTCTTCATTTGCTTCTCCTCCAATCACTGTGTTGTTAACAAGTATATCGTTATTGTTTTTGAGCATTCACATTACATTTCTATTTTTTTCTGGTCTCATTGTGTTCTATCCATTTTGTTCCTCAACATTTTTTCCTCATATGTTTTGATTTAAACTTAAACTTAATTCACTTTGGTCGTTTAGTTTAGTGTGTATCCTTATCATTTTTGAATATTTACTTTAGGTTTCAATGTCTATGCTATGTTGTTTTTTAATAACTTTCATTTTTTCCTTGACTTCTTCCCTGATTTTGTCCTCTAGGCAATCCAATGGCACCACGCTATAACTTAATTTCTGAGATTGTCCCTGGCAAGGTTAACTGGACACTCCATGTTTGTGTGATCAGGCTTTGGACTCTCCCTGAGTATAAGAACCCTCTCAACCCAAACACAATTGAAATGATTTTGTTGGATGAGAAGGTGAGTTCATTTTATTTTGTTAAAATATCACTTCTTTTATTTTTGAATGTAACTGATTTAATTTCAATGTTTCCTCTATCAGCTTGATAGGATTCATTGCACTGTCAAGAATTCCCTCATTCCACTCTTCCACTCTGTACTGAAGGAGGGGAAATGTTATCGGATTAATAAGCTTAATGTTAGCCTTAATGATACCAAGTTTGCCACAACTAGCAACAAGTATAAGGTTTCTTTTATGAGCATCACAGCATGTGGTCTATCAAAGATTGCAAACATACCTTTGAACCATTTTTCCTTCACTCGTTTCACTGATATATTGGCTTCCCCAAAAGATGATACCATCGTTGGTGTGTGTCTCTGTCACATTTTTCTATTTGTACACAACATTATGTTTGGTTAAGGCATGATATTTTTGTTACTTTTAAAATTGCACAGATGTCATAGGTCATTTTGTTGAAAAAAGTGAACTCAAAGAACAAAGGACAGAGACTAGCTTTTATAGGCTCATTAACTTAGTTATTGAGGATTTAGAGTAAGTTTTTTCATTTTATTATTTCTTGTGTCTCTATACACATGATCCATTTGTTTTCTTTGTTTTATACATGATAATTTTTCCCACATTAGGTCCAATAGGATTCAATGTACTCTATGGAGTGACTTTGCTCAGGAAGTTGCTGCTAAGATCAATGATGCCTCTTCCTCTTCACCTCCAATCATTGTTCTCCAACTTTGCAAGCTCAAAAGATATCAAGGTGAACTTACCACTCTAAATTACTTTTTATTGTGATCGACATTTGTCACGTGTTTCGTCATTTTTAATTGAGTATTTTGTTGTATAGGTGTCATGGGAATCTCCAACGCTTACTATGGAACAAAATTTTTTATCAATGATAACCTACCAGCCATTGAGGACTGCAAATCAAAGTATGTTTCGTATTGTCTTCAAATCACATTGCCAATCATTTTTTGTTTATTTAATTTACATTAGTCTTTACATTTGGATGTTCATTTTTTTGATGTTTCCTTATTTATTTTGGGCATTAGAATGGACACATCTGAGCTACCTTTGACTCAGTCAGTTAGCCAATTGGTTGTTCCTCCTGTTGTGTCTGCTTTTGATGCTTTTATGGAATCACCCTACAAAACTATATCAGATGTACAAGAGTGTACTGCTGTGAGCTTCTTGCCCTTCCTCTTGGCTTGGTTTTCTTCAACTACATGGACTCTTATTGTTATACTTATTGTTTGCCCAAATTTAGGTTGGTCCTGCTGTTATCCTTGCTCAAGTTATTGACATTGATGCTTCACATGGGTGGTTTTACATTTCATGTCAGAAGTGTTTTCGCAAAGTTGTTGAAGTGGGCACTAAGTTTTACTGCAGAGAGTGCAAGAGGAAAGTCACTGGAGTCCCAAGGTATTGTTTGTATTCCAATTGTTTGTTCACTTTTCATTTTATTTCCATCCCTATTCCACACACTTATCTTCACTTACCACTTTTATTTTCTATGCATAGGTACAAGGTTGAGCTCAGTGTTATGGATGGGTCTGGTTCAACAAATTTGATGGTTTTTGATCGTGTTGTGAGCAGCTTTCTTGGAATGTCAGCACAAGATTTAATTGGTTCACCTGATGAGCCTGTTAATGCTAATAGACTACCTACTGAGTTCAGGGCTTTTTATGACAAAATCATGCTATTCAAAATTGACATCAGGGATTCTAACATTACTGAGGGGTGGGATAATTATGCTGTTAGAAGGTTATCAACTGATGCTGATATCATCAGCCAATTCATGGAGTTGCATTCCATCCAGGTTTGTTGTTCCTATAAGTTTGACTTAACATATTGTCTTATTTTACATTTTCTATATTTTACATTTTCTATATTTTACATGCTAATTTTGATGCATTTATTTTGTAGCCCTTTAATGTTGCTGATGATGACCAATCCAAAAATTATTCTGACAGCTCTACTCATAATACATTGGTATATTTACTTCCAAATACATTATATGCATTTCATGTTGACCAAATAAGATTTGCATTTTTCCCTGACATTGTATATTTTTTTTTCTTAGCCTAATGTAGACAACATCGCTTCCAATGAGTCAACTGATGTTGCTGTCTTGGATAAGTCCAATATCCCATCCAGCAAACCTGATGCTGTTCCACTTGGTAGTGAAGACAACTCTACCTCTGTGCTTAATTCAACTCCAACCCAAGTAGTTGACGGTTCTCCTTCTCCAAATTGTTCCAAAAAACGTCCAGCTTTGATTGAGGTCTCCTCAGGCCCTGAATTGGACCCTCCACAACCCTCTGCTGCAAAAAAAAAAAAAAGATGAAGAGCATTAAGATAGAGGGAAAGAAGTGATATGGTGTACCATGTACTGCAGGCCGTTTGTGTGTTTTGTTAAATTCTACCTAAATATTCCTTCACTTTACAGTTAGTGGTTGGTAAAATAAAGTGTATCTATGACCCTATTTCCGTTTCATGTTGTCTAGCAGTTTAATAGTGTAGCAAGGTGGTCTATGGATATGGCCCTTTTGTTGCTATAAGTTTAATAGTGTAACAAGATGGTCTATGTATATGGCCATGTTGTTGCTATAATTACGTAGAGTTCTTGTGTGCTGTTCCACGTTGTACTCAACCGTGGACTAAATAAGAATCCTTAGTGTGCTTTCCAGTGATATAAATGTATTGTCTTTTATATATCCAGAGTAATGAAATATTGTGTATTTGTGTATATTTTGTTCCTCATCATAATACACCATGTCTATTATTGATATATATATGTCTATTGACTACCTAGATGCAATTTTTTTCTCTCACTACATCAAGTCAAATCGTCGTGTCGTCTTGAGCTGACTTCTCCTACGATTACATCAGCAAATATTGGCTGATTTCATTTAGTCACTATACATCTATATGTCTTTTTCTCATTGCTAATTGACACTATCATTGTTCCATATAAAGATTAACCTTTTTCACTTTGCTTCTTGCATTGTTTGTGCATTTCTTTCATATTATTAGTTACCACAGTTTGTACTAACTTATCTCCTTTTGTTTACTTAGCATGGGAGATTCTGAGCAGGAAAAACGTAGTACTCATAGAGTTTGGGCACCTGCTATTTCTAATTCTCTAAGTTGTTAGTATCTCTTGAAGTGCCCATCATTTTTTCCTTGGAACTTTACTATCCTAAATAATTGTTTCGTAATGTATTCTTATACAAGTAGCTTGCTCTTCTATTGTTTCAGCTTCCTCGTCATCTACTTCTTCTATCATTCCTTCTTTGGTGCCCTTGAGACCAGGGAAGTTCATTCTCAGACGACTGAATGATAATCTTAACAAGACCCAGTCAATTCGAAGCTCAAGTGGTTTGCATCTCAATTTTTTTCCCGCAATCATTTTATTGTGTTGTGTCTAAATACGTAACTCTTTGGCAATATATTCTAGGTGTGTCTCCACAGGTTGCTTTTATAAGGCCTTCTTCACAGAGGATTGGACCAGGTAAATTTGTTCTTAGACCAAGAGTTCCTCACAAGGAAACCAACAATCCAATTGTTCTGCAGAACACTAGAGTTGCTTCAGTGTGTCCTCCCATTATTAACTCTGGTAACTTTGATTATCAAGAGGCTTCTTATATTTTACATTTACATATGCTTGTGCTTTCAATATGTTTTATATAGCACATTAATGTTTTTTTATATATTTTCTTCCCATCTTTCTAGAAGGAGTCCAAGTCAGCCTTTCCTCCCAAATAATTGGAGCAAATGCATCTCCATTTAGTCAAACAACCTCTGGTGAGCATAGTATACCTGCATTTGTTTTATCATGTATTTGAATGGCTTTATTTTTCCCTCCGAATGTCCACTATGGTTAATGTATTTTTTAAATTACTTTTTGCCTTAATGTTACTAACATTTTCTATATTTTATAGGTTTACCAGATCATACTCTTCCATTGTTCTCAAATGCAGAGACTGCTGTACTCAATAGGGCGACAATTCCAACTGATCCTTTCAGCCCAAGCACTTCTTTCTTACCTCTCACAATAGGTACTATTCGAATATAATCTCAATTGTCTGTGGAGTTAATAATTTTTCCCCTCTTATAATGTATTAGTTAATAATGAGTGTAATGTCAATGAGAGTGGCTTTTATTTTGAAACTGAACAGATCATCCAGGTGTTAATTCTTCTCAACTCAATCCTACAACTGGGGTTGATTCCATTATACCTGAAATGTCACCGTCTTGCCATACATTAGTTGATGAAGTTCCTAATGATTCAAGTAATGTTGACCTGGAACCAGATTCTCCTTTGCTTGCATCCTCAACTGGTATTCACGACTCATGTGTCATTCCCCTTTATATTTGTATAAACCAAATTTAGGTGGCAAAAATTATTCTCAAGTTAATGTATTTTTTTTGTCATTTTTTTATTCCAGATAATGAAGTGAAATACTCCGATATTGGGGATCCAAACTATATATGCCAATTTTTGATAGGCCCAATAATTGTATCTGTTGTGAAATGGACTCATTGTATAGAGGGTATGGCCCAGCCCAATAGTGCTTGTTTTACACTTTCAGTTTGTTTTGCCTAACTACTTTCAGTTGGCATTTCTGTTAGAATTCAGTTGATTCAATCTCTTGTAAAACTCTCACTATATAGCCTTGTTTATGGCTTAATCAATAGATTGATCAATTCTCAGTATTTCTTGCTCTAACAAGTGGTACCAGAGCTCCATTTCCGGGGCCTGGCCTTTCACCATATTCTGTTACACGCAAACGAACGCGAGACAATTGCAAGAAGTGAGAATTGCGAAGAAACAATGGCGGAAGAGAAGAATTTCATGCAACCGGCAGTGCCAAAGTTCGATGGATTCTACGACCATTGGTCCATGCTCATGGAGAATCTGCTCAGATCCAAAGAGTATTGGAGTATTGTAGAAGGCGGTGTTCCAGCGATCTCGGAGGCGTCAACACCGGAGCAGATAAAGATAGCGGAGGAAGCGAAACTAAAAGACCTAAAAGCAAAGAACTATCTGTTCCAGTCAATTGATCGAGGAACCATGGAAACCATCCTCAATAAAGAAACGGCAAAAGGAATCTGGGACGCGATGAAGCAGAAACACAAGGGAACGACCAATGTGAAGAAGGCACAATTGCAATCGCTGCGCAGAGAATTCGAACTATTAGGCATGAAAGAAGACGAAATTATTAGTGACTATTTTGCAAGAACCCTAACCGTGGTGAACAAAATGAAGTCGCAAGGCGAAGATGTAACG
Organism: Astragalus glycyphyllos; assembly: GCA_963573325.1. Classification (NCBI taxonomy): domain Eukaryota; kingdom Viridiplantae; phylum Streptophyta; class Magnoliopsida; order Fabales; family Fabaceae; genus Astragalus; species Astragalus glycyphyllos. Next base: position 81,738,307 of record OY754311.1, read on the forward strand.
CAAACCACCGTAGTTGAAAAGGTCATGAGATCCTCGACGATGAAGTTCAATTACGTGGTTTGCTCTATTGAAGAGTCCACCGTAGGGTTTAGGGTTTTAGGGTTTAGGGTTTAGGGTTTAGGGTTTAGGGTTTTAGGGTTTAGGGTTTAGGGTTTAGGGTTTAGGGTTTAGGGTTTAGGGTTTAGGGTTTAGGGTTTAGGGTTTAGGGTTTAGGGTTTAGGGTTTAGGGTTTAGGGTTTAGGGTTTAGGGTTTAGGGTTTAGGGTTTAGGGTTTAGGGTTTAGGGTTTAGGGTTTAGGGTTTAGGGTTTAGGGTTTAGGGTTTAGGGTTTAGGGTTTAGGGTTTAGGGTTTAGGGTTTAGGGTTTAGGGTTTAGGGTTTAGGGTTTAGGGTTTAGGGTTTAGGGTTTAGGGTTTAGGGTTTAGGGTTTAGGGTTTAGGGTTTAGGGTTTAGGGTTTAGGGTTTAGGGTTTAGGGTTTAGGGTTTAGGGTTTAGGGTTTAGGGTTTAGGGTTTAGGGTTTAGGGTTTAGGGTTTAGGGTTTAGGGTTTAGGGTTTAGGGTTTAGGGTTTAGGGTTTAGGGTTTAGGGTTTAGGGTTTAGGGTTTAGGGTTTAGGGTTTAGGGTTTAGGGTTTAGGGTTTAGGGTTTAGGGTTTAGGGTTTAGGGTTTAGGGTTTAGGGTTTAGGGTTTAGGGTTTAGGGTTTAGGGTTTAGGGTTTAGGGTTTAGGGTTTAGGGTTTAGGGTTTAGGGTTTAGGGTTTAGGGTTTAGGGTTTAGGGTTTAGGGTTTAGGGTTTAGGGTTTAGGGTTTAGGGTTTAGGGTTTAGGGTTTAGGGTTTAGGGTTTAGGGTTTAGGGTTTAGGGTTTAGGGTTTAGGGTTTAGGGTTTAGGGTTTAGGGTTTAGGGTTTAGGGTTTAGGGTTTAGGGTTTAGGGTTTAGGGTTTAGGGTTTAGGGTTTAGGGTTTAGGGTTTAGGGTTTAGGGTTTAGGGTTTAGGGTTTAGGGTTTAGGGTTTAGGGTTTAGGGTTTAGGGTTTAGGGTTTAGGGTTTAGGGTTTAGGGTTTAGGGTTTAGGGTTTAGGGTTTAGGGTTTAGGGTTTAGGGTTTAGGGTTTAGGGTTTAGGGTTTAGGGTTTAGGGTTTAGGGTTTAGGGTTTAGGGTTTAGGGTTTAGGGTTTAGGGTTTAGGGTTTAGGGTTTAGGGTTTAGGGTTTAGGGTTTAGGGTTTAGGGTTTAGGGTTTAGGGTTTAGGGTTTAGGGTTTAGGGTTTAGGGTTTAGGGTTTAGGGTTTAGGGTTTAGGGTTTAGGGTTTAGGGTTTAGGGTTTAGGGTTTAGGGTTTAGGGTTTAGGGTTTAGGGTTTAGGGTTTAGGGTTTAGGGTTTAGGGTTTAGGGTTTAGGGTTTAGGGTTTAGGGTTTAGGGTTTAGGGTTTAGGGTTTAGGGTTTA